>OZ016503.1:26903392-27315892 GCA_963966595.1 Physocephala rufipes
TTTCTTTATTTCCGTTGCCTCGCTTTCTATTCATTCGACGCGTTTGTACATATACATATAACCGAGATCTTTTGGAGGGTTTTGTGACAGCGCAACTTTGCTGTCGTTAAAAATAACCCAACGTCCATCATCCTTACGAATATGACAGACATAGTGGCCAACTTGTGCTGAAGTGCCCATATGTGAAATAAAAGCTACAAGTTTATACATTCCAAGACCATCGCGAACAACCTTTTTTGTGTGTCCGCTAGCGACTACTGACGATCCTTGTTCCGATGGAGGAAAGTCATTACTGCCAATATCATCGGCATGTGAGAATATCCAATCTGTTGCACGTTCAACATTTCCGTCAGTCGCCTTAAGGGCTCTAATTGCTTCGCGTTCATCAAATCCCATACTAGTCAACATGGCTAAGCTATCCTGGTTTGCCACAAAAGTTGTGGTTGTGTCTTTAACTTGGCGGTTCCCACTAACGGGCTGCACAAACGGATCAGATATATCAGCATCCGCAATGTGCTCCATCAGCCAATTTGATGCAGCTTCTAAACCAGAACTTTTCGTATGAAATATGGCGCGTTTGCAAGCTTCCTGCGGGAAACCCATCTGCATAAGTTCACTCATTAGAGTTTCATCAAAAACGAATTTCGTTTGATTTTCTTGAGCATCAGATTCCGGCATTAGTTGCTCGCCGTGTTGTATACCCTGAGCTCGACAATCAGAGAGATCTAATTCATCTGGCATTAAAACTGAGACATCCAATTTCTTAGGCACCCAGTCATCACCGAGGGTAAATTTTCGTAATAATACCATAAGAAAATCTGGCATTGTTACCAAACGTGCTGATTTTTTGGCAGTGGTTTTTTTATTTATTGCAGTCGAATGAAAATGTTCAATGATTTCGGGAGCAAAAAAATGCTCTAAACAGTCTTCGAGTTTCACCTTATGACGAACAATGTCTTTGTCGGTGTTGGTTGTTGCAGAACTTCCCTTAGATTGCAAATATTGATTAACCTCTTCGAGGTTTGTTGCTTTGTTCAACGGTATTGTTAATGGCAAGAAATACTCGTCACGACGTGTATATTTTACTCTATTGCTGGACATACACTCTACACGATCCTCAATTGTGAATGAAAGTGCGTCCATTGGATTCAATTGATTTCTCGAATGACGCGTAAATAATTTCGCTAAGTGCAAATAGAAATCACATGCGTCTTGTTGTTGTTTTGTGCTGAAATCGGGATGATTCTTTCCAATAACATTCTTAAACATAGCTGGCGAAATTCCCGATGATTCAGTATCCAAGGAATTTTCACAAACAGTGCTATATTTACCAGACCACAGTCCATTGCCCAACTTTGACATTTGAATATTGAAATCATTGGCAGGATCCGGAGGATATTCATTGAAATACTTTGCGGCACCTTCTCCTACGAAGCACTTTTTAAAGTCTGGTATAGTGAAAAGAACCTAAAATTAGAGAGATTATAGATCAATAAGATCGTTTATATACACGTGTGGCTAAAAAAAACGAGAAATGTCTTGCAGTCCATAACATCCTACCTGCATTACGCTGTTGATGTAACAAGAATTTCCCAAATTTCGCATGCCGGTATAGCCAGGGCCCGATAGGGGTTGTAGTTCACTTTCACTTTCCGTTAGTAGTGACCATTCACCTATGCGTTGATTAATTTCAAGCTCTAATTCAACCATACTCTTCTCGCTCTTCTTCATCGCCGCCATATTAATACCAAAGTGCTCGAGATGTTGATTCAATTTCGAATCGACAACCATATCGTCCTCGGGATATGAGAAGACATCGGATTTACCATCTGCTGTTATGGTACCCAATTTGACTGCCAGCGGATAGCCGGTTTCTTTATAATATTGAACAGCATGGTCGTTGCCACCGCTGCCATCAAAGAATCGACGACCACACAATATGGACCCATCCGTTAAATTTAACCAGAGATTATTGGTTAATTCGCACTTTTCACATTTCCAACCGGAAGGTGGTATCTTTTTTCCTTTATTAATTTGCTTCAACTGATCCGCATATTTGGAAACCTGACGAACTTCACCGTCCCAAGTGCCTTAAGGAAACAATGAAAATCATTTCACTCCATTCATTTTTCCATTTCCAGAAACAGAAAGGTTTTCATGCTTACCAGCTACCGTTAATTTTTCCAATTTCGCAATGGCAGATTCGGCAGATAATATCGCCTCCACCGCTTGGGTGACGATCATGGGCAAATTATCATTGGGATAAGGTATTTTCTTATCCTTATGGGGCATTACAACGATACTGTTCGTATCGTGGTATTCGTATTTCTTCTGATCGGTATCGTTGTAACCCCCTTCGATACCGATTGCGAGTCTAGTTATTTTTCGTTCTGGCCCGCATTCCACGGAGCTGTTGGCTGTTTCCTGATTCGGTGTATCTGAATTTTCTGGACATTTGAGCTTCTTATCGCGTTTGATGTGAAGAAAAACGGCATTGCCAGTTTTCTCTGCATAGCCCGCAATATATTCCTCGCCGAAACCGAGAAAGGATGTTAGACTAACGTACAAACCAGTCGGTGTTTCGGGACTATCAAAGGAATAAACGCATTCGTCTTTATATATTGGCTGATTTTCATTCGGCACAGTTATTTTTGATAAATGTTCTTGCAAAAATTCCATGATCTTTAAATTTAGATTTAAAGGATTTTATAATTCTCTGATCTCCCAATAATCTTTATCGGCCAGACGTTTCCTTTATTTCGACGTTTATTACATTCGTTGAAAGCAATGACAAACCAATTTCGCCAAGTTGAAATCGCTGCTATCGTGTCGTTGTGTCGTTAATGTTAAATAACGAAATTACGAATAGTTTGTAACGAGGAACTTGAATTCCTAATCTAGCGGCCACTAGATGTCGCAAATTAACTTTTAAATTTTTTGAAATCGCACTCGGTTTTGTTGTAGATAGCGACTTTAAATTCAAAACCATACCGGAATATAGTTCATTCTCCGTAATGAAAACGTTTTTTTAACCAACCTTCCATGTACCCTTCATTAACGTATTCATTCGTGTTTGCAATTTAGTTAAGAAGTTTTTGGAATGTATGCAGTTGTTCTTGTTTTATTTGTTTGCGTGAGATTTAATTTAATTACTACCATACAATAAATACAATTAAATACAATTACAATTAATTCTAATACTATTCGAATACAATTAATCTTTATTACCATTTGTTCTCCAGTCTACAAATTGCTTCTGAATTGAAATTTAAGCATTCCGGACAGGGTTTCTTCTCTTGAGTCCATTCTACTTCACAATCATATACATAATTAATTAATTAGCTGTATTTATTTTTGTATATTTACATTGTATGTTCAAAATAATTTGAATTGAATTGAATTGAAATTACCAAATATTATAAAAAATTTCCATTTAACAATTTTTTTGGTAGAAGTCGAAATGATTTACAGGCATGTTTTTAATTCGAAAATTTCTATTAAATGAATTATAATTTAATTAATGTTTAAGCAATAATCAATGAAAACTATTTCTATAAATTCGAAATAAACAAATTTTGGTACTTTTACGTTGACTGAGCGAACACAAGAACACCCCAAATGGTGTAAAAGTCCATCAATTTGTTACAACCATGGGAGGAATGTTCGTTTGTACGTGCGAATCATGAACAAAGATTGTACCAATTTTTTATACAAAAATTTTGCATTTATGAAAGAATTCTTCTGGCTGAGATCGTGAACCGTGCTGCGGCCAAAGGTCGCAACATAAGAATTCTTCCATACAAGAAACGCTGAAACGTGCTTTGAATGTTTGAATGAATTTAAAGTAGAAAGGACATGGCTACATATGAACTTTCTTCATTATTCGGAATTTTTTTGGGTGCGATCGGCTAACGAAAAAGTGGCAAAACTTTTAATATTTCGTCAATAGTCTTTATTTATATAGAGTTTATAGAAGTAGAGAAATTCGAGGTTAGATTGAAAGTGTACTAATTATTAAATATTATATTTAAATAGTGTAAGGTATGCTAGATCAATTGTGGATTGCTTGTGACATTCCTTTCCAAACAATATTATTAATTTAAATTCTTACAGCCATCGTACTCATACAGTTTCATATATTTTTAACCAACACTTCTGCGTTTCAGTTATCCTTACTATCCTGCAATTACTTTAGTAAGAAATACTTTGATTTCTTCTCGATTTTTTCGTTATTTTTAAATTTATTTCCTGCCATTTCTGTTACATTTTGTCTTTTCTTGTCGTGTGGACGATTTTTATCTTCTTTCTAATTTCATTTTTCGCTCTGATAACCATTTTAGGGGAGGGGCGGTTGAAGGGCGAAAGCCCGTAAATTTTGATTTCATATTTATTTGATCTAATTGTGCATTTTATTCATATTAATTTGTTTTGTCCTTTTTTACTATTCTATCGTGTGCATGATTGTGTAATTTTTTTCACTACGGATAACAAACCATGACGTGCATAAGACTTTCATGAAAATATTGCTATTTTTTTAAAAAATTTCCCAGAAATCTCAAAAAGCAGCTCTGCAGAAACCCTATACGCAAATGCAAGCAGCTGTCAAATCAGCTGTTTTACATCTGATCCAACCTAAATATACCCCTGCTTTAACAATTGATTCGCTTTTGACTTAAAATGCGCTTCCAATACCGATGTAAACATTTTTTGCTTTGAACTGTTAAGTCTCCCACACAGCGGCAGCGTCGAGCGTTTGCTCTATATCATTAAGAAATTAGTTAAACATAAAAAACCGCAATCGTTCAGAGATCGTTTTTTCTTGAATTTGGGAACTGTATTTTCTAGCATGTTTGCGATTTCTAGCATGTATTGTTATCGAATTTTGTGATAAATGCATTAGTATTGCCATTTACAATCACGTGGTGCATCGACAAGCACTAGCTAAGATAAGTCCATCTGTCTAATCGCAACCAAGTTATTAAAACTGTGAAGGAAAATATTGTTGCTTCTTGATGTTTCAAAACCAATACTCGGGAAATGCAAATACATATAATGTTCTTTATCAATCAGTGTCCTGACAGTTCCTTACGTGAATTTCTTAAATTCCCTGACAGTCAATGAAAGGTTTCGGCCAGTCCGAATTTACAACACATTTCTAGAGCGCAATGACGCATTGAAAACGTCAGTAATGTGTAGATGCGGGTACTTAACGCTACCACTCTGAATGGGGCCTTATATTTCTTTTGTAACATCATTTCGATTTAAAAGAAATGAGCATTTTCCTCCGGGAATTACGACCAATTGCATTCTATTAATCTTTTGATTATTTTCTTCGATGTTTTTTCTATTATTTATTATGTTTATTTATAGAAAAAAAATATGTGCTGGTCCTTGTTTTTTAATAATTTCAATTTAACTGTAAATATTTTTAATATATTTCAATGAGATTTGTCCCGTTATTTCTTTTTATTTCTCATTGAATTCAATAATGTTGGATGGGAGCTTTTTGCCTGATTCATGGTTAACTCTTGACGAATCCTATGGATGTAGGTTTTGTTTTCTGGCTTAAAGATTAAATATGAAAAATCGAAAAAAATAAAATTAGCAAAATTAATTTTACATCACTTTTAGCTTAATTTGAAATGTATGATTTTTATTATGTCGCGTAATAAAATACAGTATTGTTTTAAAATCACGCTTTTACTTTCACTTTTACATTGTTATTGTTGTTGTTGTGTCTCAAATTTGATTGACTTAACCAAAGGAAAACATGACGGTACGTATGTGTTTATACGTATGTATGCATGCATGCATGCATTTATTTAGGTGTGTATGTTTGCATGCATGCATGTTTGAATGCAAGTATGTACGTATGCATGTATGCAATATATAAACATAATTCAATGTACAAATGTACGAGATGAAACTAATCTAAAAGACACAAAAATCTCTTAATCGATTAAATCACTTGCAATGTTTATCTTAATTTATACTAGCGTAATTAGACTTTAGATATATTTGTATGCATTTATATGCATACACATGCATGCATACACATAAATGTATACCATAAGTGATAGAATGATCGATATCCTTAAATTTTTGTATAAGAGAACATATCGTTAGCGTTTAAGCTAGACATTAAACCTAAAACTAAAATCAATAAAATGTATGCAACGAAATTTGAGTACAAAATGGAATTATTACTTAAAAAAATGAAATTCGAAAATGGATTCAAGCAACAAATTAATATTTTCGACCTTAAAAAATAATCCAAATGTGCGACTGGAAAGCAAACAATTATGGGATGACGTACCAAGTGATCATGAGTGGAAAGCTGTATAATATAAATTCCTATAATTTCCACTTTTTCTTTTACTTATCGCTTAATTTTCTTTTTGTGTTTTTTGTTCAATATGATTTTTTTAACTACGAGCTTTTATCTTCCACTACTTCGAGTGAAATCTACCTAGAAATTTTTACCACTAGTGTCACAATCCATTTTACATAGTTGTAGATTTTTATGATTATGTGTATACGATAGTTAATCATTAACACCATTTTATCACTAATTATAAATCATAGCTATAGTTATGTATATTTATATATATGTTCAAACAGCACCAACTACTTTTTTTCTTGTTCACGTATCCTTAGTTAGTTCTTTTTGGTATTGTATCGGGCTTGTGATTGCTTTAAGGAAATCGTGTTGCGTTTGTAGAATATTACGCAAAGTCTCCAACCATTCCCGATTTAAATCTACAGTTGCCGCATAGCATACCATATTCAAATCGGGTCTATTCGGATCAGTTGATTTGAGAAGAAACCGATTGTTAGGCAACTCTTCAAGTTGCATTTTATTAACCTGAAAAATAACAGAAACAAATATGAACGTACGATATAAATACCCGGATAAGATAAATTGTTATTGATTGATCGAACCTGTATGTGTGACCGATAGATGTATGATGGGCTAGTGAATTGTGTCTTTTTTCCTACAATATCCGAGAAAATTATACTCTGCTCGAAAAGGAAAACTTGTAGCTCGCGCGGTTTTTGCACCATGCACGCATTACGTTCCATACTCTTGGCATCTTCGATACATGTTAGCGATCCATGCATCAGCAGTTTACCCTGCGCCGTGATCTTACCTTCGAACTTTTGCAAGCGTCGTAATACCATCATGTCATTGATAGCCTTACAGACCACCTGAATGGTAATGAATCATTAGAAAAATAAAGATTTATATTAGTTTGAAATGCAGGGCGACCAGTGGGAGAAATTGGAAATTGCATACTTTACCTTCATAATGTGAAAGGATTCTTCCAAACTGGGAACTTCTTCAACGAGGCCGGCACGCTCCGTTTGCTTTGTGATTTCTCGAAGAAGTAGTTCGTATTTTGTTATGCGTTGCACAGGTTTTATAAGTAAATCGCTTAACTGAATTTAACACAAGCAATATTTTGAAATTGTTTAAATATATTCCATGGTATCAAAAAGAATTATAACGGCGATTAAATCAAACATATGCCAATGGCATATACAGTAGTTATCATACTTACATCCAGACGATGTCGAAGCTTTTGTCTGATTTGATCAAAATACATAAAATGTTCGGTAACTATATGTTCCGATACCGGTTTGTTTTGACAGTACACAATATACATGTGAAATTTTCGTTCATATCGTTTAATCAAGGAACCCAAATCAACTGGTGATTTCTGACTGCGTTGCAGAGCCTTAAGGAAATAACTAAAAGGCAGAAAGAAATTGAGAAGCAAAATTAAGTATCGATTGGGCAAAGTTAAACACAATAATTATATCTTACTCTCTGTGCCATTCGTAAATTGCTTCAATATTTCCAAAAACCATGCGTTCCTTGCCACCTTTCAAATCATCGGGTAATGGAATATCACTGTTTGGATTGCGTATTTCTGCAATATAACTGAATAGACGGACACAAGGGGGAATAGAATAAAGGCAGTAATAATAAAATAAATACAATCAATAAAACAAATTTAGCTTTCGCAATATTTACACACCCATTAACGATCTCCGACAGGTCTTGAATATATAGTTCTTCAGTGGAAAGCAGTTCGGCTAAAGCACACATGCGTTTTCTTAAGGCAGCCCCTGCATCATTCGAATCGGTATTTTTCTGCAAGAGACAAAAAGTTATCAACGTTTTAATACCTGTGAGTATTTTTAAAGTTATTTTAAAGTTACCTCGTCATTATTGTCGACGGTATTCTCGTAATGATAGGTTTGCATATCTAAATCTCGTCCATTGCTATCAGTGTTGCCGACGTTGTTGGTGGCATCAAAATTGGGTTTAAGAAATTTTAATTTTTCTTCATGTTGTTCCTTAAGAATAATAGAAAAAAGCAAAAGAGCAAAAGCGTTAGCAAAACACAAATCGAAAACAAATGTAATTAAATTAAATAGAATTGAATTCTATATAATGATATTATATTGAAATCATTTCTCCTCATACACTTACCGTCTTCTCTTTAACGAGCTGTTCTATTTCAGATAAGTCAACGGCTGTTTTGCCATCCATTTTTCCGGCATTGGTCTGAAAAAGCAAAAGAAGCGTAAGAATGATAATGATTTTAATTAATTGCACGAAAGTTTTTTTTTGAAAGGTTTTATTCAATTCTTTTTCTTTTGAATTACTTCATTGCTTTTTAATTATTCATTTTAAAAAATTCCAAGAAGTATTTCCGGTTGGAGAATTTTTTGATGAATTTCTTTATCCTTGATAAATTCTTAATTTTAATTTAAAAAAACAGATTTAAAAAAATAGATGCTTACAAATAACAAACGGAAGAAAGAACTCATTATTTTGTTTTATATCGTATTCAAACTTTAGACGAATAGAAGTTTCTCATTTAGTAATATTAATTTTTTGTATTTGAATAATAATAATCTTGAGAAGTGCACACACAATCCGATTGAACTGTTGAAAAATTCTCACGCACTTTCGTTGTCACGCGAAATTTTCAAATGAAAGAAAAAATTAATTCACTTGTTTGTTTGTTTTGATCGAGCAATTTCGAGCGAACTGAGTGGAACGGCGCACAGTGGCAGATATTTTGAAATAGCGGTCAAAAGTCTATATCTTCTGAACGCGTTAAATTATTTAATTTATTTTTTTTTTCTTTGCTACCCTAATCTTTAGCTTTAATTTCATGCTACAACCATTAAAATTGACATGGGGGAACCAAAGATATGACAGATTTTATCAACCTACCTCGTACTTTTACTACAATCTAAATCTTTCTAAGCATATCCGTCATGAATAAAGAACACTGCAAACATACTGCGTTTTTTTATAAATGTTGTGTTTTTTGAATACTTATATTAATTATTTATTATAATAATAAAGGCAAAATACAAAGATATATAATTTAAGATTATAATTCAATAAATAAAGACAAAATATTTACATGTGTATGCAAACTAAGCAATTTTTACAAAATGTTCAGCGAAATATTTTTGTTGGTCGTCTAATAGTAAATTTTTAGCATCATTATCCAATTCAATTGATGAAGACTTCCATTTTTGACGAATATTCGAAATATATGGATCTGATGTGCAGAGCAAAACTGTAAGAAGATCCTCATTCGTACAATATCTTGACATTTTTCTTGTGTTGTGCTCACGAAAAAATCTATAATCCTTATTTCTTTTCTCTTGTGCTTCTTCGGAAAGATCACCTAGTGGAAGCAGACTATGTTCAATTACTTGTTCTCCATGATACAGAACTTTATGTATTGTTGATGGCATATTCCTCCAAGGGTATTTTTCGTTATATATCTCTGCGGTTTTCTTAGCATATATTCCGAATTTCTTCGCATCAATCATTTTGCTGCATGCTATAACTTCTATAATTACTTTAAACCGCCTTATTATTTCAATATCCACTCCTGTTATGAAAGCTGCAGTCTCAGGATCAGAGAAAAACCTTCGAGCAGTGTTTCCATCATTTGTGTTACCCTCTCCTTGTTTTGGTTGGTCAATTATCAGACCTAGTTGACGATATTGCTCCTGTATTTCTCTTTTCCTTATGTTTCTTTTTTCCAGATTCAATTCATTTCTTCTAACTGTTCCTGTAGCTCCGAATTCCAAATCATAAGCCAATTTGAGAATATGTTCCATGAAACGAATTCTAGTGTGAAGAGGGGACAATCCAAATTCGTACGCATCTTTACAGTCATTATCACTTGGTGGTACTTGGTTCAATTTACTCGAGGTTTGGTGACATATAATGCAGCTAGATGATGCCTTAGTATCCGTTAAGGCTTGTCCTACTTTTCCATCAATCATAGTGAGAAGAAGTTTGAAATCTATTTGAATACGATGTCCATAAATCTCAAAAAATACTGGCTGCAGTTCCTGAATTTGGCTTTTTATTTTATCAACTTCTTCGACTATGACATCTTTTGTCTCCTTTTTGAATGCAAATTTAATTGGTCTGCAATATTTTGTTGAAGAAGGTGTTTCATTTCTCCATATATCTTTGCTGGTTGACGGCTCAGGTTCTATTTTATTTTTCCTTAATCGCAAAGGAACAAAAGAAATCATAAACAAGTTGCCGTCATTTGAATTCTCTGCGTTAAATTGTTTATCCTTTGCGAATCCTTTAATTTTGCATTAGATGACTTTGTGTCATAAAAAATACTCCAGGTACCACATCCGCAAGCTTCCGCAAATAAAACTATATACAGAATCTAGAGAAAAGACTCAGCTATGCGATCGTGTAAAATTTGTTCTGGACGACGCTGGCCCTTTTGATTCCCGATCCAATTTACATGAAAATTTATTGAAATTTGGTACATTTTTTAAATACCTGTTACATATTATTAGTAACGCTTATTTAACTTAGTTTAATATTATTTAAATATAAAATAGATTAGAAAAATAAATAAAAAAGACCGGAACTTAATATCAGCAAAACTCGCCGAGTTATAATTATTTAAACTATAAAAAAATTACAGAAAATCAAAAATTTTAGGCCAAAACAGAAAAGGACTAGCTTTGATTGTCCTGTTTTTAGTGAAAGGATCAAATTAGAGCTGTTATTTTTTGGCACCCTAGGTTCTGATGTATTATCTTTCATATAAGCATACTAATTGTAAAATTGGCGACTGTGAAAAAAAAAACTTTTGGCCGCTATTTCAAAATATCTGCCACTGTGCGGCGCGGCGTGACTTTGCCAAAGTATTTCAGATACAAATCGGTATCGTTTTGTGATTTTTTGGAGAAATCTGGGCCTGACTTTGCTCGGGCTCTTTATTATCAAAATTGTATTTATACGGAATTTTCGAAAGAGGTTAAGAGATTATTAGAATATTCTTGGTTAAATTATTCCTAATTAAATAAAATGTTAAGCAATTAATATACTTAAAATTATGTCCAGTGGACCATGAAAATCCGTTTCAAAAAAAAAAAAAAAAAACGGAAATCATTGAACCCTCAGAAATTTTTCACAGAATTGGTTTGAGAGGAAGAGCTATTTAAGACTACGTCAAGATCAATCGAGGGAGGCTTTTTAGTGGAATTATATTTCAAAATTAATGGACAAAGCAAAGCAGGATTGATTGAAAGTGATTGAAATGCAAATTTATAAAGAAATTACCCAAATTCGAGCATTTTTAAAAGTCGCCAAAAAATTCATATGAAATTTTTAATTCGGTTGGATACTTTTAAACTTAAGGCCCTCGGGCCTCGCCATAATGATTAATCAGCTCTGATACTTGTGCATTTTCTTCGATACGTCTGCTTTTTCAAAAATGTATTTGTATTTGCTTTTATTATTATTATATATTTATTGCAGCTGATTTTCAAGAACGAAATGACAAAATTTGAACTTGTAGAAAACGTTGCTCTGCTTCGAGCTTTTTTTTTTGCTGCCGCGTTGATAAAAAGATATCGATAATATTTTAATCAGAAGGTAGATCCTCGTCTACTCAACGTAAGAAAAAAGGAAAAAAGAAGAACAAAAAAACGTAACGTTTAGTCAACTCCAAAATATATACAATACACGATATTATTTGATGACTATAATCTTTTATATGTATCGTTCCTCGGGTTTGGGGTGTAAAAATTCCAAAGGCTATTATTTAAAGTCTCATTTTAAAACTATTTTAAAATATTAAATATTATCAGAGGAATGAAGTGATAAGAAAATTCAGGTGCGATAATATTGAAGTGTGTAAGAAAAACTCACAAGTCCACAAGGCACTTTTTAATGAGTCAATTCTATAAATTTCAGTGGAATATATAATTAAAATGGCATAATAGAGTAGCTCCTTTTCTTAAACGATTATACTTGACTAATTGTTCTTTTGAGACGAGTTTAAAATTTCTGAAGTATCAAGATTATTGTGAAAGCTTGTTTATTTAAGGACAATAAGTGACTGGTCTCAATTAAATTAAATGAGGTCAAATAAAATTCATCAGTTTTTTTTAAAGAAATGAAATTAAATAAAAGAAATAAATCTTCTCTCGTAATACGATATTTTTACTCCATTTATATCAATCAGAAAAAGTCAAAACGAAAAAAAAAACAACCAACCACTCACCATATTTCCCGAATTCTCTTTCATATCCGTTTTGAATGTTGGTGGCCCATTCGCCATTAAATGCGGCTCCTGTATGGGTTTCATTGGTGGCGGCAATTCCAAGCCAGCCTCTTCATCCGCTTCATAATCCTGCTGCAAGGACGTATTGTGCGATGAGGAGATCGCATGATGCGGTGCTGTTCGGATATAATTTGTGGTTTGTTGTTGACCGCTTGTTGTTGTTGTTCCTGTTGTTAACGTAATGTTTTCATCCTCGTGCTCGGCATGTTTTTGTGGTAGCTAAATTGAAACCAATAGTAATTCGAAGAGAAAAGAGTTTACAAAATGTCATTTAATCACGCAGTAAATACTGATTGTTGTTGTCTTTAAATGATGGTCTTCAATTATTGCTTCGAAGCTTTTTGCATTCGAAGAAAAAAAAGGCAAAAGAATGATGAACACAAACAACTTACCCGAAGATTCTTTTCCGATGTTTTCTTGATTAATGGCTTTTCTGTGGGTGGTTTTTCAACCTTGCTTTGTGAGAGCTTTCTCAAGGGTTGCGGTAACCATTTTCGCCTGTATAAAAATAATATTCAAAACAAACAATATCACAAATTATGATCATGACGAAAATGACAAAAATTTCATTAACTAAACATCAAATTTGCCGCGTCTAAATCTCATTTTGAAATCGTTTCCAAAATAATAAATATTTACGTTCAAGCTTTTATTTCATTTTTAGAACTTTTTACACAATAAATTGTTGATATTTATTTAAAACAATTTAACTTAAAAAATTGTTTTTCAAATACGATATTTTTATTATCAAATACGATAATTTTATAGCTATAAAATTTTGTTTTTATTTTCTATGAATTATGTTGAACATTTTCGAATGTGTTTTATTTACAAACTGGAGACGGGCTGAGTTAACTAATTGGCCTTCTAGCAATAGTTGAATGACTGACATACGCAATCATCTAAATGAAATTGTCATAAGGAGAATACAACAATAATATATTCTATAAAGTTGAAAAGAATCTCTTAATAATAAATAAATTGCTCTTACTGTACGAATTATTAAACAAATTTTAATGTATTCCTTTTATGAATGTTTTAAATTATGAACCAAAAAAAGCAATATTATTTTTATATAACAAAAATATTTATTATGAAATTTCTTGGGCATGAATTGTATTTTTATTAATTTTTCTTTTCATAAAAAAACGTTTTCTGATATTCTATAACTAATTCGTTTTACATAAACATCAATTTTTTTAGACAAAAAACTAAAATTTTACGAAGTATTTTCCAAAAGTATTTATTTGATAACTTTATAAAAATTTGAATTTTTAAAAATTATATCATTCCTCAAAGGATGATCTTGTGCAAAGGGCATGTAAATTAAAGAGGAAACAGTTCTGAGAGCAATTTCGGGATCTTCTCAAAAAATAGTTAATCGCAAAGCGAAACAGTTATTTTAGTACATTTAAAGTTTTTACATCAAATTAACAGACTAAAGTGGAATAACTTTTTAATAAATTTTATTAATTTCACAGAAAATACCAAAGAATACTCAAGTGTTTATTAATCTCATAAACAATATATTTCAAGTCAAAAAATAATTTCATTAAGGCAAAAGCCTAGGATAGAGAAGGCAAGAACGAAGCTGCCGTATAGATAACAAATGAGGTAAATGGAAAAACCTATTGCAACACACCCTCCCCTCGCCTTAAGAGTAAATTTAACCTCATCTACTTATTGTCTTTCCAATGTAATATTTGGCTTCCTTATGCGGATAAACTCATTTGGATTAGTGAGCAAGTAATCGTGACCGCCTACTCATAAGCCCCCTTCCTTTTCTATGATTCTTGTTAAAGCCTCGGTTAATTGTTTACGGCTGGTTAATGGATAGCCTTTTTGCAGTGAACTTTATTATAAACCGTGAGTTATCTGCAGTCTTGTTTTATATGGACGTACAAATATTTGCAAAACAACATCCATCACACCCTCATTTCATGAAACCGAAGTCAACAAAAAATTGTTCGCTTATTTTCTGATAAGTGGACAAATTACTGGGGTCACCAAATTTTGGAAGGACAAAAGAAAAAGGCTCCCATATAATAATGTTTTGGCCAAACCCAAAATGTCAACAAAATACTATAAGTATGAAACACTAAGAGAATGTTTACAACAAAACAACAATAAAAGTAATTAAGGTAAAAGCGCTTAAGTGATGGATTTGTAACGGAGTGTACTGTATGGTATTTTAATAAATTGTTTACTCATTATTTTGGAGTGAAATTTCTAGAGAATTTTTGTAATGATATAAACAGTAACATCGTTACGAACATGGAAACACGTTTTAAAATTCTTCCTAAAAGTTTATAAAATGGCAAAGAAGGTTTGAAACGATGTCCAAATTCCGAACAAGAGTTAATTATTTTTATGCTTTTGTTTATGCGGCATTTATTTTAACTGAATTACGATGCTTTCTTAGTAAATTTTAGTAAAACTTTCTAAATGAAATTTCTTGAACTAAAATGATATTTTTCTTGGAAAGAGAAAATTAAATAATTATGAATAAAACACTTTTAAATTCTTTTTTATAATGTAAAAAAATGTATTATTAAAAGAAAATAATACCATGATTTTCGTCGTTCTTTATATCTAAAATGTTCTTGATCAATATCGTTCGCGCAGCAAAAACATGAGAAATGTTTAGTAGTAGTGCAATTCATCGACAAGTAAGTATCAATAACGATTTATGAATGATTAAAAAACGATTGATTTATGAATGATTATTAGCCAAAACAAAAAAAGAACTCAAACCGAAGAAAAGCGCGATCCGAATTGTACTGACGCGCCAAGAAATGAAATTCTGTTTAGTGGCAAGCATTTGCGGTACGTTTTTACTAATCTGAAGTGTTGCGGGCATGATAAAAATATAACAAATATAAAACAACTAAGAACGCTAACTTAGGCCCATCCGAAGCTCAATATACCCTACACCCCTTATATGAATTTATAGTTATTAATAACCTTATTTTATTATTAATAACCAACTCTTAGTTAATTTAGATCTACTAATTTATCTCAACACAGCCATCTTTTCAGGTGGATTTATAAAGTCCAATAACGTTCTATTCGTTCGCCTGGAATAATTATTTTCAGGCCTAATTTTGACTAACAGGCCTAAATTGACTAAGATGAATCCGAGCTAGGGTATATATACTTTTCCATCTCTATCACGCCCCCTTTATTACCTTTCAAATGGAGGAACAGACTTCATATATCCTAACCCTTCACGTGTAGGGCACAAGAACATACTTCATCATCAACAACAACAACACTAACAACAATTAAAAAAAGCAAAAATAACGACATCATTAAATTTCCTTCCTTTTTATACTTTCAGTTTTTTGTTTTTGTTTTGGTTGTTGGGTAGTGCAAGCGCGGTGAGTTTGCTGATTCTGATTCTTCGACTCACAGCCGCTCGTCACTCCTCAATTTCCGAAACTTTTTTATTTGGTCGGACAAATTGTACACGAGAGGAGACCATAGACGTATAATCGCTCAGAGCAAACATGTATTCATTATTATTTCGTTTATATTTGAAATATGTCCCTTTCGAGTATGTCAACACAAGTCAGAATTAGTGGTATGAGAGTAAGCTTTCAATACTTTAGACGACATATACTACACTACACAAATGTCTAAAGGTAGCACAACAACAACAACAGCAGCAGCAGCAACAAAAAGTTCAATTTCATGCTTGAGAGCATACTTTATTGGAAAAGTGGAACCACTCAAGTGACCGTTTAAGACTCGACAAAGTAAATTATAGATAATGATGTGAGAATGAAATATTATTATTTAAAAAGCCAACAAGTTGACAAGCAACATGGAAAGAGCGTCCAGAGTGAATGAAAAGAGGAAAGACAGATGGCAAGAGTATTATTCCCTGGAATAATTGAGTAAGACTTCTATGAAATGAATGGACATATATTCAAGTAATTTCAAGAATGTTTTTTAAGAATTAACTAAGAAAATGTGATGATTATTGCATCTTGATCACATACCATTCAAATGTAGATATTTTTAGACGTCATTAAATAATATCAATTCATTAATTTTTAAAAAATATATAAAAAGATTAAATTATTACTCAAAATTTCTTTTCATGTGATAAAAATGTGATACAAACACATTTTGTTATTAATACATTTATTCCAAGAAGTTAAGATTTCTACAAAATTTATTGAATTTTTTGTAATTTTTATATTGAAACAAAATCAAATATTTACTAATTTCGAACATGGAAGAACTTTAGTAAATTCCATTATCATTTTTAATTCTAATTTATACTTTTCGAAAGATTTGTTTTTTATAAGAAAGTTTTATTTCATTTATTATTCGCAAGAAAGTAGTTAATTAATCAGTAAACAAATAGATTTCCTCTATCATACAATACAAGACTTACCCGCTGAAACCTCGTCGTTTAGTTGATGAAGTCAGAGGGTCAGTTTTGCCGCGATTATTAGCTAAAAAAAGACAGAATAAGATGATGACGAATGTATAATTGAAGGATTTATAGCATCGCATTTGAATTCTTCTTATTTCACTGACAGTTTGATTATGATCATGATTATGATTTTATGAACATACCTTGATCTTGTGTGGAATCGTTTGCCTCTTTCCGATTTGAAGAGTTTGTTTTTTGTAAGCCAGGCGATGGTTTAAGTATTGAAATTGGTACCAAACCTTCCTGCACGGCCGCATCATCATTCTGTGGATTCAATCGTACCAAACAGAAGTCTTGTTCGGCACTATTCGGCGTCTCAACAATTTCAACTTGCTGACCTTTGGTCACACTCAATTCATTTGATCCAGGTGTGGCGATATAATCGGAAACAATCCACGTGACTTCAAGAGCACCAACCTTAAAATAGACGATGAAGATAATTTCACAATTAATAATTGAATTTCTAATGGAAGACATTTTATTTTACATAATTCAGTTAATTTTAGTTTAAATTAAAATGAAATTGAAACCGACTAAACTTCATTCTATTGAATTACCATGCTCTAAATGCGACCAATATCAGTTGCCTTCAATGAAACGAAATTTTAGTTCAATTTATTATTCAATATTCATGAATGAATTTAATAATTTGCATATTCTTGTTCCTGGTTGGCTCATATCATTGCAATAACTTAAACGTCGGCAAAGTTTCTTATTAATTAAATTCACTGGGGAGTCCTTGTATTAATCATTATTGTGTTTGTATTTAAATTATGTTGTTTTATGGATTATGCGTACTATATGAACTATAGTTTAGGAAACAGTTTCATGAAACAGTTGAAAGTATTGAAGTCTTTACTCCCAACAACAATTCAAAAAGGTATTATATGATAACCATAAACGGATAATATTCTTTATACGAAAACTGCTTGTAACCAGAGTGAGCTATTCAAAATTGGATGTTATGGGTATAGGAAATAAAAATATTTCAGTTATCTGTAATGTTTTCATAAATTCTTTGTGACAACGTGGTTTTAAGGCACGATCAATTATAACCAAAAATCGAGTACAAAGACATGGAAGCACATGGAAGACATAGCAAGCAAATATACAAAACACCGAGTTTCTGCGGCAAGCGTTTTTGAGTTATAGGAAAAATTCTACAAAACAAAAAATGACCTTTTTACAAACTCGATTTTAATAAAGACGAGAATTGCATAACGGTATACTAAAGTAGTTCTAAATATCAACTTTCTCCGCCTATTCATTTTCAAGTTATAGACAAACATCTATTAAATCCTACAAGAAAAATGCTCCACTAGCACGATCAATTTTAATCAAGAAGAGGAAGCGTTCAATTATATCTTCAAGAAATCCCAAATATAAAACTTCAACCCATTGCGGTTATGGCTGTTTCTGATTTATGAGAGATATATTCGTACGTTATGGGTACGAATGGAACATCACGACGAACCTAATCGAAAGAAATTCACCGGTGGTCAAAGTGTACATTTTTCCGACGACATTTTTTACCTCATGCAAGGAAATAAAGAAATTTGGAAATAAATTTAATGAAAGCTCTAGCATAATTGTCGCGTTTTGTTCTTACGTCGTAATATTTAAAGCAAGAATTTAACAAGTATTTCGTCATAAAAAAGAAGGAGTTTATTAGAAAACCAATTTATCCAGCTCATCTCGTACACAACGTAATTATTCTGGACGTTTTAAAAAGTGTGAATTCAATTAAAAAGTAATGAGTAAGACATAATTACACACGTTCATTTATTACGAACCTGACTTTGCACACTTTATCTATTCCTGACTTTTTATACATTCACATACACATATAAAGGTATTGTAGGTGGAAGCGCACGTACATATGCATTTCCACAAGATGTTCTATTACGACATCCCGCCTAGGCAAACTAAGAAAAGGAAGGCAATCTAAGAAACTAAGGAAAGATAACACGATATACATTTTGCCGCAACGGTACAGCTAAGTTTTAATTTGAAAAAGTTTTATTACCTTGGATTACATAAAAGAAAAATTAGAGAACATAAAACTGTAGAAATTTTTAAAGAATATACTGGAAAAACTTCTTTGACCTTTGCCATTAAATATGATAAATAACTAAAAAGCATTATAAGTTATTCATTAGCGCAGTAGAATGATTCAAATATGAATAATTTAGAAGCCATCTGACCCACCTCCTACCCTCCTCCCCCTCCGCGAAACTGCAGGAAATTTGAAAGATAAAAACCGAAGAATTACTTTAATTCTTTAATAGCATTAAAATCTTGGATCAAACTTAGTTCAAGTGTAAAAGAATTCCAAGCAAATACTAAAATAAATATTATTGATAAGAATCGCATGATTAGCTTCTTTTAACGGGAAGAGCAAAGCGAAAAATTCCCATTGAGGACATCCCTCGGTTTTATTTATTTTAGAGTAAAACAGAATGAGTCACTCTTTCAAAGAAGAGAAGAAATAAATTAAATTAAAATGAAAGCATTAAAATTTAATCTCATTTTATGATTTGCAAATGAAATACTTTTTTTGTAATATTCAAAAAGAAATAGAGTAAGTTATTCACTTGATAATAAAATGTGAATTTTTAAAGCAAACCTATTTTGAGATTGATATTTATGTAGAGTGAAAAAATCTCGCATAAGTTTATGCTTATGATACATTTGTGATAAAAAATGGATCACTTTGCGCTTGTGTAGTAAGCTTTAAAAAATATTAGGAATATTATGAAGACATATCAGTTCAAGTTACTCAGAAATACTACAAAGAATGTTCATTTCGAATCTGTATTGTGCGGATATCACATAAAACATTTTGGCAATATTTTCATAAATTTCGATTTCTCTTTAAAATTATTCACTAAAATCCTCCGTAAAAATTAATATATCATAAAAACTATTGAATTTCTCATGAACATATTAACAACTTTATCAATATTATCAAAGCATTTTAATGGGAATGAAAAAACATTTCGTTAGTTAAGAATTTAATTGGATTAGATTATGTTTTAAATTTAAGTTAGAATTTTTCTTTACTACTTTACAAAATAGCTTAAAAATTTATTGAAGTCATCTCTATAGACGATCATCAATCTGAGCATCCAATCAAACAAGCAATCGTGTTTATCTAACTCTAATCGGTTGGTGGTCTTAGGGTTGAATATTCACAAACGTGTCGTCTCACACTGTCAATTGCATGACATGCAAATTGAATAGAGAAATAGTGGGTAGGTGAGGAGGAGAGGGCGGAGGGTGGTTGGTGGGTAAAAGGATCTCTCTTACTTTTAAAAAATTGTTCAAAATGGTTTTGCTCTAGATATTTTTAGAGCTCAAAAGAATGGGAAGTAAAAGAATGGGATAAGAGAAAATCAAACAGTATCCGAGGACACAAGTACGACGACATAGTCAAGGTGGATGATTTGATTTTTTTTTGAAAAAATCTATAAGGTGGTCTTATCTTTTATATATATTTCGGTAGTTTATATTCATTATCCATTGAACAGATATTGAAAAAGGATATTGAGTAAAGTGTGAGTTACCAAAGGAAATCCAATCTCCTCCTATTTTGTAAATATCCTTTATCGTATATGCGCTTCCATAAGCAATTCTCATTGCTTATGGAAGCAGAGGAGTACACATGTACAATGTTGAAAATGTTTACCATTCGTTGTTGGACGTTGTTTAGTAACGACGTGTGCTGTGTCTTTTTTCGAGCATTAAGAACAAATTGAAAACCATTTGCTGGCTCCAAACATGTTCGTTATTGAAAGAAGCAATATTGAAAGAATGTGATATAACGATAGGTTGGGATCGTATCATCATGTTTCAATTGTATGTTTTGTTTTTGTATTCTGAATTGTTATAGTAATTATTATTATTTTTGGATGAAGAATTTGGCATTTTTTTGAATGAAAAATGTCTATAAAAATGATGACACATCATCGAAATTTTATCCAGAATTATAATTGGTTAGTTAATTCTTCGTAAACACTGGCAATATGAGGTAACAGAGGCTTAAAATTCATTTAGACTATGATTATTTCCTACTGCATAATGTATGACCATCGGATGGTTTTCTTTTCATATTCCCATTACATTGATTCCATTTGACATTTGAAGACTTCTTATGTAATATCATAGAAGATAACTACGAACATCGTACTTCGAAGACTTCAAAGCCGTCGGTAAATGCGCTATGAAATTAAGGCAACAAATTGAGATCTGCTACACCGCCAAGCGAAGCAATCATTTGAATACACGGAAAATTTACTCTTTAAAATGAAGCAAAAATCATGGACATTATATCTATGTGTAAAAGGACACTTTTCAATGGTCCACCTCCGTATATACGTATAAAAGCTATTCGAAGGCCTTTGGATCAATTGCGATTACATATCATCAGCGCTGAAGGCATCTCAATGAAGAATTATGTAATCGAGACACAAATACACTGATAAATATTATCTTTATCCTAGTAATAATCAACATCATCGTCATTACCATCACCACCATCAGTTTTCGTATGAACAATGATGTTGAATTCATACACGCGTCGTCACGATGTCAACAACAATGAACGTTGATGAGTCGTCGTTGTCGTTGGTAATGATTGGCTTTTGCTTCTCCCTTCCGGCGAAGTGACTATAAATGAACTCCCAGCATTGTCTGCCGGACAAAGAATTATACTTTAATAGAACGACTAATATGAAGTGGCATAAGTACAGAGACACAATCACAACTCGACTTCTTTCTTTATAAGCAAACTCGTAGAATGGATGAGATAATGAAAGAATGAAAGAAAATACGTCGAGTAGAAATTTCCCTAGAGATTTTTTATGATTAATTTAGTGGAGCGCTTGAAAGAAGACTCTTGAAGGTCGCTCTTAATAGATAGTGTCTGGTAAAACTACTATTCCATTATATCTGTGGAATATATCCAGACTCTAGAATCAAGAATTCAGAGGATGTAAGAATTCGTATGATAAATTCATTACTATTATGGAGGAATAATATATGAGGTAAGATTTAAGTGCTAGATCTAGGCGTTCTCAAAATTCTGTACTCAGGAGTATTCCCACTATAAACACCGGCACGTCAATACTCCTGACAATCTCTAAGTTGCTCTCAAAATTCTAAAAAAATATAGAAGAAAAGGACAAAGCAAAAGTCTTCATCTCTTCACTATCTCCCGACCTTAAAATTGCTGCTCGGCTGCTGATGGAAGAGGCTAAATGATCCGGGAGAATCGATTGTATGCTGACGTGATAAATTCACATGCGATATTATACTCGATTGACGGAACCAAGGCAAAGAAATTTTGCGGCGACTTTTTTGTGGTTTTATTGTTGACGTTGACGACGATAATGAAGCGCCAACGGGGGAAGGATTTGATGAAGCAATGCTGAAGGGCTGGTTCATTAAAGGAGATGGGGTGTTGTTGCTGTTGTTATCATTGTTAACGCCATTGCCATCAACATCGCCATCGCCATCGCCAGTTGCAGATGAGTCACTATAATCATGAATATCTCTGCTACTTGTGCTACTGCCAGTTAAAATAGTTTCTGACGCTATGCTGACTGCATTGGCAGAGGCAGTTCCCGAATCGGTGATGGCAGTATTGGTGAACTGTTTCATATTCGGAAAGTTGGGTATTTTTAAAGACGAAGAAGAAGAAGAAGTGTTTGCAGAAATGTTAGATTCTTCTACATCATTGCTGTCTCGATTGTTTGTTATCTTTAATTTTTCTAAATTATGTATTGGTTTCTTTCTGCTTGGGCTGTTTGAATCTGACGATACTGGCTTCTCATTGTCGGACGTATTACCGCATGTGTTCTCCATTTGATCTGACGTATTAATGCGTTCGATAAAAAAATTCTTAACACTTTTCATTTTGGTGGGTTTAAATTAGTTTGGTCGTTTTAACATACAATTGAAACTTAAATTGATTGGTCTTAGTATTTTTTTCAAAAAATTGGGCTTAAGATTTATTGGTGTTTTTATCGTTGATTTTATTTACAAAAAATTATATTTAAAAATAAATCACAGTACAAACTTTAATTATAAAACGTATATTTCAAGCAATTCCTGAAGTTATTCGTTGGACTCGTTTTTTGTTCATTTTTAAAAGTTTACCTTAACATTTGAAAAATTTGACTTTACTCTAATTCATTTAGACCAATGGCATTCGCGGGACTGCTCGACAAATTTTTTTATCGCTATATATAATAATTAAGCAATGTATAATTAAGCAAAACACGATAACGAAAATTTTGCACTGGCTCGATTTGTAAATGTAAATAGTTTACAATAATGTGTTAATCTGGTGGGTGTGCAAGCGTGTACTAGTTTTCTCGCTGAAAAGTATTTTACCGTTATTTACCGAACACGTAGTTATCGAGCTATCGATGTTAAATATTGTGCTTCACTTTTTCCTTTTAGTAATTTTTTTTCAATTTTACGAATTTTACTCAAAAGTATAAAATATTAAAAATGAGAACATCTTGATTCTGGATTTCATTTAAATTTTGTACTAGTAAAGCGTTACTAGTAGTGCGTATGGTTTATTCTTCAGTTTATTTTTAAGTATTTATTATAATTTTTCTTTTGGCGTTTTGCATGATTTTTATCTTGATAAAATTCTGCTCTTGTTCAAATCCTTAAAACGTCTGTAACCATCAGACTTTAACAATAATAATGTTCATAAATTAGATAAATAGCTGCAGTAAAAGCTTAAGGTCTTATAGAATTCTTCTATGCGCCTTTAAAGGTTAAGTTGAAGTTTTATGTTGGCTTAATTCTTACGTAAAATGACATTATTATGTTTATATTAGAATGATTTCTCTTTTATTATGTTTACACTGATGTTGTAGGTCATTCTTTTTATTCGTTATTGAATAACTTCTTCAAACAATCTCTTTCATTATGGCGGTAAACAAAGCAAGTCCTTTATTAAAAACGAATAGCATAACCCTCGCAATTTTCAGAATTTTCCTATCCTTTCATTTTTTTCCTTCGTAGTAAAAAACTTTCACAAATTCTTAAACGAAGTTTTGCTAAAGTGGCGCACTCGGAAACTTTTCTCTCACAGATTTCCCCCCAAATTCTTTGTAGGTTGACAAATCAATATAGAATGAGATGCGATTTTTTTGGATAATTTATCGGATCTGAGATAGATAGTTTATAAATATTTTGAAAACATTTAAATCCAGTATTAGGGTGAAATAGTTTTTCAATAAAGTTCTACAAGAATTACAACAACTTATTTGCAAGATTTAAATATTCGTTATATAATTTAATGAAATTTTTACACTCTTTTTAATTTTTTTCGAATTTTTATTATTTTTAAAGAAATAGACTCAAAAGAATTTAGATGCTAAAATTTTGGCACGGCAATACTTTTTCATTGTTTCTTTTATTAGACTTTTTCTCTTTTATTTGTTATATATTATTTTTTGGCATTATTCTGTATTTTTTAAATCCGTTTTATATGCAAGAGCACTTTTTCCTTCTACAAGGTGTGAGAACATTTATTATCTTCCCTTCTTTTAATGCATTTTATGCGTTTCATTCAAAAAGCTTTTTTTAAAAAAATTTTCTACAAGTATTGAAAAAATACAGTTTTAGGATATCTTAAGATATTTATGCAATATCTCTCGATATTTTAGTATTATGATAATATACAATTTTATTTTTATTCCTTTTATTTTATTTTTTGAAAATTTTACAGAGCGTTAACTATTGATTAAAATAATTTGGTAGAATTTCGCACATTTTTTAAAATTTATCTTAATTAAATTTGGCAAGTTTTAGACTTTTTCTCCATCCAAAAATTATGTGTATACAATATTTTATTTAAACTACGATATAGAAATATTTGTTGGGACACCGAGCACTTTATCACGTTAGAAATCGTATCGAATATTAAAATGAAGTTAATTCAAACATATCGAATTTATATGAAATATCGCTTTTATTTATATGTAAAGATAAGATAATATCTTCATGCATATATATCTATCTTTTCGCTCAAGAAAATTTTTTAATAGTTTTGATTGTTTAATCGTTTCCGTAACACACATAATTTATACGCAGATAGTATTTGGTGAGAAGGAAATTTTAGAAAAATGCTTTGAGAAAAAAAAACAGAGAAGAGATTAGATTAAAACCGATCTAAGAACATCTCTATAAGTGAAAGACCGGAAAACTAAACGGACCGGATGTTGTTTTTGAGACGCACACCTATTTGGCATGGACTCAGCCATGAAACTGGGAGTTCGCTAGATTTTGTTGGACTCGAAGCCGTCACATTTTGGATACGGAATTGTGCTGCCAATGCCATTGCAAGACACAACTAATTGAGCAAATAACAAAAAGGCAAAACAAAAACAAAGAAAATGAAAGATGAAAAAAACGAAAGTTCATTATTGTTTGACCGCTCACTCACTGAGAGCAGGGAGCAGAACGCAGCAGAAGAAAATTAGGAGAGAGAGAGCATAAAATTATCATTCAAGCTTTTCGCCCAAAGATGATGCTGTCTGCAGATAGTCACGATGGCTAAGAAAAATCTAATCGAGTTTAGAAACACTCGTAAGTCCTGAATCCAGGAGGAAAGCATAAGAAAATGTAGATTATCCTTGCAATCTTAAACCCGTTTGTAGAAGATAAATATCCAGAATTAATAAAGAAAATAACAAAATTGCAAAGTCTGCCTCTGATTGTTTTTGTTGAGAATTGTTTTAACAGTAATATATAATTGTGTTGGAAATTTAAATAGAAAAAAATCTCTGTTTAAAAAAAAATTGAGAAAATGTGTTTTTTAAATATATATATATATATATATATATATATATATATATATATATATATATATATATATATATATATATATATATATATATATATATATATATATATATATATATATATATATATATATATATATATATATATATATATATATATATATATATATATATATATATATATATATATATATATATATATATATATATATATATATATATATATATATATATATATATATATATATATATATATATATATATATATATATATATATATATATATATATATATATATATATATATATATATATATATATATATATATATATATATATATATATATATATATATATATATATATATATATATATATATATATATATATATATATATATATATATATATATATATATATATATATATATATATATATATATATATATATATATATATATATATATATATATATATATATATATATATATATATATATATATATATATATATATATATATATATATTTTTTTTTTTTTTTTTTTTTTTTCTAAATAATGACCTTCAGTCGTCCCATATCACCAAAACAGCAAAATAATCTCGATTTTATTTCTAAAATAAATTCTTCATGCGTCTGAGTAACAGCCTGAGGGTCAGAGCAAGGATTAGAACCCTGGATAAGCAAAGTACTCGTACTTATGGAAGCTCTAATTGTAGGAAATTATATCATCCACGGAGGTCTTCGGCACCGGTAATCTTTAATAAGCCTCTAGTTAATGTAAATTTAATTTGTACTTATCAAAACTCTGCCAGCCCTGAATTGTTTTCTATACAAAATTCTCTGAACACACGAACTAAATTCCATAATTTACTGAAACTACTGATGATTTCGTATAGGTGGATTATGAAACTTTACAAGTGTGCATTTCGTACGAAGTAGATTTCGTGAGGCTTCTTCTAGTCCTAAAATGCTGCTTGGGAAAATTTATGAAGAAGCATTTTGCTTAGATTAGCGAAGAATCCTTTATTAGAATGAAAGCTGAAAGAACTAAACGCGATGTTGAGAATTAAGAGAGAAAGAGAGAGAGAGATGGGGCGATATGGTAAGTTGAAAGCTTTTGAAGAGATGAGAGCATATAATCCTTCTGACACTTGTGCTCTTATTAAAATTGTTCTCTCTGAGAAGGGCAAAAACTGAACATATAAGTGTGAAGAGAGCAGTTATAAGAAATGCATGGAGGAAAAAAGCAGTGGTTCCCATAGGAATTTGTTGTGGATTTTTTTGTTATTTGCTTAACAATCCTCCTTTCAAGTTTCGTTTAATAGTAGGATAGGACCATACACCGTATAGAGTTGAGTGTCCTGACCTTTATCAATATTTTTCTCTCTATCTGCTTCATATAGAATCATATTTTCGATGTAGCAGTGAGCACTGTAAAAAACAGAATTATGTTGAACGTGGGAGGTTTCATCATTTTACAAAGAGGTTTTTGAAATTCTCATTTGGAGTTTGACATATTTGGAATGCACGTTTTACTTAATGTAAAAAAATTATTAATATAAAGAAGTAAGCTTGGGGAAAAGCAAGTGAGGATGCAGAGAGCATTTTAGTGGCATCATGAAGAAAATATATATCTCAACAGAAAGCATATAAAATGCAAGCATTTCTAAAACATTTCTAAAAAATAGTTGATGTATTAAAAATAGTTCTCATGTTACTTTATCTAACTCTGAGTGTGCACAGTTTTTATGTGTTTTGACGTAGAACGAAGAAATTAAGGAAAAGGGATGACATGCTTTTAAATTTATAAATCATGAATTCCATTTCTAATCACGTTTTCGTGGAATCGATGATCGGAAATAAATAATTATTATGCCATGCATTCGCAAGGATGAGACAGACCATTGTTCTTCCACTTGTAACGCATTAATGGAGGTGTGGCAATTGGAGAAGTATATATAAATTGTTGCTTAAAATCATTTTCTGAGTCGATTTGGGAAGGTCCATCCGCCCTTCTGTCTTTGTGCGGAAATCACAATTACAGGAAAACAAATTGAAAACCAATCCGAATGTGGTACGGATATGCTCTGTTATCACAAACTATATGGCGTTGGAAATGATAAAAATAGGTTCGTAACTTGATTGATAAGATTACCAAAAGAAGCAATGGTATTCAAAAAACCATGGAGATATTAAAAATATATAGTTTTTAAACCACAGTTTTCTTCGATATCTGCAAAATAAAGAAAAAGGACGATGCGAAGAGAAATGCTTTGTTTTTGGAAGCATTTTCGTAAATAAAAGAATTAGAAATAGATTTACGTAACGTTTCACAACAGAAGTAATCACTGAAGATGGTGCAACGAAACTGCAAACTGGTTTGTCTTCAAACCAAACATGATAAAGAATGACGGAAACCCGTTCCAATATATTTTAATAAAAATTAACTTGACTTACCTTGTTATCACTGTCCGTTGTGTTGCCCGATCCAAAACTGGCTAAAGAACATCGATCATGATCATTTTCAGTCAAAGGTTCATCCAAATCTCTAGAAGAGCGTTGTGACGATCCGGAATTCTTTGCAGGTGATTTCGGTAATGTTAATGAAGTACCCGAGAAACATGTTTCCTGCATAACTTCTCGCAACTTCTTAGTCCATACCTAAAACGAAATGAAATTAAACAATAATTATAAAAGAAATAAAAAATGGAGAATTATGAAAAAAGGAGCGAAAGCATGAGAAATCACTTTCAGGTACCTGCTTCGTTTCCAAACTGTTCGCTTTGAGAACTATACGGCAATCGGATAGCATTGGAGATCGTCCAGTCCACACAGCAAACTTTGTCTCATCACCTTCGATATGCTCCGTAATACCCAATTCTATCATGTTTTTGTTATCGGAAAATAAGAATGCAAAACATTTAAAATTATGTGGCTTGATTATTAAGTGAATTCTCGTTCGTACCAGTTGTCATTAATTTATGTTTGAATTGATATTTTACTGAACCATTAGAATCCTTTACTTCCTTGGCGAAAAGTAAATACAGTTCGAAAAGGAACACTCGTCTTTCACGTCCTTTACGTATAATTTGTTTAGTGTCCCAGGCTTGGAATGCATCTTGTAATACGACTTCACCCAAACTATCAATAGATACATCACAATTTTCTAGCAAAGACAAATGCATGGCGTCGTTCGCTTTTTTCGGTACATTTAACATTACTTCAAGACCTTCCTTAATCTCTCCATGACTTTCTTCACAACAGGATAGTAAATCCTTAAGAAGCAATTGATACTTGGTAATACGTTGTACAGGTTTAATAAGAAAAGCAGGTAGAGGATGTTCCACTCTAAGGCGTTGCTGCAGGTCCTCGAAATATTTGCCACCATGTTGCACCAACAAATTATTTGAGAGTGGCTTGTTCTTACAGTAATGGACATACATATCAAATTTAGATGCCCACGTCACGAAACAATGGCCAACATCTTCTGGCATCATTTCGTATTTTTCCAGTTCACGAAGGAATATTTTTTGATGGAAATTATAGATTTCTTTCATATTTCCAAAAAGTATATCTTCTTTGCCCACGAGGGCTGTAGGAACACCATTGCTGTTTCGGAATTCCTCCAAAAAACATTTAATACATATTTCCAAATCCTTCACATAAGTACGTTCGGTTTGCATGAGCTCAGCCATTATGAATTCTTTTCGTCGCGCGGATTTTCTTTTTTCTTCGTTGATCTCTTTTGACGCAGCTGTTGCTGATGTAGTAAGTTTCGCTTCCAAGGAGGGATCGGAGTGACGATCACTAGCGGAACCCGATGCTGAACTTATCGAAGTATTAGCATCCGATTCAGCAGCCAGAGACATTCCTAGAGATTTTTCTAGCTGCTCACGATAAGTATCCATGCGATTACTGAAATCCTTATATCTAAAAAATTATTTATAATTATTTACAACGAATCTATAATTAATGAAAACCGTCAGCATTAGATACTCACCTGTTATCTACTGAAGCTACCCATTGCTTTATGGCGCTAGCATGTGCATGCCCCTTTTCCACCAAACTGTCGGCCAGCTGAATTAATAGCTTGACACGTTCACGAGTTTCCTTGGCAGTACCTCTAAACTCATTGTGTTCTTTGAGAAGACCTTCGGTTTCGTCTCGAGTTTTGCCCACGAGATTGGTACGCGATGATAAATAGGCTTCACCGGTATTATGTATCCATTCGATAGCTTGTTTAGCCGATCGCTCAAAGAGTACGAATTGTTGACATTGATCCAACGATTTTTTGCGCTGTGTCCAGAATTCTAAAACTTGATTCTCCTGCGTGAGCAATTTGTCTAGAATTGTTTTAACTCTATTCTCGCAATTGCCCTGCTGTTGGTATTTATAATACTGTTGTGACCTGTTCGCGTACTTGAGAAAAGTCTCGGCAGTTCGGCGGGCTAGAGTGCAAGCTTTTAGGAATGCTTCCTTTTGCTCTTGATGCTTAGCAATAAGTTGTACAATGGTTTGGGCCTTATCACTGGAGCCCCCTCCACCGCACCAATCGTCCTCACGTCGATACTCTCGTTCCAAGCTGTCTAACACCGAGCAAACTTGTTCAGCAGTTTTGTAGAAGTTGATAGAGGCGGTCACCAGTTTATGACGTTCTTCAGCGCAAGTAACCAGCTGTTGCCATTTCTTAGTAACGTCATCAGAAATTTCACGTATCGATTGGGGATCGTAATGATTAGCATTGATTAATGCATCAGCACGATATTTTACTTGCACGGCCGATGTGTGAGTCTTCTCGATGGCCACTTGGAATTGTTCATGTTCTTTGCGTAATTGTTCAGCTTCTTGTAAACTATTGGGCGTGACAAAACTTGCAACTAGCATGGCTTCACCGTTGCGTATCCACGAAATAACCTGATTCGCATCATTTTGAAATTGGCATAGCTGAACGGCTTGCTCCAATTTTGCACGTTTTGCTTCTGATAATTCCTCTAAATCGATTTCTCGTTCCCGCAAGAAGTCCAACAAATATTCAATACGAGCTTGAGCCGTATGCGTAGCATCAGCCATGGAAATGAAACCAGCCGTTTCGAACATTTGCAATAAATCTTGTCCTTGTTGCAGAACTTCATAGGTAGCATTTTGTATATCGGTTACCGATTCATTGTGCATGCGAATCAATTGCTCAGCTTTTTGATAGTCTCGGGAAAGATCCGCATGCTGCAGCTCCTCCGACCAGATCTCCAATTGCGAGGACAACTCCATAGCATCGCGTTCAAAATATCGTAGGCGAAGTATTAAGTCTGCGCGAAATTTACGTGCTGACCAGAGTTCTTCTAGCTCTACCTTTTGCTTGGTAAGTTTCTCAAGAGTGCTCTCAAGTGCTGAAATTGATCCCGTATTGTCTACGTATTCTAGAGAGCGCATCTCTTGCAAGAGAGCTTCTCCTTGTGCGATGGTTTGCATGCAGCCATTTAGAGTACTGTCTTGCTGATCCTGATATTGTTGCAAGAGTCGTTCGATACCTTCAAGATTTTCCTGAGAGAGCATTGTTTCATCGGTGGAAACATCGGTGCGTAGTTGATCGATCCAAGCTGTTACCTGAAATTAATATTGAACAGTAATTATCGGCTTTTGGTTTTGATGTAATAATGCAATAATGTTTTACCTCTTTTTCGTGCGTGTAAAATATTACGGCCATATCTAAACGTCTTCGTCGTTGTTCTACTCGCTCGGCGAAACTAGCAACTTGTAGCTCTAGTTCTCTTGCTACCGAATAGATTTCGTTGGGATCTGCTTCGCCACTACGAGCTAATTCATCAGCAGCAGAAAGTAATTTCTCTGCATTACTGTACGTATTTTGTGCCACATTCTCGAAATGTTCATGCGACTTTTGATATACTCGTGCCTTTTGCAAATTTCTCCCAATACCGGTGTTTTTACGAAGAAAAACTTCACCATGATTTTTCAACCAGTCCAAAACTTGTTTCACATCTTCCTGAAACAGTCTCAATGCAAGCGTTTGATGCAAGCGTATTTTTTCCTGATGCCATTTCGCTTCTAGGGACCGATGATGTCCTAGAATCTGATGAATAACAGCGAGTACGTGAGAAGCCCCTTCACTATAGTCGGCTGCTGGATTTTGGCGTTCGAATTTGTTGTAACCGGTGCTGTTCTTGCGGTGATCGGGTACACCCGGTGGAGGAGGTTGATTACAAACCTGCACCAAATGATCCAATTGATAAAGTAATTTCTTACTAGTGGAATGGACTTCCGTATAGGCCTGACACATGGCCTCGTAGAGAGATTGATGCGTACGAATTGCTGTCTCCAAACTTTGTATATCCGAAGGTAACGGTTGTGAAGCTTGACAAGCAGCTGCCCATGATGATACACTGTTGCAATATTGTTCTGCTTTGTGATGGAATAGTACACTCAATTGTAAAACAGCCGTACGCTCATCCAGACCAGCAGCAAAATCTTTCCATGTACGATCAAGTCGCGTTGCCAAAGTTTTTATATGTTGCGCTGCATAATGTTGGCTCTCAATCAAGCGTGCCGCAACAGCAAGTATACGATCAATATTCACAGATACATTCATCGAGGCCACAGCGAATTTTTGATGTTCATCCTGCAATGATTTCGCTACGGAATAGTTATGACCAATTTCAACGTAGGACATTTGAAAGACATCACGATTATGTAAAATCCAATCGAACATTTTTTCACAATCCTGTTCGAACAGACGCCATTGAAAACATTGATCCAATTTGGATTTCTTATGCTGCCAGAGCGTAAGAAGACGTTGTTGGCCGGTATGAATAAGATCTATTTGACGCAGTGCTTTACTAATTGCTGCCGACATATCCGGATTGCTTGTGGAAACACGAAAACTAGGAGAATTTTGGGTTTGTGTCGAAGGTCCAGAATCATTGCTGCCTCCATTAGCACCACCGCTACTGCCCCCCTAAAATAAAATTTTAAAATTTAATTAAAACAAATACAAATGCTTTATTTTTTAATTTCATCACACTTTCTCTCCAATGGAGATACTTACTTGTCCATGTATACCGCCGCCACCACCACCGCCACCACCTACTACGGCTCCAGTCATATTGATTTTAGCTAATAGTTTTTTACCCTGTATGTCTAGATCTTCAATAGGAAGTTTAAGTATCTTCTTCTTCATTTCATTGTGATGATCGAGAGCGTGACGTGCGCCGTTAACATCTTCAGCATAATCGTTGCGTTGTAAATCCTCTTGCAAATCATCAATACGATCTGCCATATCGCTGGCTTGCCAAAAGAACTCCTCAATGGCTAGGCGAGCATCCGTCCACTGCTGATGATCATACATTTGAGTACCCTCAAAATCGGATGTTAATTGATGTGATTCAGCAATTTTATTGAGAGCTTCGATGGAAATAGTCGATGTTTCGAATTTGTATTTATGCGAAGAAATTGAAGCACGTTGTTTTTGCCAAAAATTATCCGGTTTTATAATGACCACGTTATGAATGTTGGCACTAAAATGCTCCTGCAGTACTTTTAGAATGGTTTTCACATTTGTAGAGCAGTTTCCATTACCACGCATATCAATAATTACGGTGAAACCAAGGTTTTTGGCTGAATCGCTGCGCAAGTGAGAGAGAAAGAGAAACAGAGAGACAAAGTGAGAGATAGAAATAGAAAATAAGAAGGTTAGATATATAAAATTTATCAATAATTCTAAAATAAGACCTTCATAATACGTCATTTAAATCCATAAAAGGAATCGCATAGAAAGATATTTTATTTTTAATTCACCAATTTTATCCATGTTTGACACCATTTAGCAATACAATTCAATTTCTATTCAATCACTTTTCACTTCTATCTTCCAATTCATTTTCTAACAATATTTTAAACCATCGGACACTTGCTGTTTGCATAATTAATTATTTGCCACGCTTAACTAGTATTGATTATTGTTTGTCCTGCTTTTTGAGACGTTTTGTGTTTTTTTTTTGTTTTGATCCATTTATGGTCAGTTAGCACACAATAATATCTGTTTAGAGTCTTAGGTAGATATTATAATACGTTGCATTGCGTTGCGTAGTGACGTCACATGATGTGGGATTGTCTCCATGATATTGTTAAGGAAAAGAATATGCAATAAACTTCTAAATTAAAGACAAATATGTGAGTGTATTTGAAATTAAAGCAGTTAATTAAAAAACCCTGGTGTTAGATAAACTTAACGTAACGTCTTTTGTTGTTACTTCTTAACGTAACTTAACGTAACGTGTTTTGTTGTTATTTCTTCGAATTTTGCAATTTTAATAAATACCAAGTAGAGTATAGTGAAAACACCATTGTGGTTGTTTAGCTTAACGATGTTTAGCTTGACAAAAACTAGTTGTTAGGAAATCGGTCGTTTTCTTTGGCGATACAACAAAATCGAAACTTTCAGGCTTTAGCTCATTATGTACTTGTAAATACTTCGAGTTTTGTTAATCATCCCGATTAGAACGAAATATTTCATTTATTCGGTTTGGTCTTAGAATTAATATTTGTTCCAAATGAAGAGAACATCTTTTTAAATTGTTATTAATGCAAAATAATGGTTTATAATCAAGAAAAAAAGCTTCTTCCCAAGTTTTTATAATTTTTCCCTTTTTGTTTCTCATTTTTCTAATTGAATCGAGATTCTTTCATCATTGATAGAATATTTCCATTTAAACAAAATTCTTGGAAATTTATTAAACCATTCGCCTCGCCATTTACTAATTCTTTTTTTTTTTAATAAATAAAATCATGCATGCTATATATTTTTTTATTATTTATATGCTATTTTATTTATTATGTCTGGAAGGTCTGGCATTACTAATTGGTAGCGATTATTACGGACTGCTGATGTTTTCTTGTTATTGTTATTGTTGTTATTGTTTTAGTTCACATTGTTGTGTGAAGACATGGTTGCGTATTGAGAAGTTATAACGAGAAGAGTGCAATTCCTTAGTTCGTTCGTTTTCATCTCTTTTCACAACCACCATCATGGAGTTGTTTTATTACTCGTAAGTTTGCCTTGAAAGGCTTAAAATATTAAAAACAAGACGATTAAAAAAAATTTAATAATTCTTGAAGAGAAGAGAAGAATAATAAGAAAATGAGGACTAAGGATTTTGTTAAAGAATTAACTATATATTAAAAATAGATTGAACCAGTTGATCAATGCGAGGCAATCGTAAAAATCCTTTAATTCTTTATTTTAACTTTTACAATATTTTACAATGAAATTTAAATGAATCAAGAGTGTAATGCCTTTAACTAAACTAATAAATAATAGATGTTGAATACTATATATCCATAAGTATACAATTGCTTTATTGCACTTCTACGCTTTTGATTAATCACGTAGTTCTTCCAGCATCAAATGAAGAAAGACGAACGAAGCGGAGAGTAAGAACAAAAAAATATGAACAAAACAAACCTTATCATTGCATGCTTTCACGCATTCGTAGTCGCATTTAAATTATCTACCAAGATTCCAGACTTTCTGTTTTATTTTTAATCATTATTCATACAAAAAAAAACAACAACAACCAGGCAAACAAATAAATAGAAATATATTCAGATTAAAACAATGACCGCGAACGGGCTGTGGCCCGAAGTAAATCAATGTTAGCATTTTTTTATTTGTTTATTGACTCAATAAAAGTTAACAAATTGGCAGCCAATTTGCTCTCACTGGCGTTGGCTGATGCCATGACCTTTCCTTATCTCTACCGTCAAAGAAAACGAATGAAAAGAAAACAAGAAAATATATAGTTTTTTAAAAAATATTAATGACAAAGAAATTTTGCAATTTCTTCATGGGAATGTTTTGGATAACTAAGAAAAAAAATTTATGAGAAAGAAGAATTAAAAAAATAGAAATTAAAAATTCGAAAATGAAATTTTAGAAAAGAAAAAGGAGAAGGCTTAAATAAATGGGATTTTTTGCGAATGATAATAATATTGATATTCACGATGTCGTAACATCGTCATCGGATATACGAATTTTATTGTTTTGTCCCAATTAATGAAATCCGAAAAGCTTACCACCAGTGATGGTTACTATATCAACAATATATATGAAGTATGTCATTAATTGGTCGTGTTTATTTATATACTTGGCTTAATTTATTTATACAGGGTTATGAACAACATTGAAACTTCCTTCGCATTCGTTTATTTATTCTAAAATAGAGAATGCTTTTGTGATTACTTTATAGTTTGAATTAATGTTTTGACAATACGTTTCCCCCACATATTTCAATTATTAATTGGTGTACAAATATGTTTCTAAAAATCAAATTACCATCGCCAATTATCACTTCAAGCATACCTTGGTATCATAATCAAGTAGCTGAGTAAGCGTCTCAAATCATCAGGTTTCAATCGTTCTCTTCTAGGATTCGCTGGAAAGCATAGCAGTGGGCCACCTCGACGGTCTCGTCCGCCCGTGAGAAATACAACTCGTTCTTGAAGTAGAGTCAAAATATCACGTGCCCGTTGACCATCCATCACGATATTACTGTTTATAGTTATGCCGCGACTTGAGTATTAGCGATTTCTTTTAAAGTTGACTGCTTCTAATTTCCGATTTCGTTAATATTATTAAATATTTCATGTCGAAATTATTGCTAAATATTCATAGTCGCGTATTTTTGATAATTGATGCGAATTTTTAATCATTTGACGCGCGTGCGGAATTCAACAGGATTATGAATCATCCACAAAAACAAAAGTTGAAAGGTTACAGGTAAAGAGCTATTGCAGGGACTAGTCCTCGAAATTTGCAGAAAATTTTCATTTTTGAATACACTACGATTTTAATGCGTCACTATTGAAATTGCACTTAATCCCTGGTAGAGTATTCTTGATTTGGTACAACCGATGCACTTTTCCATTTAACATACAAACATGCAAACTTAAAAAAATATCAATCAGAGTGGCCGAGGTTATTGCAGGCATCATAAGAACTGGCATTGAAGCAGGACCCGCGCGATAGTCGTTTGCATTTTATTGGCATGCTTGTTACTGGTAGAGGAAATACTTTTACGAATTGGATTCAGCCATTCGTCCGTTTCTTTAACATGGGTGATGTCTTATTAAGTTTTTATACACATAAGTACGTATAGCGTTCTCCTAGCACTGAACATCTTTTAACATAATCGCCATTCTGTCGCAGCTGGGTCATAATTCCTTTTATCATTAAAAGCACCATCACATTTTGATATTTACGATTTTTTTCTTATGTTTTTCTCATTCGAATAAAAAAGATATCAAAGGCAACAAAGAATTTTTTCTGTGCTTCGCCCAGCTAGTTGCTTTTGCGGCCTCCATTGATTTTTACACTTTTCATTCGTCTTAAAAACATTAAAATCCTTATCGGCTCTTCTACTTGCTTCGTGGTATCGTTTACTTATTTTGTTAACTTGTTTTGAATTCCGAATTGCACTTTTAATAAAATTTCTACTCCACTTTAATTATTCCAGCTTCACCGAAAGAACTAATAAATTTGTATAACTCTCCACTCTACATACTGTTGATGACAAAGAAAATTGCACACATATGTATATGTCGAATCTGCGTATACCGACTCAAGTTGTCAAACATACCTAGAGATGCCAACACTCAATTTTTTTCTACTAAATTTTGGTTACAATAGCATGATTTTTGTAAGTTTGTAACATAAGTTTGTTTGACGTAGGTAAGTAAATTTGACGTAAACTTTTCGATCATTTTTTGATAAATCTTAACAGGCCTACAATCACTTCCCTAGTAAACAGACGATGTATGCTGTGTATGCTGATTATTTGACAACTTAAGACGATATCAACGCAGATTATCCCAATTTTCTGTGTTGCGACACATGTTATTGACATGATATTGTTTTTTTGTAGTAGTGAGCCTAACGCATGTTTTTCCCCTTCTGTTGAGCCAAAATTATGAAAACGAATAATTTTCACTCCCAACCACGAACACTATTTTATTTGCATGAAAAATAAGTAGTTTTGTTCCGTTGCCAAATAAAGGTTTGTGATGTAATATGGCGGATATTCATATTTTACCTTTTGGCACTATGAGATGTCCCGATAAATTACACAATAAAATTAAAGTTGTGATTTGGCTGCTTTATGTCCTATCGTCGCTTATTGAGTTAGCGTGGATAATTATGGGCGCTTATTTAACCGGCTATACGCTTATTCTCCCATACAAAAATTTACATACGCGTATACACGCGACAAAAGAAACACGGCTAATAATTCACTAAGGTATTTTATATGTAATTACATAAACATAAACATGACAGTACAGTATATTACAGTACAGACAGACAGTATAGTATATTAGTGAAAAAAGTGCATTTTGAATTTGTAAATTTTGTAATTTGTATTTAATTTGTAAATTTGTAATTTGTAATTCGTCGAAAACATATTGAAAACTACACAGAAAGATAAGCAAAATTTATTAGAATAAACAAGATTGAAATATTGTTATCGAAAGCATTGTATTCACAACGGACTATAATATTTAATAATTTTTCGTGCATGTGCTAAAATACTGATATATTATATATGTACTGATATATATACTAATTTACTCATATATAATGGTATATTCATTCTAATTGATTGCTTGAGCACATTCAGGTCGCCACTGAATGGATGCTGTCAACAGTATAGTATATTGGTTCTTATGAAACACAAGAAACAGTTATATTTTACCTAATTCATAGCGACTGTCCTTTTTCTTATTTGACACATCTAGTCGCTAGCTGGTTCTTAATTTTTTGTTTTTTTACAATAGCTACTACCCTCTCGCATATTAACTAAATTGAAAATTTGATTGTTTTTTGGTCTATGTATGTTTGACAGCTTTATAGACCGACAGCTGCGGTGAGCGATTTCATTTTGATTATGCTATTATTCTGAAGACGAACACTGCACCACAGAAAGTTGGAATAATCTGTAATGTGTTAAACGTCAATTAACAAATCAAAACGCAAAGCAGATGTTGTTTGTTGGCAAAAGTAGTGGGCTTGTTAGCTATTTTGAAATATTTCTCGAAGGGTTTTGATCAAATTTACAAAAATTTTGCGTAAAATTAAATCCACTTTACAGCTTCGCAAGAGCAAATCTAAAAATAAGGAGGTTTTGTTGAATTCTAGCAATACTACGGAATCTACGGTATCGACTGGTATCATTGCAGTTTCAACAGCCAGTGCAGAAGCTCTGGTTACTGGCAAAGTGAGCGACAGTGTAATGGAACACAATTTGAATAGAGTCTACAGCCATGGTTCACGTCATCAATTAAATGGGCAACTGTGCAAATACACGAATGTGATGAAGGGTGAAATCAGAGTAAAGAAAATTAGTTGGTGGATTTAGTAATCCGATGCTTATTTTCTCTGTATGTAGGATGGCAATATCGTTGGTTTACGGTTGACCCACAAACGGGAATACTAAGCTATTATCTCTGTGATTCATCCCTGCCATCTGGTGAAGATGTGGCTCCTTCGCCGCATGTGTTACAAAGTGCGCCTCGTGGGCAGGTACAGTTGGCTGGAGCAGTTGTTTGCCCCAGCGATGAAGACTCTCGAACCTTCGCTATTGGTTGTGCTTCTGGTGAGACAATTAAGTTGCGTGCTGTTGATGCAAGAGCACGACAAGAATGGGTTGACGGTCTGCGAGCCGTCGTTGAAATTCACACAAAAGCTATGGACATTAGTAACTCTTTATCTCTGCCGCCCAGGGAGTTGTTGGCAGCATCAGATGCAATGGTGTCCGCACGGCAAGAACTTTATCTTACTGAACAGTGGTATGTTCTCGAAAATTAAATGTCAATTTTATAATTTTATTCAACATAATTTAAAGCAATGCTTCTTTGGCGCGTGCTGTGGAAAACATTGAATGCTCTGATCTTACACCTACCGACCCAGACTTACTGCTACTGAAGGCTATATCAACCGCCACAACTCAGTGTTTACATCAGTGCCTCACTCTGCTGCAACGCCATCAAGAGACACATCACAACAGTGCTAGCACCCAGCAATCGGAAACTATGGGCGCGTTTTGAGACATGACCATGCGAATAATTTAGTCTTGTATCAAACTAAATTTGTAAATTTGTTTTACCTTTAGCTTGCACAACTTCTTCCGCGAAATCACACGTTCTTAGATCTAGCTAAATCTATTAAAATTGAAAAAAAGTATATGTGCAATTTTCAAAATCTGGAATGGTTCGAGTCCACATCATGTAGAAAAGGGATCGGCAGGGTTGTAGGTTTTGCCATTATTAATTAAGACATCTTCAAATTTTGTTAGTTTTAAAATTGTATATTTTTAAATATTTTATGAAATAGCTTTTCTTATTTTATAAACTTGTTTCTTAAACAGAAAAGAAAACTATTAATTAGAAGAACGATTTTATGTGGTCTGACGGGAATTTAGGTTAAAGTTAATTAATTTTTGGAGAATGAAAGTTTATAAAATTTTGCCATTCCAAATGATTTAAAGGAAGGATATATTTATACAATGTAAAATTTGAATCTGGAATAATTGTATTGACATCGATATTGATAGTTCTATATTGTATGTCTGTATGTTTTTTCTTGTTAAAATTTTGAGGAGGTGTGAATTTTGGGTTGGGGTTATTAGCTCGTTTCTCTTCATGATTTTTACAATATTGTTCTAATTGCATTATTTGCGGGAATGGTGTATTTACTTTAATCTTAATTGTTTTGAAATTATTATTTAATAATTTTTCCATTATTATTCTCTTTGCGTTGAGTGTTGGATGAGCAAACTAAATATTTTCTATACGCGTTTAATCATTTCGGTTTATTTATATTTTAAACAAATTCTTGCTATAACGTATTTTAGTTTTAATTGATTATTTCAAACTAGTTTATATGGTTTATATTACGATTCTATTTTTGTTTTTGACGTTCGAAAAATAAACGGTTATATGCTGAATAATTGTTTATAGCATGTTACACTGCTTGTTTATCTCCAAAACTCCTTTAACTGACCACTTGTGTATTTAGCTCAAACATCTTACTAAACACCTCAAATTTGGTTTGTAACCCTGATAAATGGTTTGCAACGCTATCAATATGTGTCAAAAGGAAACAAGTTGACATAAATGCATAGAATACAACAATCAAAAGTTTTGAACTGACAATAGTAAATATACTTTCTGGCGCAATCGGTTGGATTTATCGCTACACACATTTAAAGTGGAAAAGGGTGTAAGCATGCTATAATTGATCGTTTTTGAATAATAATACGCCTTCGTGAAATTCAAAATTTACACATGATGTAAATCATGATATCAAAATCGCATGATATACTTCTTAAATTTGTATTATGTGAGTAATTGAATTGTGTGTAAACCACATTAATGGTTAGAAATTTCACGAATGCAATGCACTTTGCTTTATTGTTTTGTTGGCAGTTAGTGCGTTGCCACAGGTGATTTTTCGTGAATATGGATATATCGGTAGATGTTGAAGCTTGATATTTCAAATGAAATCATGGTGCCATTTGCCATTTATTGGGGTGATTGCAGGCATTGGCTTAACGACGGGGAATTATTTCATCAAATAAATAAAATCTGCATAGAATTTCATAAAAATTTATATATTAAATAAATATTTGCCAAAATAAAAATATTTTTTTAGAGGTAAACTTTTTGTTTTAAATGAGGCTAAAATAGGTTTTGGTTTTACTTAAAAGAAATCGCAATTTTAATAAAATTTTTTTCTTTTCATATTCTGTGTGCTCCTTAATGTTTGAAATAGTCGAAAGATAAATAAATATAATGTGTTTCAGAAGATAGGACTGCATGTTTCTTAAACATAACGCATTGTATGGTTGACGCTTATTCTTTTTTCTTGCCTTCTAGATTTGGGCTTCTATAAAAAATGTTTATAAGAAATTTGTATCAATAAGTGTCAACAATAAAAAATCGATTTAATTTCATTTTTTTTAATAAAAAATACTTGTATTCAAAACTTTCAAACTATAAAAGCGCTGATTTCAAATCATCACAAATCCAAAAAGAAAAAAAGAACTTGATGCATTCTATAATTTCACACAACAGAGTATCCGAAATTCTTACACATTAATTACAAGAAGGCACTTCAAATTTTTCACTTTTCTTCCAAATTCAAACTAAACGCGCTAACGGAGTGTAAGTATAATACGTAAAGTATAAGCGTAAAGTATAATACGTATAACAGTAATAAATATAATTTTTTCGGATTTTCTTTTCAAATCGCTTAAGCTGAGACAAGGTTTAATTATTAATATAATATTTTTTTGGGTTGCTCGTAAAATCATAAAATGTCTCAAGTATGTTTATTCTTTAAGTTTCGGACCTACACGATTGAAAATCAGCTCACAATTTTTTTTCTAGATAGATATATAATTTTTTAATCCGGTTTTGCCTAAATGTTCCTTTCTTGTATAAATATGTTGTATGTATTCGTTATTTTCTAAAAGTCAAGTCAAGTATCAATACAATTTATAATAATTTGTCTCTTATTTAGTTTTTCTTTTTGTTCCTTTTTAATATTATTCTAAAATTTCATTTGAATTTAGTTTTCCGAAAAGGCATATTTTGTGTGCTTCGTTTCCTAAACTTTAAAATTTTGTTGCTTTTTGTTCTAAACATTTTCAATTATCTTAACTTTTTTTTGCTCATAGTCCAAAATTTTGTACATACTCGTTTTTTCTTGTAGCATAAATTTCGTTTTATTATATAAAATTTATAAATTATATCTAACGGTATTTATTTATTACCAATTTAATACCTTTTGAACAAAATTTCATAATTAATAGGGCGCACAAGATTTTCTATTCGTCGTTACGTCTCTGATGTCGACAATTTGGAAAGTTTCATAGTAATTTTCAAATGTCTGGTGTCAGTTTTGAAGTCACTGATATAATAAAAAACATATTTCAAAGGGAAATTTTCGACAATGAGAGGTCAACTCATTAAACCCTTCATTTTCAATATCGAGTTATTCGTTACAAGTGTTGATTACAATTTGAACTGGATGTAATTTCGAATAAATGGATAGGAAAAAACAATTAATTTAGGATTATCAGAGATAATGTAAAGAAGCTTAAGCTAAGCAGAGATCAAAAGTCATTTCTTAGAGTTTAATAATACTTTTGCTTCATTAAATATTAGGGAAATTATAACTTTTTTAAAAAAATACTAAATTATTTGCAAATGCATACGCTACTTATATTGTTATCTATTCTTAACTGATTAAAATTACTCTTATTTTTTTGAACTTTTTAATTGGAGTTCAAAATGTTTTTTCTTATTTTTGCAAAAACTGTCTTTTTCAAAAACAAGCATTTGTATTAATTTTAATTTGGTTTTTAAATTAGTTTAAGGTTTATAAACAATTTTTTCTTTCAATTAATTTAATAACTATTGCACAATAAAATATATATTGTATATTATTTTCTATTTTAGTTTGGATTTATTTTGCGCTTGCAATGAGAGCCTTTTATTCGGTTTTTATGGATTCCCAATTAATTTCTAAAGATTCTGTCTAAACTGAATTGAAATTGTTTTTTGATTATTTGCCATTTTTGCAATCTTCTTAATCTAAGGAATACCAAACTTTTTACTCGGCATTTATTACCGTCTCTTGCTTATTTAGTATGGACATGAACCATGAATTCGAGTTAGCAGTGGATCTTAAGCAATGTCAGAATTTATTTAGCGAATTAGTCATAAATCACTAAATCTATTCGCCTGTTCATTCTATTCAGCGAATAGAATTTAGCGATTAAAAACGACAATAATGTTCACATTATTATCAATTATAGTATCACAAGATATTAAGTGGGCCATCTGATGTATTTCTTTTTAATGATATCCTCATTAATTAATTAATAAATTATAAATGATTTAACGGTCCATAAAAGCAGTTTTCAAAAGCAAATCAAAAATCATTCGTTACTTTTCTAAATTTCCAGTACCATACTAACGAGTTTATAAATTTCAATGAATTATTTTTTATAAGATAGAGTGACTTTTTCCTGGTTGAATCTTCTAGATCCATTAAGATAATCCTCTTATTAAATACACAAATTTATAAACTGGATAAAAAGTGAAAGGAATTTCTAAATTAAGTAGACGTATTTATAAATCGTTCCATTTCTTTCCAATATTCTATCATCCGTTCGATGATTGAGAGTATCGCTCACGGTTCAACACATTCATTCAAAATTTTAGAAACATAAACCGCTGATTCTGTTATTTTCATCTTATTTTATCTCAAGATTGCTTCAATAGTATTTTCAAATTCGAAATTTTTCTTCAGGATTAAAAAAATCGAAAGGGAATCGAATTTCGGGATCTCATTCAAGACCTAATGTTACCGGTTCGATTTTAATAGTATTAGCGGTTGGGTCCTCGACACTCGCTGCAGTTACTGCTACTGCTAGTGAATTGGTGGAGGAAGAAGTGGCGTTGGTTATCGAACAGTCGCCTGTTGTTGCGGTAGATGTAGCATTAGATGTTGCGGTTGTCCTAATACTTGTTGCTACTCCGCCGCCTACCAAATCGGCAATGTCTTCTTGAAAAAGGTTTTCTGGGCGTGGTGGTGAGTAACCACGTGCTGGTTTGTACGTCATGCCGCTAAGCCCGACAGATAGAGCCGGCTCTAATCCCATGTTCGTTAGCGGCGAAGGTAAAGGCCTCACGCTGGAAGGACTGGCCTGACGATGTTCGCTATGAGTGGTGAGTTTTGGTTGCTTCGCGGCCTCTAGCGCAGAAATTGGAGTAGTGGGTAGTGAGGGGCGTACGGAAGGATTTCCGGATTGCTGTTGAAGGCGTTGTAAGGGCGACGTTACTGATGGGTGTGGAAACACTAAGTGTGTCGAGGGATTGTGTTGCTGCTGTTGGTGTTGTTGTTGCTGTTGGTGTTGTTGCTGCTGTTGGTGCTGTTGTTGATGTTGGTGCTGTTGTTGCTGTTGGTTTTGGTGTTGTTGATGTTGTTGCTGCTGCTGTTGTTGTTGTTGATGTTGTTGCTGCTGGTGCTGTTGGTTTTGTTGCTGTTGGAGTTGTTGATGTTGATGTTGTTGGTGTTGTTGCTGCTGTTGTTGCAATGATTGCTGTTGTTGTTGCTGCTGTTGTTGCAATGCTTGCTGTTGTTGTTGTTGCTGTTGCAGTTGCAAATGTTGATATTGTTGCTGTTGTTGATGCTGGCTTAACATAGTCGCTGTTTGACCACCTTCTGGACGCGCCAGTGGCCCTCCCGTCATGTGAAGGGCAGCAGCCATGCTCGGTGGAAGACTGGTAAGGCCGGGCAGATTTGGGCCGCAGGGAGATTGCACGTGCCTCGCAGCTAGCATGGCTGCAGCCGATGGGTTTGTGTTGATGCCCGGTGCAGGTGAGATGTTAGATTTCGGTACGGGCAGCGGTCCACCGGTAGCAGTCGCAGTGGCTACATGCGGTTGGAGATGTGGCGGTAAGCTATATAAGTTGGAACTAGGGGTTCCCTCAGAATGCTGATGTTGTTGGAGTTGGTGTTGGTGTGGATGTGGATGTTGTTGAGCGGCAGCTGCAATTTGCATCTGCTGCCGTAGATTGTGTGCAACGGCGGCCACAGCTGCAACAGTAGCTTCCGGGGACATTTGATCACTTGTGGGTGTCGGCATTCCGTTAGGACATGCTCCTCCTACGCCGGCGTAACCCAAATGCCCCTCTTGATAAGGAAATACAGGCTGCAAAATGGAAAATTTTATTGTATCCAAATAAATAAGTCAACATGACGCAACTTACAGAATGCCTGCCATAGGGCAAATGGATCAGAGCCTCTTCCTTCAAATCTTTAGCGTCGCGAAAAACTACAGTTTTTATGACTCCCTTTATATGCTCGTCCGGCCAGATACCCAAGAGAATACGTTGGGGACGCCCGCGTCCTTTGGGCCGCAGATCCGGACCACCATCTATGGACGGTCCCAACATATTGTGCACACGGTTTGCGTATAGCACAAATGTTGGATACGGAATATCGTACTTACGCGCGGCCTGTGATAGTGAAAGACCCTCTTTGAGTACGCTGAAGATAGCCTCCGCCATGGTTTCGGGACGCCAAGACTTCAGAGGGCCGCGTTCTCGAAAACGAAGATGGTGCATGAGGTTCTGGTTGGTGTTCCAGCACTTTTGCCACATTGACTGTAATTGATACTGGTAGCTATCTGCTGGAAGACACCAATAACGAACATTTATACCTCTCTACGATACGAATAATCTAAATACTCTATACGAACCTGCTATTGAAGACGAGGAGGCGCCCATCCACGCGTGTGAGTTCTCTAACATTTTTGCCTGGAAAATAAGAATAAAGCGAATGGAAACATTAGTTTGGCTTATATTCAAAACCTTTTGACTATTAGACAAAATAATCAGCATACATCAAGGACCATTGACGTGACAAAAATTGACCTAATTTGGGTTCCTCGCAAAAGCTTTGCTTAAAATAGAAATTTTTAATTTTTTCTCTTTCTTCTTAAACTCACTTAAAGTCCCACTTTCGTTTGTTTTGAAATGTGAATATTTAGTGAAATATTAGAGGAAATAATGGCTGAGACTGAGGAATACTCAAGAGCTCTCAAATGGTTTGAAACAACGTTAGACAAACGGATAAATGGTCGGGAGGGGGAGGGGTGCTAGAGTTCATCCACGCCTCGCTAGCTCGATTATTAATACAATAGTTTAGAGTATGCAACGCAATACAGAAAAAGTGCGCTTCTTCTGTCGGATTTACATATTAGCGAATGTAATTGGAAATTGATGGAAATAAAAACGCTTCTAATAAATTAATTTCATGCATAGTACAGACATCGTCGTCGCGTATGGTTGGAGAACTGCTAAGGGGCTTAAAGTTAGGGTGAGCAAGGAGTGGGGGGCGGTGGTTGTCTTTGCTTCATTTGGTTGGGTGTAGTAAAGAGGTTCGGTGTTAGGGAGCATAACGAAGGAACACGGTTGAAGGCACTACGAAGCAAACATTTACGTAGTTCCGGAAGTGTTTGCTAGAACCTTGCGATGAGGCTCCTTTCGAACTCGTTACAATGAACACTTCAATTCGTCACGCTATATTCTTCGGCTCAGCCTTGACCACAATCTGAAAGGATATATTTTCGTTCAGTAAAAAAAGCAGAATCAACATTTTTAAAAATGTTGAATTTTTTGTATATGTGGAAATGTAATATCTAAGGCAATTTAAAAAAAATTTACATATATATTGAAAAATATTAAATATATTGGAAGGGTTTCAAAAATAAAAGATTTGAAAGATATTCAAAAGTTTTCGAAATATTCAAGATATAAATATCAATAACATATAGAAAATAAAATAAAAAAAATAAAATATAGAAAAATATACCAATGGACTATAAAACTGGAATTTATGAGTGGAATTTTTGTTTCCAGACCCTTGTGACTATATCGTCCCCCTCTGCCTCAAATTTCACGTACGCCAATGTTCAAGATTGGTTGTACAATCAGCTATTACTTTACTGTCTGATTCGATTCTTTTGATATTTTTAGGTAATGTATCCTTAATTTCAAGAGTAGGCCGACCCGACTGTAGAGTGCAGAGCATAAAAAAATGAATTATGAAATAATAAAAATATCAAGTGTTTCGTATCGTACTTGCACACTTGTTCTGAATATAGTAATGATATGGTACCTCTTTCTTTACCTCTAGCCCCGCTTAGTTACCCCTATTGCTCTATCTCCATCTATATCTCCCTCTCTTCCCTTCTTTCCCTTTCCAACCATTGTTATGAGTTTTCACCGTGAGTGGTTACATTAAGTACAGTTCATTAGACTATCAGTGAATGATTCATAAATTTTGACCTGATGTTATCGACATTAGCAATTCAGTTATTATGCATATAATGTATTATATCCGTAATCCGGACTTGCATTAGTCGGACCGGAATGATTAATATTTTTTGACGTTTAATTTTATCTTGGACTTTATTTTATCCTTTATTTTTCTGCTCGTATTTTAAAGCTAATCAAATGCAGAAGAGAAACGACGAATAAAATCGCAAGGATATTTCTCTTTGGGCCGTTTAATACACGCAAACGGGTTTACTATAATATCTGGTGTCATAAAAAGGATACCACATTTTTTGTGAAATCCTATGAAGGATGAACTGAAGACATGCAAGTAGAAGAACAAGAATGTATCCTTGTGTTGTGTATCCTTCACTTCTTTTGTGTTTCTTTGATCACAAATTTATATCATTATAAGAAATTATGAAAAATATATGATGAATGTATACTTAAGTCGCTTAAACTGTACTAAAGGCATAATTTTGATTACCATAAATTTCTTGGAAATTTATGTGCAATAATAAACACATTACTGAAGAACAAAATGAGAGAGAAAATAATAACTTCATATTTGGGCTTATTGTTGAATTCGTATGATTACTGGACGTTGATTTTGTTTTGTTCTCTTCCCTCATTTGGAGCTACGAACGTGATTTTGAAGCTAAAACTTTTTTTAGTAATAGACTAAATTTATTTTAAGTAAATAAACTAAAACTCCGCAATAGAATTTTGCGGAGTAGTTTTACAATTTTTTCTTTGGTGAATAACGAGGTTGGGCTCTAATTGTTGAATTTCTGAACGTGAAAAATTCGTTCGTTTTGTAATTGATTGGCACGTAGTTTTCATTTCTCGCAAAATGTAAATATTTCTACTCCCTAGAAGATTCATTAACAATTTTACTAGTCGATTTGGTAACGAAAGAGGCAGAAAAGGATAAAAACAAAATTTTCAAATGTCTTAAATTTCAGTAATGGTACGTAGTTTTTGCGTTGATCGCTTCTAACACAAACGATAAGGATTAGACAATAGCTCGGATTCTCGAAGTTTTCCATGCTAAAGCTTTTAAATTTCCATCACATATATATTATAATATTATAATAAGTCTTTGTATTGAAGTATCTCTATCAGACAGGTAAGAATTTTGATATCGTGTGGTGGTTACAGAATGTTGGACTTGAGAATCTAACACAATGTAGTCATCATACCTTGTTAAACATCTAAGCTAACATACTGTTAAAATATATGCTGTAAGGTCTAAGTGAAACTAGGCCATTGTTTTTTGTTCTCAATTCTGTTAGGTCACTTAGAACCGGTAAAACAGAAGTAGAAACCCGTAAAATTTTCGTGATTTTCAGTTAATTAGATAAAGTAAAGATTCAATTTTATTATGAATTATATTGCCATTTTATTTATACCACATATCCAATAGTTTGGGTTTCTACTTTAGCGATCGCTTATATCGATGCTGCATTGATTCCATAAGCACTGCATTAGAAAGATCTTACCGTTTCAGAACACATTGAAAAAAGCTTTGATTAAAATTAAATTCCTCCAAAAGCTTTTATTATTCATTATTAGTATTATGTTTTAATTTTTGCACCAAAAGTAGACAAATTCTAAACAAGATTTCGAATTTCCGTTTTCTGAAATTTTACGCACCCAAATTTTTTAAGTCCTTCCTCGGTAGGATTTCATAGACATTCCAAAAAATACGCCTATCACTACCGGTATCGTTTGTACGAACCGGATAGGGGTGTTTCAAAAGATTTCTGGCAATTGAAGAGAATCCGGGCCCTTCGGGAAGTGGGAGGATTTCGATTATTACGAAAAATTGAAATATAAACCCTAAATTTAGAGCATCTCATTTGTTAACATCTGTCCTATTCGTTATCGCCCCGTTAAAACTATAAAACTCAAATTAAATTTGAAGGAGTTTGGCGGTAACCTGCTACGTTTCTCTGATGCTCTGATTTCACATCATCAATCATCGATTAACCAAAAAAATTGAACGCATTTGTTGAGGCGTAAAACCAACCCATTCGGCGGCTAAGACACACACACACACACACATACACGCACGCACATTTGTCCCGGTATGCACTTAAGCAACGATTATTGCTGTTGTTGTGGTTGATATTATTGTAAATTTCGTTATCGTTATAAATTTCTTCTTGCGTGTCTTTTTACGTGTTGAATGTGTCTTTGCGGTAAGCTTCAAGTGCTCTTTTTTATCGTTCGTTACACGCGCCCAACTTCTCGGTGTGCACACATGCATACGTACGTGATACAGCTCTTAATTCGAGGGTGTTGCTTATGTCGTTGGTGTTGGTGTCGCCAAGAGTAGACTGCGTAGCTCCGGGGGCAAAGCAAAAACCGAGAGGGCTGTTACAAATTTATAAACTGTGGTTTCGTCGAGAGTTATTTGTTGTGGATTCAATCAAATGATTCGCGACGGGAGTGCCAGCGAAGAAGAAACTCTTCAAAATAAATTTGGAAAAAAAATTGGTTGGGAAAAAAATTCGTCGGGGAAAAAATATTTAAAAACAAACGGAAAGTGAGTGTGAGAAGTGCCAAAAGGAAACGAGAGGAAATTAATAAGAACAAAAAATCAATCATTATGGAAATCTTTTCATACATATGACGTATTTTATCAGGATTTATTGCAAACAAACTTTAAGGAATTATCGAACTTAACCGTTTTTAATTAGAATAAAATCATTACCAACAACAGCTACAACAACAACAACAACAGAAACGAGTGCTCAACGAACCTTAACAATTTTTAACTATCTTTCGAATTAAGACCGCTTGAATTTGCCCGTGTGTTTGTGTATTTCCTCTGTCCTTTCCTCCGCCTACCGTCATCATTACTCTTTGCTTCAAAGCTAAGTCGTAGATTTTCGTTAAAAAACTATATATATATATCGTATATGCGCTATGACGGTACTACCGGTAACAGCCTCATCAGCCATAAGGGCAATAACTTGGCTAAGGATAACACATAATAAATACAATATTAAAACGAAATATTAGAAATAGTTGAAGTCGAAGTTATAATCGAAGCCATAGTCAAGGGGTATGAGGAAGAGGAAAAGGAAGAGGAGGTGGAGGAACGGCAGGGAAGAAAACAAGAGCCGGAAAATCCTCATAAAATATTTCAATTCAAAAACTGCAATCAAGTAAATTCTATAAATTTCCACATGAACTCTGTAGATTTCATCACGTCACATCACGAGCTCACGAGCCATCGAATCGCTCGTCGGCGTCTGACAGCGAACGTCATTTCCTGCATCATTTTATTGTAAGTATGAGTACAAGTGGGTAGATATATATGAAATATATATGTGAGCATTAACGTGTGTGTGTGTGTTTGTATCAATGTATGCATGTTTGGGTGTGTGTGAACATATAAAACAGGTACACACTCCTCTACAAAAAGAAATTATTATTTAAATTTCAAATCGCAATAAATTTCATTGATTTCGCACAGTGGAAAGAAAACGACCTGGAAGTGGTTAAAAAATTCAAGTGTTTAACTTTTTTTAAGAATAGTGAGCATGTCTTTAAATTGATTGAATAATTAATTTTGGTAGAAGGCCGATGTTATGGAAATGGTTATTAGATTTTGATATTACATATTTTTTGCTGTTGGTATACTTCTATAAACTATCGGAAATGTACCCTCAAATACGGCTGGCAAAATCAAAGATTTCAGAATTTTGAAGTATGTTTCAAAGTGTGGTAAACGCTGAATGCTCGACGAATGAATAAATGCCCGACGTTTAACGTTTAACCTTAAACACATTTTGAATTTCTTTAGGATAACCTTTATAAATACATTTTTTTAAAATACATTTAATTGATTTCATCCATTGTACACATATTGAAGACTTCAAATATTAGATATTGCTGTGAGTAAAATCTTTCCTCTGATAAGTAAAAATTCAAACGTCATCAGTTGCTTCAATGGATGAATGAACTGGATGGCGTACTTGTGAGAGACGGTTGAGAATTTGTCGGTAGGGGGGAAAGGTGGAGAGGAAGGAGCCGGATGATGATAAAGGTGAGTGGAAGAGTTGGTTGAGTGATTGGGTGCGGATCGACTCATACTACTCAACTTAAAATATAGCGAAATCAATAATAATTATTGTTTTAATAAACTTTTCAAATGCAAATAATTTACTTCGGCTTTCAATATCCTTCGAAACCGTCGAATGGACAGACGAGCAAACGAACGAGTGAATAAACGAACGCAACGAACGAACGATTTCGATAATTATTAGAAATGAAAGGCACCAAACGGTTTACGTTTGAACATGTGCATGTGTGCTTATGTGCATGTGTGTGCCTGTGTGTGTTCATATCAGTGCATTTCAATGTTTAGGCATAGGAGAAGCCAAAAAAACTCGTTTGTGTTTGTATGAGTGGTTGTTAGTGCTGAAGGAGTTAGCGATAACCGTGTAAGCAAATCATTTGAAGGATTCGAGATTGTTTGGAGGATAAAGAGAGGACTTTGTATAATTCAGCGCATGTATATGTATGTGTGTGCGTGTGCGCTTGTAGTTAGAGTTTATAAGCAAACCTTCAAAAGGTTGTTGATAATGATAATCAACTTATTTTGCTGATATATATATATATATATATATATATATATATATATATATATATATATATATATATATATATATATATATATATATATATATATATATATATATATATATATATATATATATATATATATATATATATATATATATATATATATATATATATATATTAATATATAATATATATAATATATATACACATTCAACACTAACACTTACACTGACACATGTTTATTTCAACAATTCCATGGTTGGATCGCGCCTCATTGCTTCAGAGCTAGGAGATAATCAAATTTAAATACGTGATTTCCGTTATAACGGAAATATATTGGCTCAAACGAATTGTATATTCATAAATAAATATATAAACATACGCACACGCCCACGCGCACTTTCTCTCTCACACACACACAAATACACATATACGCATACACTTTCATTCACACATACACATACACACAAATATACACACAAATCCACACACGCATACAAACACACTCACACGCATACACACGCAAATACACGCTCGAATACGCACACATGCACACACAAACAAACGCACACACAAGCACACAAGCACCGTTTTAAAACTCCATTAGTTGCCGTTTATTTTTTGGGAATGATTAGAAAATGTGTTGACCGGTTAAGGATTTTTGGAACCCTACGCACACACACACGAAATCAAATGCTCTTACAATCAAATAATGCAATAGTTAAATTTACAACTTTTATTGGTAATTGCTTTTTTGTGTAAATCAAATACAAGAACAAACTAAGGAATTTCAAAAAAAAAAAATTATGCAAAAATCTAACCGAGACAAGAGTTGCGTTAAAATTTAATGGCAAAACTTTTCAAACGCATAATTTTTCGTTTAGTCTGCTTTTGTTCTTTACTTTATTTCGATTTATTCGTTTTTCTCCCCTTCGTCCTACGCCGCCTCTTCTTCCAATTATTTCCAAAACTAAATGTTTTTTGCTGGAAAAATTCTGGCACTTTTTTTTGTTTTCCGTTTGGTTTATTGAAGTTTATTCGCTTTTCATAATAATTTTTGTAATTCAAATCGTTTTTAATTGCCAGATATATATTTTTTTGTTTAAAAAAATTATTTGAAAAAAAGATGATTTCGTCAAGTGTTTCTGGAGTTTATTTTGTAAAACGTTTTTAATAAAACTGAAAAAAAACTAAATTCAAATGAATTGAAATTATTCTATTGGAAAGGTAAAACAGAAGAAAAATCAGAAATATAGATAAGGTGTTTTTGTATAAAAGAACTAGAATTGATTTAAAAATTTTCGCTGGAAGTTGGAAAAGAGGACGAAAGAGCTTAAAGGACTGCGAAATGACTAAAAAAAAGGTTTCAATTAATTAATTATTTCCTTTTTCTAAAACATAAAACAAAAATAGTATGATATATCTTATGCTCATTTTTATCAACAGAATGAGCTAAATCGACTCACAATCATTCTATCAAGAGGGAAAGATATATATCTTTATAGATCAGCCACTCCTTTATTTTCCATTGTAGAGCGTTGGATGCAAAAAACCCGCTTATCCTGTCGGGTGTAGGGCATACAAATTATAACAAAAAGCAGAGGAAAACGATATAATTGCACTTGTTTTTCTATGCGTGTGCGTGTGTGTTTGTGTGTGCTTGTTGTTGAGACTTTGGGTATATGCGTTTGAGTTTTACTCTCTTATCAAAAGTAGGATATCACGATATCGGTAGGATATCGGTAGAGTATTGGTAGGCTAAAGCCATTTGCCTTTCGAGAAGAACTTTTATTATTGTTTTTTTTTTTAAAAACTCCGATAATTTCTAATTGGGCATAAAATGTTTTTGTATTAATAGATGTTTTCACAATTGCTGCTATTGTTGTTTCACATTTGTTGTAATTTAAATGATTTATTAGCGTTTTATTGCATTTGTTTAAAACTAAAACTTGAAAATTCGAAAAAAAAACGGAAAATTCAAATCAAAACTGATAATAATTGCGAATTTTGTAATCAAAGCAAAACTAAAACTTTTAAATGGAACAACAATAATTATGAAAACAAAAACAACAACAAACAACCGACCAACTAGAAAACATCGATACAGCAAAAGTAGCGATAGTCGTTGGGGGTTAGTCATTGATTTGTTGTTTAGTTTTGTTTAACTTCATTAAATGCTTGAACGATTAGAGGAAGTTTAGCTAATTAACGAAAATTGGATTATTTTAGAGAGAATTCGAATAAAGAAATAGCAATAAAAACAATAAAAGCAATAATGGGTTTCCATTTACAAATGACCTTAATTTGCACTCGTTTATAAACGAAATTTGTAAAAATAAAAATTTGAAATTTTGCATATCTTTGGTTAAATTTTTTTTTAGAAAAATTATAGAAATTTGAAAAAATATTTTGGAAGTAAAAAATACTGATATTTTTTAAAAATTAAGGAATTTACGAGATTTTAAAATGAAAAAATTAACATCGTTTAGAACCTTGAAAGGTTGCCTTTTAGTATTCGTGGGTTGTAAGACTTCTGAAACATTACGAAAGAAAGATTTTAGAAAAAATTCTGCCTCAATTTTTCAGTTTTAAAAGTAACAAAATAAATTTTTTTCATTTCGTTTTCTAAAATTTTTTCAATAATTTAAAATGATATCTAGCAATGGTTTTTGCTGTAAACTAGCACCAACAAATATTATCCAAAACTTAGTAAATTCAATAAACAAATTAATCAAAAGCCTTTTAATAAATAAGTCTTTAAAAAACTCCTCGAAAGAACTCATCGAGCTGACTGAAAGGAACTGAAATTATTTTCCTGTAAAGCACTTCGTTGAATCCCCTCCTCGTGTTTCAAGTATTGGCAATTAAAATATTTTATCGCCTCTCGAGAATTGATTCAAGTATAAAACCAACTCTATTTAGTTGGTTGCAATTTTTCCACTTTGTTTTTGTTATTATAATTTTTTTGTTATTTTTGCATTTATTTTCACGTGTTTTTAATTATTTGAGCTTTGCATTTTACAGTCACTTTGAAGTGGTGCCTATAATTCTGCCACAAATCAATCCTTGACGCCTTCTCAGCCTTAGCCACACCATCGCCGAACGCCAATAGCGTTACCATCACCATCGTCAAGAGGTCCTCAGTAGTCGCTTAATTACTCTCCATTGATTTGTTAATGAACGGAACAGAAAACTGTTATTTTATTGTATATCATCGAACAAGTTTGAGTAAACAATTTTTTTTCAATTTATACTTTAGTCAAATTGTGCAAGCGGCTCAATGTGGGGTAGTTCCACCCCCCACATTTCTGTTGAAAGAGTATAAAAAATGGCGGATGTGTGGGTGGGCGGGGGTAGATCAGAATGGTAGTATGGGATTATATCGACCTCTATTAATTGTAAATGAGTCAATGTATTTTTCATTGGAAGGCCGTTTTTGAATCCTGTCTCGAGAACTTTTTCAAAGTGCAGTCAACTGGTCGCATTATAATCAACACCGACACCACCACGCAGTCAAAGGGCAATTGCATCAACGTCATATCGCTGGCGAGAACGCTATTGCCCAGATATCAACATAAACGACATGCCGCGGTGGATCTTCAGCAATGGGTAACATTTTTTTTATTCAATAACTTTTTTCCTTCGGGTTCAGCCTCATTCTTTCAGTCATCCATTCATTCATTTATTCATTTATTGCAATCCGTGAATCACAGCGGAAAACAGTTTAAATAGAGTTAAATAAATTATATTGGTATGTGCATGTGCGCGTGTGTGGTGTGTAGCTGTATAGTATGTTGTAAATATGTATACTATAAAAATTGGCCAAATGGTTAGCCAAAGACAAGTGAGTTTTTAATTGATTACGCTAAGTTTAATTCGTGGGAATGTGACGCGGGGGAGGGGGGTGGAACGGGGGCCCAATGCAATTCAGGTGTGGAGCATAAGTCACGGTCATCATAATTGTTGCAGCACTGTAAGTCGATGAGAGGCAGAGGTACTGATGGCGGCAAGGGCCTGGAAAAGAGGGATGGGGGGATGTTGATTTCAAAAGCGGATCGTTGCAGGATGAATGAACGAATGAATGAATGAATAAGTGAATGGGCGAATGCATGAATGGTTGGGGTTGAGTTTGGTGTTGCAGTCGTTGTTGTTGCTTTTGTTGCCGTTCATGCTATTGCAGTTAGTGTTGGTGTTTGTTGGACGATGAAACAATTAATCGACTGGAATGAAGTGTTGGCAATTTTCGAGTACTCGCAGTCAACAAAATGATGAATGAATGTATCATGGTGGCAGCGGTAATGACAGACATAGCAAGTAACTCATAGAAAATTAATATTGGGATCAAGCATAAAGCACGCACAATCATATTAGTATTAGTGGAAAAACTTGATATTCAAAATCATACTTGATACAAAAAATTGATTTTCGATTCTTAGAGAATTCGTACCTTTTTCTAACCGGAAGATTGTGAATTCCTTGTAAAGGGATTATTGATTGAAATTAAATGATGAAAAAATATTGAAATGGTGATAAAAAATTATTGAAAAAAGTTTCTAAAAAGAACAAAAACCGATGATTTTTTGTGGTAAGGATTTATTTAATATATGATTCTCAAAAAAAAGATTACTATCAAAACTTTTTGCTTGCAATTCCTCCGGCCGTTCGCCATCAAATTATTACACGTTTCACAACATTTTTTCTCTTCCGTTTTTGTTATTATTATTATTATTATTTTGTTTCGATTGACTGCAGTAGTTGTTTCCTGGTATTTATCGAGAGTGTGCAACACGTGTTTTCACGGTTTTGTGTGCAACATTTTGACACCAATTTTTTTTGTATGACCAACTCACAGGATGTGCATATAATACCACATCGCATCAACAACTGTTTTGTGCCCTCGGATGTGGAGGCGTGGTAATGGTAGGAGTAAGCAGTTCTTTTTGCTGTTTAATTCTGGAAGGACAGACAGAACTTTTTAAAAAAAAACTTCGTCGATGCTGCAACGTTTGTGCTGATGCAGTTGCAGTTTTGCATTAAAATCAACAAAGTCCTGCAATTCTCCATTTCGGTGGACGAGATCGTTTGGGTGAGAAAGGAAAAAAGCTAAACAGTGGCGAAACAAATTACAATCTACAGAAACAACAAAACCAAATCTGAAAGTAAAACCGACAAAGGAATATTGAAAAAACAGAAACAAATTAAAGACTAACTAATAAGCAATCAGTATCAATGAATATCAGTGAATAAATTGATAAATGACTGTGACAGATTTTCAGTTTTCATTCCGACACCTCCGGTAATCGGATAGTCATGTCCTTTGCATTAGTTGTTGTATCTGTATAAGTAAATTGTGTGCACATGCATGTGAATGTATGTGTGTTTTGCTCATGCATCCTGGCTTCGCTTCAAACGAAGGTGTGAATGTAAAATTGCTGTCACTTTATTTTTTATGAATTTTAATTATTGACTATAATTGCGTCAATTTTTTGTCAGTCATTCCTTAATTGTTTTGCTGTAATCATTCAACAGCTCCTATGGAAATATTTTGAAAAATTTAATTTACAAATTTTTAAAATGTATTTGTTTAACTAAATGGTTTAATTTGCTGCTTCAATTAGGGCGAGAAGTCTTAGCTAGAAGGTTGCTTCTTTTATAACTAGTTGCATAGCATTCTTAAAGAGAAGAGAGGTTTAATTCGTTTCAATAATTAGCAAGACGAGTATTCATTGTTGTAAACGAGTTTTTATTGGCATTCGCTGTAAATATTGGTTATTTTAAAATAACGAGGAGGTTGGTGCACACGAGGCGATAATAATCTCGTTTTACTTCACCGATATCGTGATATCACCGAGGACTGGTGTTCTCTGATGAAAAATGGCATTTCAAAGAGAGCTGGGGGATTGATTAAAGTTGAAACGGAAAAGCCATATATGATTGCTTAATATTAAAAGTCCAATTACTTTACATTTATTATCTCGGTTTCCGAGATATGGAATGTTCAAAGCATATTTTGTTATCGGAGGATATCTTACAGGAAAATCATATTTCCAGCTGTTGGAATGAAAAAGAAGTGAGAACATTAACTTCGGCCAGACAGAAGCACATATACCCTACACCCGTAATATAATTTTATGGGTTATGTCCAATAACAGTGGTAGGAGCACGCCCGAATAAAGCATTTCGCCTTTATTGATTAATTTATATCCGCTGATTCATCTTCAACGTAAATCTCAAAATATCTCCACATGGTTGTAATATAATAGTGGGAGAGCGGCGCCCAATTTTGAGTGGATTTAAAATAATGTTAAAACTACCATCTCGGCCTTAAGATCTCGGCTACATTTCATGACAATGCCTCTACTCGTTCTCGAATAATAAGGTTTTATTTATAAGTGAGGCTAGAGTAGGCGGGTCAAGCTCGTTTTCTTTTTCAAAATAATTCAATATTCGTTAGTGAGTTCAAAGAGAAAATTGTATCAGTTCCGTTCACAAATATTGAAAATGATCTATACATAGAGATATATTTATATTAGGACGTCGTCATCGTCTGATTTTGCCCAAACAGCTTGTAATAGCGGCGAATATTCTTGCCAAATTGCATAGAAATATCTCTTTTCGTTCCTCTGCAATCGTGATTTCTCCAGACAGACAGACAGACGGACGTAAAGGAATAAATCCACTCGGGATGATTCTAAGCCAGAATGTGTTCAATACTTGCTGCTCCTTCTTTAGTGTGGTACGTACGGATGATGAAATTTAATATACCCTGAATTTTCGGGTGTAGGGTAAATATATATAAAAAAATTATCGCAACAACTACGACAACTACAACATTCTTCTGAGCCATGTGACAGCTTTGGGTGGAAAGACCGGTGGAATGGGATCGTCTGCAGTGACTACCCCAAAATAATTTAAATTATATAAAATATACCCACCCTCATTCACGCGTACTGTTCGCCTGATTATAAGAGTGAGTGATTATACCTTGTGACTTAACTTCAAAGGACACTTACGAAAACAACAAGAACACAAGCAACAAACTGTTCATATAAAATGGCGCTGATAAAATATTATACCTTAAGACGTTGAGGCGTAGAAAATTGAATTTAAAATTTTTACGCAAATTTGAAATATTTTCGCAAAAAATGGGGAGGAAATAAATAACGAAAGATTTCCGTCCTGCTTTCTACTTTGTTTTCCTCCATTAAGGAATGCTTCTTCTTATTTTTTTCAATCGCATCTTAAAGAAGAAGGAAGGGAAGGCGATAATGAGTTGTAAGGGGAAAGCAATTAAAAGAATATTGACCGGGAGAGGGGAAGCGCCATTAAACTTTTTGGAGTTTTTAAGCATATTAAGATTTTAGTAAGAAAAATGGCGATAGTTCGGGCGATAAGAAAGGGTTAAAGGTTAAAGGGTTAAAGATAAGGGTTAATGGTTAAAGATTTAAACCAATGGAAAGTGATTATTAGGCTTATGGATAGGCTGATTTTGACATAAGGAAAATGGTGAAGGAATAAAAATCAACGCTTTATTCACGGCGAAACTCTTAAGAAAAATTGCTTTAAAAGTTTGTTTTCCTTCCAAAAAAAAAATTAAAACAATTTTTTGTTTAATTTTCTCTTTTAATTTATAGTTGCGCTAAATACATAAAATATCTGCAGTCTTATGAAAGGCTTCATTTATTTCTGTGAAGTTATTAATTATTTAGAATATTCCCCACCACCCTTCAAAGGGAGAGATACACGGAGTTATTTAAGAATTTACGAGTTTTTTTATTATTAAAATTTCATATAAGTAAAAGTAAAAAGTACAAAAGAATTTAAAATAAATGGTTCGTTGGTAAAACGGAAGAGTTGTGTTTCTTTCACTTCGCTCCTTTTACCTTTCCTTGCATATGAAATGAGATTAAAAAAGTAGTTATTAGAAAGGATTACTTTTGGTAAATTTGAACAAACAGTCGAGCAAATAAGTTTTACGTCTAGACAATTTTCTTTTATATGTAAAAGATTTCATAATGTTTCGGTGCCAGCGTTTAAATTCGCTTAAGAAATAGGACTGATTTACTCGTTCTTAACTTTAGGTTTGGAACGAAACTATTTCTCTCTGTACAGGTTGATTTCTTCTCGTTAGTTCAAGAGATTTTCTTTAACGAATTGTGTTGTGCCAATCAAAACGTGTGTCACGCTTTGATGAATTTCCTTTTAAATATTAGAATTCATATAATTTCCTGATTGTTAGCTATTTAGATTGTTAGATTTTTTTGAAAAAGTGACAGAGTTCATTATTAATAAATAACGAAAAATGACGTTCTTTTTAATTGTGATTCCATTAAAGTCGAAATTTACATTCGCGGGATACTGTGCATCCAGCTGAGCAAATGTAACTTGTGCAATATAATATGGCAAAACGGTTTTGTTTCATATAAATTATTCATTGACCGATATACATGTTTTATTAGATATTTTGTTCGTTTCGTTACGTTCCGGTGCTGGTGCCGATGCCGGTGTCGGCCAGAGCCACGTGGTATGAGCCCGGGACGACGTTAGTTGTTCTCTACAAGAATGCCCAACGCCGTAAGGTCGCGTGCCGCTTCATCAGCGCTTCTTGTAGCAAACGGCTGGCTACCGAGCCAAGTGAATCTCGTTTTTATATGAAGGAAATAAAATTCAATAAAATATTAAACGGGAGTGAATAACAAAATGCATGTTTGTGCAATAAAATACAGAGAAAACAAAATTACCTAAGTAGTGTAAGACTAGTATAATTTCAAATGGAACGGTTTGGTGATAGGTCGGATAGGTCACACTAACGAGTTCAGATTTAGATGTGAGTGATAAAAGCGAATGAAGAAACTTATGAGTAGTTGGTATTCGGTAACCGGTGTTTATTACTCCTTATCGATTTTCAATTGAATTGAATTGTTTGAGATTGTGAATCAAGAAAGCCATATCTGTGTAAACGCTTTATAAATCCAGATTCTACATATTAGATTTTTTATAAACCAATAAACGGTGATTCTTACTTCCTTTGCCTTTCTCAATCTGCTTTGTGTCGTTTCGTAAGTATGAAATTCCGTTACGTGAATTAAGCCTCAAATATATTTTAATACTCGGCTGTTTTCGTTGTATCGAACACTACCACCGCTACAGCGTCATCTTTACTTCCCCTAAAATTTCGCAAACATTGTGGCGAAGTCTTAGTCAGTACGGTGGCGATAGCAAAGTCAGACGGCCGGAGTATTAAGAAATTTGCTCTAGTCAAAAGACAGGGATGGATTGGCATTTGATTGGCGGATACTTCCTGTTGAATATTTAAACAAGACTATGGACTCTCTATGATGGATGTACTGTATGTGCATTATGTAATATATATAAATTTATAAACTGTGGCATAGGCAAACGAAGAGTCATTGGAAGGTTTGGTTATCGGAGCCCCGTGAATCGGAGGAAAAGCAATTGCTTTCATTTCAGTTCATTTTTGAATTTTGAACGTTTTATGATTGTTTTATGGTCGTTAATAATATTCTGTTTTGGAATGATTTTGTTTGTGGTTGAAAGTTTAGTTTAATACCAAGACGCTCTACCCTTCGGTATTTGGTCACTGCGCCAGGGGGCGGCCTAAGGCCAACGCTTTTCTAACTAGGCACCATTCGTCCTTGTCAACTGTCAAACTTTTACTGTCATCAACCTATTGGGCAGCTGTCATTTTATTAACGTTTAATAGTCTATAACATTTTTAAAGAAAAAAAATCGATAATAAAAAATTTAAGATTTTCCGAATCAATTTGTTATTTCTTGAAGCGCAATAAGTAGAAAGTGTTATATTTATAACAGTTAACGGGGCTACAAGCATTGTTATTATTGCTGTTGATGGTTCTGGAGCTTACACCCACCGCCCCCACCGCCCACTGTGCTGTCAATATAATCAAATAATTTGCTTACTGAAAAATTTTTTGCAATTAAATGCGAAATAAATTGATTTCCAAGTGGAAAATATCCTGACATATCTCTGTTTCCGTTACGTTCTTCGGAGATGTCTCGTATTGTTGGTGGCGTTGTTGTTGTAATTGCCTTTAGGGACGGAAGCCGAGATATAAATTCTGTATTTCAGAGAAATTTGGATTAATGGTCGACAGTGAAAATATTTGATGAAAAAAAAGGATAAATAAAAATACTTAAATAAAAAGACCTAAATTAGCCTGATGCAAAAATACTTATAAAAATATTTCCTGTAATTGAGGATTAAAAATTAAGTGAGTTTTTAAACAAATCATTAATCTAAATTAATGAATAATAATGTTATTTTTAGTAGCAGATAATTATTAATGGACTATAATTTTGAGAATTTTTATTGCAAAAATTATGAATTATTAAACACACGCTCGTTTGTGTTTTTTAGATTAAATAATGAGGTTATTGGACCACTGTGCAATAATTACACAATAAATTAATTTCATATCGATAAGTGTCTGGCGATAAATTGAAATTCATACGCATGCGAAATGATTGAATTATTTAAATATTGCAAATAATATCGTTAAAACAGAGACTCTTGAAAAACACCACGCACACACACGGACAGACACGAAATTACTTATTCAACACAACAATATCGGATGGCATCGGTGTCATTTAGTCACAGTGTATCTGCCTTTGCCTGTCGGTCAATGACAGTGTCAGTTAACGGCGCCGGCAACGATGGCAACAACGCCAACGCTCGTGCCAACGTATAACGTCCTTGCCGTCATCGCTTCAGTTTCCAGCGGGAATATCATACTAATATGCATGACAATCGTTACTGACACAAACGCAATCTCTGGCAAATGTTCACGGCTCTGCGGAAATCGCCATCGACAAACCGAATCAAGTTGCATGGTGTGAAAAGTCGCACTTTTATATTTTTTGCCTTTTCATTGTGCGCTCATTCCGTTTTCTGCATTTTTAATAAAACTGTCAAAAATACGCAACAAACACTTTACAATTATTGCGAAAAAAATGAAAATATTTAAAAATGGAAGTCAATCCATAAAAGAAACATGTATGAGAGTAACTGTAAGCTCTACAGTTGGTCTACAAGACTTACAGATTACGCGTAATGGATGAATGCAGTTTGTATAAGAGGAAAAAATAAAAGTAGAAACAATTAATTAAATTTTTTAAGACGTCTCCGCTTGCTTAGCAGTGGAATATTCAATAATCCTTGGATGAGGTAGCCTACGGTGATTTCGGACCTTATCTCCACGATCTGCTCTATTTCTTGGGTTTATTTTAGATGTCGGTCGTTTCGTTTGATATCGATTTTTAGTAGCGCCTCACGAAAAATATCGGTTGAATTCATCAAACAACCCCCTTTTATAAAACAAATTTATAAAATAATGTTCGAATCGTGTTGAAAAACAAATCTTTATCAAATCATAAATATGATTTCTTTCACAGTTTCTCTCACAGGTAGAGGTATTCACCTTTTGGTGTAAAGGAACGAGTAGAATTCATAACTAACGCATGGTTCGGAACGTTACTCGAATGCATTTGAGCTGCGTTTAAAACGGGAATATGGAGCGTATAAATCACAATGAGAGCAATGATAAAATGAGGGAGAGCGGAGGAAGAGGTTTTTGGGTAGGTTCGATATTTGGCAATTATTAGTTCTTTTTATGGATGCATCCACAAAATTAAGATGTCACAGCTCTGGTCAATTAAAACCCATTAATTTTAATGCATTGTTTGAAAAGTTAAAAATTTACGATTTTACGTAAAACTGCCAAAATTTTGGCATATGTTATAAATGTAATTCGCCAAATTTAAACGATATGATGAGGTTAAATTCAATGCAGGGTTGAATAAATCGTATTATAAAGGAATTACTGCCAAACTAAAATTAAAAGTTATGGATGATTGCATAAAAATACTATTTTTGAGAATGATACAAAAAAAGAGTCTTTCATGGAAATAGATTTCGATATAGTCTCAATAGCGTTCAAACAATTGTGACGCCTGCCCATGCAAATTATCACAAAACATATCTTATTTGTGTTGAAACGTTCTACAGATCGAAATAAATCTTTATGGTCTTGATTTTAGAAAAAAAGCTTTTTTAGAAACTAGAACGAACGAAAACTTTTAAATTCGTAATAACGTAATATTCATAATTCGTTCTTAAACTGGAGCAGCTTCTTCTATTCTACCACTGACTGGCTTCGTCTTTCCTTATCTCGCCCTCTCTCTCACTCTCTCTCTCTCTCTTTCGTCCTCTAGTTCTCCCGCCTTTTCTCTGTCTCTGCCATTAATCGTTTCTCGTCACGTGTTCGCACGGAACATTTGGTGCTCCTCCAGCGCCAATTAGTTGAGTTAAGCGAAGCGATGCATCGGGAAACTGCCATCTGCTGAAATGACTAAATGCATATATAGAGCTAAAACATACACATGTAAATATGTGGACTCCTATCTAATGATTCACCACTAGTAACAAACACACGCATTCATATACACTCGTTCCTCTATACTCGCTAACCTAAATTCATTCTTCCTCCCACACCATTATTGCGTACATATGTGTCGCAGCATACGATTGAAATGTTTGACAGCCAGCATGTGATAAATTGTCATAAATTTTGATTGTGAGCTAACGGTAAAATTAAAGCTAATTTACAAAACCGAGATGATGCGCGGTGAATAATGGACGCAATGCGTGATTCTGTGCGTAATATATTCTAGATGCCTCAAAGTAATGAACAATCAACCTGTATTATGCAATATCCACCATATACCGATGCACCGATACGCAGACCCGGACAGGCACTTACACGTGAATATGTATGTACGCACGGCTTCTCAAAATGACACCCATAGATGATACACGTAGAGGAGTATATAATCTCAAACCCAACCAACTTCCCGTTACGTTTTCTGTGATATGCACAAGGAGAAGGAGCTTCTTCTAGAGCGGGCAAATGTTACGTCTATGTAACACTTTAGAATATTTAGTATGGCTACTTCAACGGCGACATCATTTGGTTGGTTGACAGTGATTTTGCTAAAATAATCATTAGTGCCCATTTACAACGATGTACCACATCAATCAGTCCTCAGGTCAGTCCAGAAGTAGAGGGGAGTGCCAACGAAGTTCTTCAATTCTTCTTAGACGTTTGAGTTTGCAATGGAATTGAAATGATACTGATTTAAGTCAAACTGAAGGAACAAGTGGGGCACTTCCTTTTGTGGGCTAAGGGGGCGATTTAACCTATAGTCTCGTGGTTAGATAGCTGATGTTAAAAACTCACCACTGAAGAACTCTTGATTAGTCTTTCAATTGGTAATTTGTTCTTTAGACACCCTCAACAAAATTGATCGATGTTTACAGTTTTTATTGAACGGATTAATGATTAAATTATTATCATTAAAATGAAAATCATCGTGATGATTATTGTAGTCATGGGTAACATCTGATCTAATAATCACTGAATTAATAACTGACACTATCTGTGATTTGTCTCTTTTAAATATCAGAAAATTGTCATAGCCAGAAATATGGTACATATACTCGTTTGTTTGTGTGTGTGTGTTTCTACGTATTCATATATATGCGCATAAATTAAAAAATAAAATGTCCCAATTGAACTAAGCTTCGTTTGCCCGATGATCATCGCTTACAAAATCGAATTAATACGGTGCATTGCTTTTAGGTTTGGTGTGTGTGGGTATATATTGGTTTCTTTATTCCACGTTTTGTCATTTAGTCAAATCAAACGACCGTTAGTTCAATCAATCAAACGATCAATTAAATTAATTATTGAATGATATCATTTTCAAATACTAATAAATAATAAGTTTCATGTTCGTCCGCCCGATACCATTTAAATTCATCGAAAGAAAAATTAAAATAGGTTCTATTTGGATAATAACGATGATGATGATGATGATGACGAGTGAAAAATTTATCAATTTATGAAAAATATAAGATGGTTTTTTGTGTGTTTGTTGTCGAAGGACGCTTCACATCAAAACGCATATCAAAATGCTTCAAAAAATACTTTTCAATATTTTTCAATAATCTTTGATTTCCAAATGATTTTAATACATAAAACACATGCATCCTAAACTTCTTCCCCCCCCTCTCGTTGTCATCCTCTATACTTCACTGTTCCTTTCTCACCAAAAAGGTATAAGGGTTACTGTTGCTTTTGTGCAATATGATGAACATACTCCACACACATGTCTATAATACTTGTGTGATATTTTGTAGCTTTGTTTTAAATACGATACGAATGAATAAGTTTTTCGCAATACGTAAGAATACGAAACGTATTTGTAGATAAAAAACGTATCAAAATAATTAGGAAAAGCAGAGGGAACGGAAGGAATAGGCAGGAAAACACGAGCGTAAGACAAAGGTGGGAGAAGGTGCAGCTTCTTTGTGATATTCATTTTTAATTTCACGCGAATATGACGAAGAAATTTTCATAGAAATCGTTGAAAGACAAAAGAAATATCACAGAAATTCATCTGTGTCTTATATATTAATAGAAATTGTTGTTGTTATGTTTGTTGTTGTTGTTGTTGTTGTATGTACGTATATGTAATTGTTAAGTTTTGCTATGCATATTGTTATCACAAAAGGATAAAAATAATAATAATAATATTCGATGAGGCAAAAGAAAATCTTACTTATGTTCGCTTACTCTTTAGAGTCAAGATGAATTCACATTTGAATAATTGAAAAGTGAAAGAAGTTACCGGCAATGATAAAAGTAAGAAGACGAATTAGATGAAGCACAAGAAGAAGTTTCAGAAGAGTACTAAAGATCAAAACCAAGACCATGCTAGAAACGAAATAAATGAAAACCAGACTAAAAACTTTGGTCACACCGGCAGAAACCTCGCATGATCCTGAATGCCTTAAATCATCAGACTTTAAGTCTGTGAGCAAGTCGGTGACAGAGCGAGCAATGACGGTAGAACTTAGATTTTAATTACAATTCGAGTCTATTAAATTTTTCATGCAAAATAATTTTTCAGGATTCAATGATTTTAGGATTTTCATAAATCCCATTTCGGTAGTTTTTCTCGTAATCTGGGGAAATTTAAAAGAATCTTAAATCGAATTTTTAGTTGTGATTAAAATTCTGTGATCTGAGATAAGCAAGAACGATTTAAAATGAATGAATATTATTATTTATTTGATTTATGATAGGATTTATTTAGAAAAACCAAAATGTAATTATCTGGATTTTAAATAATTTCATTGTCTCGAAAAGTCATTTAATCTGTTTATAAATGGATTAGATCTACCGAATGTCAGAAAATGAGAATTTCTTAGTTATGGGGGGGAAGGGATATGGTAGATAATTTGATCAGACGATTACAGTGGAAATCTTGTTTCAGGTTTTCGACACTCCTTTACGGGCACTGTGAGACCAATTTTCTATAGTCTTCTGAAAAATAATTTTTTTAGCAAATTGGTGTTTGATATCTCGGATAAATATGATTCGAAAGTCATAGTTTCATTATTAATTAGGATAATAATAATAATAGTAGTAATAAATATGATGATGATGATGAAAATAATTGAGTAAGAAATTTTTTGTCAGGAGTGATAGTTTGTGTGTAGATGAGTAGTAGATGAGTAGTAACCAAAAACCAAAATTTGGTGAACGAAATGAGAAACTCCGTTACCGATGACCTCCAATTGGCAACTACCAACTAACCACCATCAAGCCGACATTATTGCTTTTATTGGGATCTACTCAATGACCTTTATGGAATTACATATAATGAAATCTATGCCCACTTCTCTGACTTTCTGTCAATCTTTCATCCCTCTCTCTCCCATCATTTGTATTTTCCTATCTCCCTGTTTTCTTCTGTTCTACCTTCCAGGCCATAGAAGCAGCATGGCTGGGCAATTCGTTTATGATTTGTTGCTGATTTTCCCATTATGTTAGCTTTCTTTCTTTCTTGACTCTTGTTATCTTGCTGAAATCATTCTAGTTACAATAAGTACAAAGTTGTTCATAATTTTTGGTCAACAAGCACAATCCTAACATTTATCCATTCATCACAAAAATTGTAACGTTTATTGACGCACACTACTGGCGTATTAAAACAGATTCATGCTGCTAGGAGCGAAATAAAGATTTTTTTAATAGATAGAGGGGGAGAGAGAGGGAGAGGTAGACTAGGTTCACGGTTCTCTGTTAAAATTCTGAAAACCTGGTTGTAAGACCTGTTTTGCGACCCTTTATTTAGTCTTGAGATAAGCACAATGATGTCCTCGTTACTAGGGTTAGTTTTGCATCTTGTCTCATCTATTTTCAGTTGCCTTTCAACTGTGAACTTAGTCAAACTGTTGAGAGGCGAATGAAAGAAGACTTGGAGTGGGCAAGCATAATTCAGTATTTCCATGTAAGCTTTCAAATATTTCTTATAACTTCTCTTTGTAATATTCAAAATTGTTGTGGAAATAGTGTGAAATATTCTTGCAAAATATTTTCAAGAAATTGAAAGTAAATGCTTGTTAAAAGTAAATTGGGCTTGTATAAAACTTTTGCTATTCCAGCCTTCTCACAGAAGATTTAACTCTCCAAGAATTCGGAAGGTGTTTCTAAAATATTGTATTACTTTTACGTATTATTAATACAATTACTTAGAATCGACAGCTGTTTATGTTTTGCATTGAAATGATAATCTTAAAATTTCCTAACGGGTGAGTTTTATAGTAAGGGTGAGAGCAGGGGTTGAATAGGGTACGAATAATACTCTTTTTATATCGTACCTCTGAAATTTCGTATTGCTGCCAGATGAGCAAAATAAATGAAATAAATTTTACAATTTTTAAGATAATTCCCTTTGCGGGCAAAGCAAAGGGAGATCTTTAGGGACTGACTTCATTACCGTGTTAATCAAATATATTTCTCTTCTCGTTTTCCTTCCGAGATTTCTGCAATTCTCAAAACGTAACTTTTAATAACTTTTCCAATTTATACAATTTTTATGAAATGTTTAAATAATGCATGCTTCGATTTGAAAATTTATTTCGCTTACGATATGATGATATATGACTTAAAACGTTGTAATGAATTGATTAATTTGTAAAGAAAATTTTTACATACATTTTGTCAGTCTTATTGCCTCAGGGTTAAGTTGTCTCCAAGTGGAATATAAGTCACACATTGTTCTTTTAAATGTGACAACAAAATGTCTATTTGTTCATAATCTGCATCTACAATCTGTCTGTCTGCCACATAGTGTCTGCTTAGAGTCGGATTTCTCAATAAGTGTTTGTTTTTTTTGACTCAACTCAAGAAAACAACAACAACTGTTTCCTTTATTCTTAAGGGAGATTGACAGTGACAACTGTATCGGTATCGAATGAGTTCATGCGTCCTCTTAACTTTTGGTCTTGACCTTGAAATATTTCAAGAAAATCTAGAATAACAGAAAGGCAGGAGAAGAACCATAAAAAATAACAACTACAGATTTGTTGTTGGCAGCAATTTTGGGGTTGTTTGCTCAAATTTGCTTCCCTGGAATTCAACACGCTCTAATACAGTCTATTCAATTCATGGTCGTCATTTTACGGGGTTTGTTGTAGTTGTTGGCTGCCTCTTAAGTTCAGAAGCAAATTGTTGCATGCTGTTTCTTTTCTACGATTGCCAATGTCGTTGTTGTTGTTGTTGTACCTCCTGTTGACTTCCTTCAGCTGTAACGGTAACAATTTCAATCGTTGGTCGTTGACTCGTGCTAATTTATTTCATTTATCTTTTTCATTCCCACATTTTTTCTTATTTCTTAACTTCTCTTCTCCTTAGCGTGCTCCTTCTATTGCTGCTCCTGCTCCTGCTGTTTACTTCTGGTTTCCGGGTTGAATCTGCTTGCGTTGTTTTTTTGGGGTCATGTGACGACGATGCCCACACACTTTCACGCCCACACAATTGCTGTTTTGTGGCAACGAAGTGTTCACAAGTGGTTATTATTCGGTTCGTTTATCTATCCATTCATCCGTTCTTCGCCCGTCGCTTGTTCGGTCCGTTTATCGAATGGGTGCTCATGAATTGTGCGTGTAAGAAAGAGTTCATTGTTGTTGTTAATGTTGGTGTCGCCAACATTGCCACTGTTGCTTTACCTTGGGGTGGTAAACTGCTTTTCTGTTACAGTTACAGTTTTTTTTGAATGCTTTTTTTAAAATTTGTATTGTTTGTTGTTATCTTCTTCTTGGTCCCTTCGGTTTGTGTTTTTAATCTTTTGTAAAGGTTATCATATTTTTGGTGGTTACCCACGACTCACCAACTGTCAGTGATTTTCAGATCATTTTTAAATTTTTAAGTTTTTGTTCCACCCTTGTTTTTTTTCTCAGTGGGTTTCAGCTTTCAAAAATAATGGAGCTAATTCGAACGGAATAATCTCACAATAGTCGAAAAATCATGGAAGCGCATTAGTGATAGTTGCGAGGTTAGGGGGGGATGTTTTTGTTGTCGTTTGGCTTTTAAGCTAACTGTTGCTTCTCTCTTTCCCAAAAATCCTTGATGACTTCCAGAGAAATTTGTGAGTCGTTTCCTTTGGGTCTTCGAATTGTTTCATAGACAATGTTTTTGACTTTGACTATGAGTTGGATTGAAATCAGGAAAATATAAATAATAACGGCATTTCATCACCGTACGTCAAAAACGTCGTAGTTTTCAAGTTACGGATGGTTCGAGGGATTTAAGAGTGACGTCACGGCGAAACAAGGATGTGTTTAATGGTCCTAATGTATCAAAGTAGAAACCACGAGGATTTCAATGACGATTTGGTTATGGCTTTGTTTTGTTTACAAAAACAATTCGACTTTAGTGAGGTTTAATTAAAATGGAATAATTTCTTGAAAGCTTACTTCATTACGCATAGCCTGTAATCAATTTTGGTAAATTATTGTACAAAATTTCTTTTCTCCTTAGCATACAAGTGGTGCCCAATTGGCCAACAGACCGATCGCGTCTGCACCCTAGAGATAACAATCAGAGACGAGTAAAACTCGAAAGTATAGGTTTCAAAAGTTGCAAACAAACTGCTTGATAATTTCGCAACAATTACATTTGTTATTGTTGTTTTGCCATTGGAATAATTAATGACAAAACGTTGAGCAATCAATTCGCATTTATAATTTGCACCACAAAGTTATAACTTCAGCCTGCCAGTTTTAAAGGTACGAAACGAGGAACAATAAAGAACAACAAAAAAAACAAACAATACGATAACAAAAACAACAATAACACGGCTGTAGCAACAACAACAGCAGAAGCCATTAAGAATAACAACGAAAACCAGCAATCAAATATTTGGTTGGCATTGGTACTAAATACTTACAAAACGTTAAAAGGATTGCGAAACACAGAAACATAAGTGTTGCCGGATCTTCACTTTTTTCCTCCTTTGCTTAAATTCTTCCTTCCTTTTTCTTCTCTCTCTCTCTCACTTGGGGTGGGGTGGCGCTAAATAGAATTGCCAACGAGTATTGTGTGTCATATTGCCAACGGGGTGTAGAATGTAAAGCGAAACAAATGTACGAGAACGTACAGGAAGTGAGAAGGAGGTGTTTACTGGCCAAGAACTAAATCTTGAGCAAAAATCAGAAGTAACGAAACAAAAGGAGCTTGAAAATGGCACATGAAATTACAAATTTCAGACAGAACGAAAAGAAAAAATTATATAACTACAAAATAGTGACAATGATGGCAAGGAAGATAAAAGAAAAGCAAGAAAAGAAAGGAAAAATAACAAAAAATCAAAAATTCCAAAAAAAAAAATGATACAATAAGAGATTTCGGTGTTAGTTATTTGACGATAATCGTGTTATTACACTGAAAAGAATTGTTGTTCTGATGTTGTTGCTAGAATAAAAACCTAATTGATAGTTTAAAATTTATGATTAAAAAAGTCTTGAGGTTTCCTTGAAGCGAAGGCATTTAAAATTCCGAACATAAGCAAGAAATAGGGATCACAAAAAATCTAGTGAATACAAAAAAAATTATTCTCGTAATCGCCAAATCTGCGATAGAACAATTTTACATTTTATATTGCACGTCATTACAAACAATTAAATGCAAAATAGTTTCCCTCTAAACGATTTATATTTTTCTTATGGTCGTGTACATTTTTTTCCTATTTTATTGTTGTTGACTTGAAGGTTGAGGAATAGTTGGATCTGACCGAAAGGGATGGAGAGTGTACAGAAGTAAAATTAGTTTGTATGGAAGCAGTTGCGACTCTAGCAGAGACTGAAAAACAAGCAACGAGTTAAGTTAAGCGAGTTTCGACTGAGGGAGGAACAACTGAGCGAACAAACTGAACGAATGAAAACCCAGCGGTCAAAGAGAGAGAGAGAGAGTAATGATAGAGCGCGATCAAAGGATTGAGCGAGCACAGGCTGGCACAAATTGTGACTTAACGTGCATTAGCTGAGCGAATTACCGTTGAAAGAAGAAGATCGTGCCACTATAAAGTCTATGAATATGTTGATAAGTTTACCTTTGCTTTTATTATCTCTAACGATGCAATCTGCGAATATAACAATCAACCCAACCGACCGACCTATCAACCGACCAACAAAACTTTCTGTCAGCAGACGGTATCGGGGTCATAGCTTATGCTTTGTACATTAAAATAAAATGCAATCGTAATAACGAAATATGCATACGGTAGTATCTTGAGAGACACATCCGTCTACCTTAATGTGCGGATATACATTTATACAAATATAATATTATAAATGATTATGAATAAAATTTTCATTGCATTGTTTCGCTTCGATCGTTTTGTTTCTGTTTTCTTTTCGGTGTTGCTTCTGCACTTTTTTCGAGACTGAACTGCAAGGAACCGCGCATACATTTAAGTATAATTTAATTGTATGTTCGGATACTTAGATATGCATCAAAAAGTCGTTAAAATATTTAAAAATTTATTTCTTTTTATACAATAAGTTCAAATTTATTTTCATTGTTCGTTTTCTTTTCGTTGTAATCTGTTTTCATTAATAAATATTTTATTTTTTATCATTTGTGGGCTATTACATGCATTGTTGGCGTTGTTGTTGTTATGCCTTATTATCTTTATTTATTATTTAAAAGTGTCATTAAGAAACATTTCTCGTTTCCCGCCCCCCTCTCTCTATCACACGCACTCCTTTCACCTTATTCACCATTCGATCGAGTCGTTTACTGAGAATATACGGCAAACCTCAGCCCTTTGAAAGGGGCAACAAGGGTACCTTTTTTATGCAGTGGTAAAAATTGAAAAATCGAATTCTTTAAAAAATTCACAAAGAAAATTGATTTATTCTATGGCGTTTACATTATTTCTATTTTGTCATTTGTTGTTGTTTGCTGCATTGTTGATCCCCTTAATACAGCAAAAACAATAATTAAAAATAATAATTAATCTAAAAGAAAAAACTCCATAAACTTCACAAACTCAATTTAAAATAAAAATTACAGTAAACATTTCAATTTTCCAAAGCGTGAGTTCATTCGAGAGTCATTAGTGTTGCAACGAATTGTTTTTAAAGTGTAAACACGCAGTAAATTGACAATTGTCATGACATGTCATTGTGTGACTGCAGTCAGTTAGGAGTCGATGTGATGAACTAGTGCTAGTTATGCAGTGGATTGAATTAGCTCACTTCTACTCAAAATATTCTGTATAAATACATAGATTAATTGATTCAAGTAAAATCATATCTTGAACCTCTTTATCTTTATCTTTCCTTACTTTGGCCCCAATGTAGACTGATGTGATAATGTTGTTGATCACTTCGTCTCGTCACTGTAGCGTTTCGTTCGATTGTAGCCTAATGCTATAAATAGTTGGATAGAAAATCGCCCGCGATCGTGGTCTCAGCGATATGTCAAAATAACACAGGGTTTTATGGGAGGACTAGCGTCTGTCGGCAAATGCGATAAAACATTTTCTATTTCGGTCGTTGTCGCATCTCTTGTTCTTCTTTTCTGATGTTATTGATTGCAGGCTTTTGACATGTCGCTGCAACCAATATCGTGGGAGATTATCTATCCGTTTGTAGCATAATTCTGTTATCGTTTTTCTATGACTCCTGCTTATATAAAAACTTGGCGATTATATAGAAGAGGACGTAGGTAACATCACGGTAAAATATACTAATGAATGTGATAAATTGAAAATATTCCAATAAATATCACAAAAATTGTTTGTTTGTTCATAGATCTCAATGTTAAAAATTAACTGGAAAAACTGTTGAACAAACGGGTTAATTTGTACAAAAACCGTTTTGTTTAGACCTTCCGTGTTTATTGGAAAACTTAATTAAAAATCTATCATAAATTAATTTCAATTTTGAGTCTAAACTTGAATCCTTCCTGAGCTATAAACATTTAGCTTGTCTTCTAATTCATCCATTAGTTGATAGTGTTACCAAATTTATCGAAGGAGACCTAACCTTTTGATATTTTTGATATAACGCAGTTATAGGACCTGACTGATGTCATGTATGGTTTTGTATTTTACGATTACGAACAACTCTTATGACTTTAATAGATTCATAATTCCAGCTTCATCATCAGAATTATCAGTTTTATCATCATCATCAGAATTAATTCATCAGAATTAGTTGTTAATTTGAGTCCAATAACGCGTTTCTATTATTTACTATCCGGCAATATTTCCATCCAACAATCTGAATTAAATATTTTGATTAGAATCTTATTAATTTTTTACTAAAAAATAAAAATGGCCTTGTAAAATTTTCTCCCAGAGCATTTCCCATATATTTCCGCCTTATTTCCGAACATTCTCAAGAAGATCAAAACGATCTCCTTTGAGAGCGGCAAAAAATAATAATATACGAACAATAATATTAACAAAAGCGACAAACAGCTGCAATATTTACTATTGCTAAGGAAGAAAAATTTATATTGTTGTTATTGTTGTTTTCATTGTTTTTCGGTTCTCTGGCTCACTGTGCGTCTTCATAATTTACATTTTAAAGATAGCAATCTTTGAGTTGCAACAACTTGTTATTATTTTTTGCATTCATTTTTTCCCTCTGCTGCAGCAGCAACAACAACAACTACAACAATACTAGAAACAATTGTCAGAGTAACGTACATTTTATTAACAATTGAACATTTGCATAATTTATAGTTTTTCCAAAATTAATTCGTTTTTGCCCCCTCTCGCTCTCACTCTCTTCTCCTTCTTCGTTACAAGACGACGTATTCATTTAATGTTATTTTAATTTTTTTCCATTTTCTCATTCTTTTTCTTCCGTTGCTCCTTTCCGTTTTCTTATACATTTACGTATTTTTTTCTATTATACGTTAGCGATTATTTCATTATTACGAAATTTGCTTTTATTCTCTTCAACAATTTGTGCTTTTGCTGCTGCCATTTCTGCTGCCTTGACGTTTATAACTCGATGACGCTGCACATTGCAGAAACGTGGGCAGATAGAAAATTATTCCTATTGAGAAAAAAATTCGCATTTCCAATTCGTTCGTTCATTGAGAAAAACACATACAAGCATTTTCTGATTTTATGCAAAATATCGTTTGGTTGGCAGCTAACTCGAGCTAGATCTGTTTACATTGAAAAAAAAGAAAGGAGGAAGGAATGTTTTTGAGGGAGAGTCAGGGTCAGTACCAAAGTGTCAAAATGGTCCGGTGATAAAAATTCTCAAGGCCTTCCGAAGCAGTAATAATAAATATGTTTTCTATTATTTTCGTAAGAACAAGTTGAGCTGATTTAAAATCAAATGCAATCTGATTTAGGCATTCAATGCATGTTAGAAGGATACAATCGATTATGGGGTGAACCCCCCTACTTCATATGGGTGACTCCTCTTTGTCAGAATGATCGGTAGAAATATAATCAAATGAAAGGCTTGAAAAGTTGACGGAAGCGAAGGAAGTTATATTCTTTTCTTTTTCGCCTTCTTCTTTTTTAATCAGAAACAAAGAAATTTATTGAATTTTTCTAAGTGTATAATTTGCATTTGAAGTGTATTATTAAAGATTGAGAAATTGCATTAATTTTGATTGCAACTTTCTGTCTGTTTGTTTGTTCGTTCGTTTTTTGTTATTACTGTTTTTTTGTGGTTTGTTATTTTAAATATTTTTTAATTACTACAATAAAAGTTTCTCGTATTAATAATTATTGTTGTATGTTATTATACATCGTTATTATATATCGTTCAATTTAAATACAAGCTCCCCCTCGCGCCAATAGAAACCGTTCATAACAATTATTTCTATACATTGTTGTTGTTTTTTTTTGGTTCCCATGCAAAGTTTTCCCGTCAACGACTCCCGCGCCGCATCGCTCCAATCACTCAAACTTTTACCCAGTTTGTCGTCTTAATTATGCGTATTTTTTGTGTTTTGTTATAAACAAATTTTAATTTTCACATTTATATTTCTAAATCTTTCTCCTTGCGCAAGGATGTTGTTGTTGCTGTTGATGTTCTTGTTGTTTGTGTTGTTGTTATGGATTTCAGTTATTATAGAGTGTACGTCTTAATGAATGAATGAGCGAATGAATGAATGGATTGTTGTTGTTGATCTTGTTGTTGTTGTTGTCGCTGGTGCTCTGTTCATTTTAATTACGTTGAGGAAAACGAGTCTCTGCGAACGCTGCTGTTTCCTCATCTGTTGGTTGTTTATTTGTCCCCCGAACCCCTTCACTAATCTCATGACCAGCGTCTGTTGTAATGTGTCTGCATCACACATTCGAACGAGTACGAGTAGAAAATATTGCAAGCAGGCAACTGCAATGATTGTGGTCGACGCGAATGTGCATGAAGAGCGGGAAGAGGATGAATATGGAAGAGATGATCGTAGGCTACCAAATCAATGCCAAGCTTCGGGCTATTGTCAAATGAAGGAAGGGAAGGTAGAAGGTAGTAAGAAGGTGGAGCATAAATTGGAGTAAGGGTGGAAGATAAATGAGAGGAAGAGGGTGTATGTGTTGTCGGTGGGGAGGTGTTTGCTTAAGAAACAAATTGAAAACTAAAAACGAAAATTTATTACTTCACATACTTTTCAGCTACTGTTGATGCTACTGTCATGTCTTGGGCATCGTTGTTGTTGTTGTTTTTGTTGCTGTTGCTCCTTATGTTATTCCTCTTATTATTATTGCTGTTGTTGCTTTGGTTTTTGTTGTTGTTGTTTGGTTCCGGCCACTTCGAAAAGGAATTAAAATGCAATAAAAATCGTAGGCGTATGGGCGGGACTAGATCGTGCTAAGACCTTGCCGCAACTTCTAGAAATTGGGTGTTCTCTCGCTAGTACACCCCTCAGACGCATAGTATTATTGCAGATTACAATTTGGTCGGAAGTCACCAGAAGGAACAAAGAAACAACAATTCAAATAATATAAATTAATTTTAATTATTTTTCTATGACGTGTCCCTTTGCGTAATAGTTAAGGTCCAACAAATATAGCGTTAGCAGCGGAAAATTAATAACAACGGTATAAATGCATCTGTAAAGTCAACACGCGCACACACACATACATATATATGTCGGATTAGTCGATGACTTTAAAGAAATAAATTGAGGTCTGAGATATTAGGAAATCTATTAATGATTTCTTATTAAATAAAATTTAATTTTCTAATAAAAAAGAGGCCGATATGATGATCATATTTAACATATTTTCAAAATTCCTTTCATTTTTAAATTAAGGAAATTAATTTCTTGGAGGAAATATTATTATAATATTGTTGACTTTGGTGTGAATAATAATAACTTTATAATTTTACGTCCGATTGATTGGTTTAGTTTTTCTCTTAAGAAATTTCCGAAATGTTTTTTAATTTATTCTTTAAAATGAATTTTTTGTTGGATGCAAGCAATTCTAACCGCCAAACCCTTAAATGGAATTTCTTAACTAATTGCATGCAAGTGCAATTTGTGTGTGTGCATGTGTGTATGTATACCTGTATGTGTACATTTGCATTTAGCTTTCCAAAGAAGAATAAAATTGACGGAGAATTATTCAAATTGCAACTTCGCTACCTCGCTACGGAAAGCATGACCGGATTCGATTCTATGTTTTACTTAAATAAATTAACGGTTACAATTAGTACGTATCATATTTTTTCTTGCATTTCTTTTGTTCTTTGTTTACACTTGTTTCTATTATTGCCATTACTTCGTCTTCGACTTTTTCTGTTCTTTCTATAAAATGTTACATCAACATAGCCTGCAGGCGAACCGACTGCCAATAAAAATGGCGGTCATAAAATGCAACCGGTCTACTTTGGATTCTTACGAGCGTCGCGGCGCGTCGCGAACTGGTCGTCGGAACTACTCGCCTTAAAGGAGCCAAAAATGTGAAACTATAAAACCTTTCCTTTTATTGAGAACGACAGGAAAGGGGTGGAGGTGGCAGAAGGAGGTGGGGTGGGTAGGAGAAGGATATGAAGTGGGTTGGTGGGCGGCTGTTGTTTTGGTCAAGACTTGCAACCTGCAAACACGTATCCCATAAAAAATTAATAAATATCAAAGAAAAAAAAACAACAGAAAAATAATAAACGTTTCATTAAAAAATAAGAATATATTCAATATGTTTTGTTGTTTTTGATTACATTGTTGGTGTTGGGATTTTATGGCATTGTTGGCTCTAATTAAATTTATAATTAATTTCTTTGGATAAATATTTTGTGGAATTCTGAGGACTATTTAAATAAAAATCGCGAACATTATCATTGAATCAGTTTTATTTCAATGGTTTGTCAGAATGGGTCGACTATTGGGACTGTCAAGATAGCCGAATACCGGATAGCCCAGAATTAATCTGTTTCTCTTTTATTAATTTAAAGATCATTGCGAAAATATTGACTGTGCTTCATCAACATTTTTAATAAACAACTGTCTCACTCTGTACTTTCACTGCTCGCCGCTCGTTAATCTCGTTGTTCGCGAGCTCCAATAACAAACGTAATGGAAGTGAATGAGATGATTAAAGTTAAAGAATAAGTTGCGGTGAAGGTCTTCTATCATTTCCTTAATGCTCAAACTATTCTACTTTGTTATTGATTTTCTACTTCCTTTAGTTTTGTTGATTTCTCTAGTTGGTTTCTTATTCCTCGTTGGTGCGCTTGGAGTAGAAAAGAAAGCAAAGAAGTGTAAAATCCTTCTACAGTTTGAGTTAGTGAAGCCACCGTTGCGGACAACCTCAGAGACCTGTCAGAGTTGGAGGAATTATTAAAGATATTTTAGAAATCGAAAACGACCTTTCGCGAGATTACACATTTTTCCCATCGTCTGTACGCCATTCCAATCATTCATTCATATCAATAAGTGCAAGATATCTCTACCGTTTGCCACTATTTTTTATGTCCACCATCATATTTTTTACGATCGAAAAGATTTTTCTCTTTTGAAAATATTCATTTCGCAGAATTTGCATTTGTTGGATTTTTTGCCCGTTCGTTAGTTTATTTGTTTGTATGTTTGTTCGCTTTTATTAAACACATTTAACTGGAAACACACAAAACTTTTTATTGTAGGCACTAAAAAATGCCATGTAGCCCTTCCTCTACGATCGTTCGATTGGTCGATCAATCACAACCCGAGCCACCAACCACCAAACAATGTTGCCAACACACTACAGTGTTTTTTTATTAATGTTTTTATAACTTTTATTGAATAACTATAAAACGTTAAAACATTTAAATGAATTGCAAGCAATAATACTGAGAAAATATTTATCAAGCAAAACTGGATTGACCGACGACGATTTCTTTGGCTTGTCTATTTGTCGGTGTGTCTCATTGCTTGTCTGGCTTTATCTCGATGAGCTGATGTTTAGCCTACGTCGTTTACCTTGCCTCATTTTAAGTGTCTCTATTTGCCACTATCGGTTTCGTTTATATTTCAACCATGACTGTGTCCGTATCCGTATCAGACGGTGTCTGTCTATGTGGGAGATTATGCCTGTGTCTGCCGATCTTGCCTGTTTTGTACATTTGTGTGGGCATGTTTGTCTGTGTTTGTGTGTCCATTTCTGTGTATTTGTGTGCGCATGTATTCTCGTGTACGTGTGTCTGTGTGTGTGTGTGTCTGTGTGTGGGATTTTTATGAATTTACCATTAAAATAATTTAATTGCAGAGCACTTGTTCTTAATGAAGTCTTACTTTGTATTTAATTGGTTTTAAATTATTATCTTAATGTTCCATTAATGTAATGCATCGTACCCGGCTAAGGATATAAAAAACAACAAAAACAAAATAATAAAAAGCAGAAAAAACTAAAGAATCTGAAGAAAAGTCAGAGCTTGATGCAATATTTTTATTGCAGGCCGTTTTATTTCGCTATATTTCGCTGCATTTATGAAAAAATGTTCCCTATCGCTATAAATTTGCTTCTAGCAATATCTTTCCATTTTTATTACTGTCTCTCTCTCTCCCCACCACCTTTCCCCCAGCCAGGCAATAGAATAAAGGTATAGATGGGCTACATTTTATTTTGATTACCAATAATAATAACTAATGGTAACTGGAATAATTGCTGCAACAATAACATTAACGACAAAAACAATAATAACAGAAGCAACAACAACAATAAAAAGAAGCTTCATAAACAAGAATAAAAACGTGTAGGAAAAGAATAGATTTAAGATTTAATTATATACGGTAATCTTTGAATAATCTGGAGGATAATGCATACGACCACGCCCGATTTCGATGAAAATTTAATAAGTTCAAAATTTTTTAAATGGAAATTTTCAATTCAGATTCATCGGAAGGTGGACCACTGTCTGGTTTCTTGCTAAAAATTTTATTAAAGAAATATTTCAATATTTCATTGTTGAATGAAATCATCCGCCTACGGGCTAACAAAATTTAAATATTTATAATCTGTAGAATAATATTTTTATTATTTAATTAAATTTTTTCGACTCTTAGTTGATTTTACAGATATGTATATATGAGAATCTAACCTTCGTTCCTATTCTAATCTTCCTTCTTCTTATTTTTTGACTTCTTTATTCTTCCTTACCATTGATGACGATTGCCCTTTAGTAATGTAAAATATAATTCATAAGACCGATTATCTTAGAAACTGCCCTAACGCATCTCGTGGTTCGGGAGTTGGAGGCTTTTTAAAATCAGCGGGATAATATCTAAAAGATTTAAGCGTAGATTTCATCGTTGCCACGATATTAAAAAATATTAGCAGATGGACATAAAAGCACAAAGCGGTTGCCTCGCGATACGTTTTCATAAAGCGTCGTAAGCAATACATTGTAATTATTTAAATAGAATATGAACCCCCGCCAAACACACACACACACACTCTCTCTCTTATCTTTTCTTCCCGTATTTCCTCCCTCTCTCTCTCGCTTTCTACTTTCTCCCTTTTTCTGCTTTTCGATATTATCATTATGTTTTTATACAAAATATCTTTTTCGATATAATTTGCATTTTCATTTGCATTGAACAATATTTTTAATTATAAAAAACATTTTTTCTATGGTTTAATAAAAGAGGTCTTCATTGTTGAAATCCTCCCTTGGAATATCCTTGTTTTGGTTTTTTTTCAAAGTGACCTGCTCATTGATTGTCGCACTCTCGGTCTCAAACCACCCTCGACCATTACCCCGATCATTCTAATAATAATGTATTCAAAATCACATCGATGCCAGCCTCTAGACCGACGACATTCGGCCGAGCTTGGGTGAATTGGTTGAGGGCAAAAGGCTATTCGCTTATTATTACTCTTCGCCTCTTTCTCGACGCTGGCGTTGGCATTAATTTATTATTTAAATATTACAAAGCAGACGATTAAAAAAAGTTACAAATAAATCTGAAATGGAGAAAGTCCTGAAAGTCAGAACGAGACAATTTTCGCTCGTTGTTTGACTTCGAAATGTAAAAATTAATGAGGACAAACACGAAATAAGCATTCTCGCCGAACAGAATGGATGAGCGTGTACAAGTGTTGGCGCGATAGGTTATGGGTGGGGTCGGAGGTGGCATGTTTGGCACCTTCCTCGCTTGAGCGTTATTAAATGATATAAAAATAATTTCGCGTAGAAGGCAAAAATTTATATTTATATATAAAATTACAGCGGGCTTCATGATTGGATTTCGACTGAACGACTGGCGGCGACTTGGGTGGTTAGTGTGAAAGAGTCGACACAATTTCAGTGGCAAGCAGCAGCAGTAGCGCAACAGAGGTGTAGCAGTGACATCGTTTCGGCGTCGGTGTTCACGCTTGTTTTATCAAGAAAGTCAGAAAGTCATGTAGTGCTCGCTTGTTGTTGTTGTTATTGTTGTTGTTATTGAATATATGTTTCTGTCGTTTCGCCTGGTGTTGTAACATCAGAAATACAGCGAATATTATTCCTTCCTTAACAACATATTTCCACCCTTCTCCTAACCAACCTTTAGCTGCACGCTCGTTCATCTGTCGACGTCACGACTGAATCGCGTATATAATTTTTCATTAAAACTTGGCAATAAAACTTTTTCCTTTCTGCAGCACATCTTTCATTCTCGTTATTGTTGTTGTTGTTGTTGTATTTGTCATTTTTATATATTTGTCTATATAAGAAAAATTATTTTGTATTTTGTTTTATTGCCGAATAAAGCGAAAGCGAAAAATAAGAAGAGAACTACGAAGTCAAAGTAGGAATGAAGGAAGCAGACTCAGAGAAAAATTATTAAAAATAAATGTCATTACGGAATATTTATGATGATGTATTATAAAATTCGTTGGCAGCTGCGTTCGCGTGCGTCCGCCAATGCATTTTTAGTGGAATGAAGATGAAAATGTCTTTGAAAAATCGAATCAATAAAGAATTTAAATGGTTAATACTCCTGAGTTATAAATAGATAATTTATATATTCTCTATAACCGTTTCGAATTTTTTTTAAAATGCTTTATTCCAAAAAAAAGGAGAGAATTCAAAAGTGAGTAATATGAAGATAGACGTAGAAACAAGAAACGAGCAAACAGAGAATAAGATAAAGAAAATCGAAAAAATTTCAAGAAAAGCTACGAAACGGGCAATGCACTAACTAACAAAAATTCAAAAATTTTAATGTGGCAAGACGTCGGCTTACACATGAATAATTTTATTAAGAAGAACCGATAATTAACAAAATAAAATAAATTCAAAAAACCGTGACAATGTCAGATGGTGCACCTGGCTGATCGAAGTCAATACGCCATTACCACCGCTGCCAGCTGATTTTTCTTTAACCCTGTCTCATCACCTCATATTGTTGGACAGCCCACCCCCCAGTAGCCTGGAGCGTTCATTACTCTTATTATTTCGATGCTAACTAATGCATCCACTTTGTATCGTAACCGCACTTTTTCACAAGGAAGAGGGACCAACCATTCCACCCTTACTCTTTCATTGACTTTATCCCTTACCACCCCTACCATTTTGACATAATCGTGTTCTCACGTTTGATCAAACACATCGATGAAATATGACATTATTTGTAATGTTATACAATCTCAGGATCTACTCTGCCAAAAAAAAAGAAACCGGAATAAAATAAATAAGAGCAACAAAAAAAGAGGCAAGGAAACAACAATGAAATGCGTTTCAAGTAGAGATCATTATTATTAAAACTGGAAAAGTCACTGGCAGGCAAAATATGTGCGCACACACACACCTGCACCATACACATATGTACGCGTTCATGAACATCCACCATCGCCACAAGAAACATCTTTGTTATCCGTAGACGCGAGTGCAGTAAATAATTTGATATTGAAATCTAACAAATAATAAAAATTATGTTGCTAACAAACGTTGCAATAATCTTCAATCATCGTTAGAGAAACAACAACAATTATAGCAATAAGAAAACAACAAAACACAAACAAAAAGTATCGTAATATTTCTCGAGTGTTCGTTCCAAGTGCTCGAGCGGATCGAAATAATGCATATTTGAAGCGGGTTACGCGCCATATGAAGAAGTACGGAGAATAAAAGTTGACGGATGTTTCTGTCAAGGGGAAGTTATTATAAAATTTAGTATTTATTTAAATGTTATACGAGATGTTTATTAATATTTATATACGCAGATGTTGATGTTTGAGCATAGGGTGTGTATGGTGGAAAAAATTTAAATATATTGAAATATATTTAGGGAAATTGCAACGAATCAAAAAAAAATCGAGTAAAAAAAATATGAAATGATTTTTTGTTTGTAGTAATAAAATATATAAGGTTGGGCAAGGGGTGTTAAGGGAGTACAAAGGAGGTGAATACAATGAGCGGACTGAAGAAGAAAGAAAAAAGGAAAGAAACCAGCTAATGGTCCGTCTTCTAAAATTCGTCACAATAAAACCAAACCATTTCGTAACAATAGAAAACAAATACATTTAGTCTTTATTAAAAATATAAAAGTACTTCTACCAATGATAAAAGAAATAACGATATAACACAAGCAAGGCAAAGTAAGGCAAAGTAAGGACAAGACAAGACTACTAGAAACAAATCGAATTAAATTCTAAAGAAATTATTAATAATTCTGAAAAGGTCTTTGTAACTGGCGCAAGAATTGATAAGTTAGTACATTTTTTTGGGGGGGGGGCGGAGGAACAATGGGCTCTTCGGTTTGAGAGTAAAAATGACTGATTACAGAAGAATCCATTACACAAAATTACAGAAAATTACAAAAAACCTGTTTGTCATTTGTGAACTTCTTTAAATATAAATAGCCCGCGTTAAACGCTTTCTTTTTCTTAATTAATCTGACACTGCCCTTCGGTCTGGCTTTTCCACCTTTTGACTTTTCCCCATTCTTCCTCCTCTCCTCATCACAATCTGTCTGTAAAGTTTATTGCCTTGCTTTCATTGCCGCCCCACCGGTAATGCGATCGAGAATTTCACCACCGACACCAATGAGACGTGTTTTTTGAAAATGAAATTCGAAGAAGAATGTAGTTATTCCTCTGGAAAATTTTATGATTTTTTTAAATTGAGAAATAGAGAAAAAAGCATTAATGAAAAGTAAAAGAAATAATTTCGAAGGTGTGACTTTCTCAGCCCCTCCAAATTACGCCACTGGTATCACAAAAACGAATTTGCGGATTTCAAGCAGTTGAATTAGAAGAATACGAAAGGCGAAAGAAAACAGAAGAAATAAATTTTAATTCATAATTTTTTATTAAAATAATGAAGCGACATTACAATCTTGGTTTTGCCTACCCCTCCCCTCCCTCTCCCGCGTTTAACGTTTTTCTTCCATATCTCAAAGTTTCTACATTCAATTGTTTCTACCTTTCTTTATAAATAATTTAATCTGTTTAAGATTTTTTTCAAGAAAAATGAATTCTATTTTATAATTTTGCGTAATTATTTTTTCCTTCGATTTCTTTTTGTGTTATTTCTTTTGTGCGCTTTAATTATATTAATTTTTTATTTCTTTTTTTTAATAGTAAAAAAGTAACTAAAACAAAAGCAATAATAATAAAAAGTAATAATAAAAATCTGAAATAAAAGAAGAGAGAATAAAATGGAAAAAATATTAAGAAAATCGATTTTATGTAAATCAACTTTACTCTCGTTGCACGGAATTCTTTTTATTATCGTTTTCATTTTTATTATTTATTCTTTAATTTAACTTTTAAGACTAAAAGATAAAGAAGAAAGTGAACGGAACTCTAGAGGTTGGGGTTGAAGTGGTGCGTAGAAAATTGTTGGTGGGTGGGGGGGGGGTGGTAGAAATGATAAGATAAAATGCAAAATGTAATTAAATATATTTATTTCTTCCTTTTGCTTTGAAAGATTTTTCATTACAATAGTCCTAACGATGACTGCATCACAGCCAATTTCATTCTTTCTTTTATCTCTCTGAAGTTATTCCTAATGAACTTCCTTGGGTTTGGTTTAAGGGAGAATACGAAGGCCAAGTTAATGTGTGCGTGTATGTGTTTGTGATAATGAATGAGATTTCTTTAAAGAAAAGTTAATGACCTTTCGAAAATGAATAAAATGGATTTAGTTTTGGATTTAGAAAAAAAAAACACGGCATGATAGATCGATTTGTTAATGCTTGATAAATTAGTTAAAAATTAATTAATAAATCGAGATGGGGTTGGATTTATCCACATATTAAACGTTCACTCAATTTTGAACTCTTAAATAGAATTTTCTGAGATCTGCTAGACCACTTTTGCGAGTTTTTGTCTCGCTTTAAGGTCTAATAGACTGTTAATTTTTACTGCGGAAAGTCGAGTTTGTTTGTTTAATTGTGAGCAGGAGAAAAGAATTGAATAGAAAGCATAATTTCCGGTAAAATGTATTTATATTATTTATAAAAAAATAATAAAAATATGTATCTGTGAATACAATTTGTCTGTGTCTGTGCTTTGTATATTTTCATTATTTCTAACTAAAATTATAATTTAATAATATTCTTTTAATTTTTCATTGCAATTGCATGCCATTCATTTAGTCCATCGTTCTTTTTTTTTGTTTTTTTCGAAAGTATTGTCCGTTTGTCGATTTGTGGTCGTGCATCTTTTCATGACGCCCCTTATTCCAATCGGATTGTCTAACCTCGGTGTCTATGTTTAGTTGTGCATTTCCTCAGCTTCATCAATTTGTTTGTATTTTTATCTATTTGTCAATCTAACAATAAATTCTCTCTTCACAGCCTTCTATCTCTTTCTCTTTCTCTAGTAATAAAAACACACATATATACTAAAATATATATGTATGTGTATGATTTATTGTGCATGTGAATGAACGTTTCCGTATTTAAATAATTTACTCATTTTATTGTCAACCCACTTTACTATATTTGTTGTAATAAATAGTAATTATTATTTTTATTATTGCTGGTGCCATAGATGTTATTTGTTGTAAGAGTTGTTGTTGTTGTTGTTGTCAATTTAATTACTGCAATCGTGCAGGGGCGCTACTGCCCTCCATTTAAAAGCCTTCAGTTCAACGATTATAATTAAGAATAAACAAATAACGAAAATTTCTAGTAAATTATTATAAAAAAGGAAGAATAAGAGTCAACAGCAATAAAAAATAACTAAGATGTACAACCAAATTCCTGGTGGTTATCTATCTATCTATCTATTTTGACCTCAGCGTCTTCCGTCCTTCTAATTCCGATGAATATTTCAATAACGAGTTTTGGAGATATCAACGAATTTCAAAACTGCGTATAAAACATGTTTCGGTAAAGGAATTTGTGTTTGCCGCAGGTATATTTTTCCTTTTTTAAAGGAAATTATTTTCTTCTTCTATCTTTCTATCTATTTTTACCACAGCGCCTTCTGTTCTTCCATTTACGATGAATATCTCAATAGTTAGTTTTGGAGATATCACCGAATTTCAAACCCACAAAGAAAACTGGTCTCGGTGATGAAACTTCTACTTTTCGCCGGTATATTTTTTCTTTTTCGATGGAAATTGTTTTCTTCTAATCTAAATAATTTGTATGTTCAAGTTAAAAGACGTGGGTCACTATAACGCCAACCCAAGCATTCAATTGAATGAAGTTATAAGCCAATAACGTTTAGCGTTAGAGGGTTTATCGTTTCTGAAAATGTACAAATCATTGAGAGCTTTTGCAGCCGACGACTCTGGTTTATAGAAAGACATGACCGGATATACATTTTTCTAGAACTGTCTACTTTTGAATATTTTATGTCTAACAATTGCCCCCTCTTTAATTTAATCTTCCCTTCATTTTTATTTCATACTTTCATTCTATTAATTCCTTTTTATATATTTCCCCCTTTTCCCCCTCTAACACCATTTTCCGCTTTATATATCTTTTAATGATTACAATAAATAAATAATTAAGCACGTTTTACCCCCATCAACCGCCCATTCGTTCATTCATTCATTGAATCATTCATTCATTAACCAAACATGCTGACATACAAAGCCAAGACAAGAAAAAAGTAATCGAGAAAACTGTCAGTCATTCGATGGAGCGCACTGGTTCTTCAAAATCGAACCCGTTCGTGCCAAAGTGACATTCGACAAAAACTTTCTATGCGTTCAAATACGATTATAAAAATGCAATAGTAAGTAAATGTTAGTAAAAATATATAATAATTATAATAATGGCAATACTAGTAATAATCATTGAATGTGCTTGCTTGTCCGTCTTCGTCTGTTTCATTGTGTCTGCTTGTCCGTCCGTTGAGCCTGACCGAGGGATTCAGGCCTTTGTCTGAGTGTCTGAATCAACTGAGGGTGACCTTAGGAGGTAGGAAGAGGAGATAGAAGGGTTGACACTTATTTTATTGACCTGATTGTTGAAATACTTTCAAATTCAATTAAAAGAAAAACCTATTTTAAAATAAAATAATAAGAAGGTTTTCCCATTGATTTGTCCATTGTTTTGTCTACTGATTTGTCAATCTTTCCATTGATTTTTGGGGGAAGGGGGAAGGGGAGATAATTGTCTAGACAGATATACTTGTACGCGTAACACGTGGAGAAAAAACACTAATTCTGAAAACAACAAATATTGAAAAAATTGTTTTCTGAAAAATGTATGTTTGAAAAGTCATAAAATTTATTGATCTTAAAATCTGTTATTGTACGTTTATTGAATGTATCCATATTTCTGTTTATCAATAAAAAATCCCACTCGTCTGATAATAATTTATTCGAAATAATTGATCGATAAAAATTTACCCGCCTGCCATAAATTTAATAAGAAAATGATATAGAGAATAATTACTGTGTTTTTGGTGAATGTATTAATAATTAAGAACCTATAGTTTATCTATAAAAATCTTCAAAAGATATTCCAGAAAAAAATAAGATCAAACGGAATGAACAAGTTGAAACGAAGTTTTCTGGTAGCGCAAAATGTAAATAAATAAATTCTAATAAATAAATTTTAGGATAAATAAATCGATAACAATCAGAAAACGAGATAAAATAAATTTCTGGAAAATTTAATTCAAAAGTCTAGGCGATATATGTCCAGCTTATATTTGGCTTATATGAAGTAGATTTTTGTTGTTAAAAAAACTTATAATTTTTACAAGAGGTACAAATTCTTTGGAATGAAAGTGTCTCAAATCATTCCGAAGAAGAAAATGTAGACGTTTTTATAACAATAAGAAATAATTTGAAATGTGTTTGATTAGGTGCAGATGATCCTTTGTTTAGGCGACTCCGGTAATAATCTTTGGGCAATGCAAGAAATGATTTTGTACGAAAACGACCATAAAATATTTCATTAATTTAACAAAAAATTAATTCCACGCCTAATCGATTGATTTAATTTTTCTAAAACAAATTTTGCACGATAGACCGTTTTCGTTTTAGCATTATTAGCAAACTAACCGATCATCCATCTCCTTAGAATAAGTCTAACTAGTTGTAACTCTTTTAATATTGGTGTTAGACTTATTTTTATGTAATTGTGTTTTAAGGCAATAAAACGTTACTCAGCAATCATTTATAGAAGACTAAAAACGGGAAACGGGAAAGGGAAATGATTGCTTGCTCGTTTGTAATTCGAACACAACTCATTACTCGCCAGGCATAAAAACGTAACTTTTCTCATCATCATCATCATCATCACCACCATCATCATCATCATCATCATCATCATCATCATCATCACTTCCTTTCTTTTTTACTAATGTGTTGTTAAAAAAGTTTATGTGGTTAAGTGTGTGTGCGTGTTTGCATGCGTGTGTGCGTGTATGCGCGCGCTATATTTACTGTTTATTTCAACTCTTCTTTCTAATCTAACCAAAAGTAATTTTATGATGCCATCCTTGAGGAATTTTAAACTAAACCGCTGCTGTAACGGTCAGTAAAAGGTACAATATTACATTTTAATATCCTGCGGATTTGTAACATTTCAACGCAGCTCATGTTGGTTGGTGCTGCACAAATGTTTTGCAATAAAATAAAATGTTGCATTTATCGGGGCAGTGACGAAGAGGGGGGGGGGAGACGGAGGGGTCTGTGACACGAAGACGGCTAGCTTGTTGGCTAGTTGTTATACGGCTGCTAAGAATGTTTTTTATTTGTATGAACAGAAGCAGAAGAGGCGAGGCGTGGTGATGTGGCTGCAACAAACGCACCAGGTAATAAAATTAAATGGAATTAACAAAATGGAATAAAACTACTAAGATGTTGTTGATAGAAGTATAAGAAGAAGAAGAAGTATAAGAACAGACCGAAGGAGTCCAAGGAACTGGAAGACGAATAAGAAGAAGAAGAAGAAGAAGCACGAGAAAAAATCAAAGAAAGGGAAGGTTGTGGCCTGGGTAAAAAGTGATCAAGGAAATAAAGAAAGCGGAAAATGCAGAGCCAAAGCATAGTGACGTAGCATTCGACACCGTCAGGCCGCAGTAGTAGCAACGGCAGCAACAGCAATAACAACAACAATCATCGGACCCCGAGCAACTTAAACAATAAAACAAACATTAAAAATGTAACAACACTTTTTACGAGATTCACCATTAACGTTGCCAGACTAATACATTCCGAGAGTAAATGATTGTGATGGTTTTGGTGACGATTGTGCCGGTGGTGATGGTGGCAATGGTGGTAATGGTGATGACGATCGATGACGAAGGGAAAGGAACGAGGAGGAAGGGGGCGTAAAAACGAGGGTGGTTGGTTGGAGGACCGATTGCAATGAATTGCATGCACTGCGTGTACTTTTTTCTTGTTTATGTCTTGTTGTGTTTTGTTTTGCTATTATTGTTGTTATTGTTGTTCGATTGTGTTTGTTGTATTGTTGTTGTTGTTGCTGTATGTTTTTACTGTTAAGATTGACTATTGCAAATGTAACAATTTAAATTGTATTCCTTTTTATACGTTTTCAAATGCAGTTTCCTTTAGTGCCGGACTAGAGTTTTGGACCCACGAAAGAATCAAATGATGATTTGTTTGTCATCATTATGATGTAACTGGAAGAGAAGGATATTTGCCGTGTTCCTTTCTACTTGCCTTAAATTCGTTATCGTTGTGACAGAAATTTAGTGAATGAAATCTGTTTGGATTTAAAGACTTCAATTTGAATACGATAAATTTTCAAATGCAAGATTGTTGTCCCTTATTGTGGTGGCGTAGTTAAGAAAATGTTATAAAAGCAGCGTTAAATCATTACATCGTTTCCTTTAATAAAATCAGAAAATCTTTGAATTATCTTTGAATCTTTGAATTTCAATAAATGCAAAAATCTATTTTGCCAAACTAATTTACTAAAAATTTTGGATAATTTATGTTCTGACTGCAGTGATAGAGCCAGCGATATTGTATATAAGTGGCTCAGTCGTTGCATCTTATAGTTTAACCTTTGGATATTTGTCTAATACCGTACGACTCTTTTCTTCTTTAAAATAATTTTTCAGAAATGATTTTGATTCCAAATTTTTTCTTTTTTTTATGGAATTTTTGAAAAACAAATATATATAAATATATAAAATAAAATTATATTACAAACACTGCTTACAAACTTCTAAAAGACATTGGTTCTTTTAGATGTTACGAATGTGATAAAAATATTTTTAGATTTCACCAAGAAAAAACGCTCCCTGGAGAAACTGTTTTTTGCACAAATAAATTTTCAATAATTTCACAAAAAATTTCACAAAAACTTAAAAACGAAACATAATAAATTATAGAAAAAATTTAGACAAAATTAATTTATTTAAAAGCAATTTCGAGAAACTAAAAGTTTTCAGAAAGTTTAACTCACAAAATGGAAAAAGTAAGAAACATGAAAAATGAGAAGAAAAATAATAAGAAGAAAAACAACTTGTTTTGTGCTAAAATAACAAAATATTGCAATAAATTCATCGAATTTTATATAAAAATACAAGCAGTTAAGGAATCTTCCCCCCCCTCTCTCTCTTCCACTCTTGCTCTTTTGACAGGGATATAAACTAAAGAGTGTAGTTTGTAAGAAGCTTGGGAAATATTTTACTTTTATTGTAACCACTAAAATTTTTCACTTCCTTCTCTCTCTTTCCCTTCTTCTTAGAAAACATTGGTTCTCCCTTCAACACTTTCCTCCCTCTGCCAAGTGACCAAACCAGCAAATACCAGAAACCATATTTTTTTTCCAAAAAATGTATAAAAATATCGCAATAAATTATATGAAACTTTCTGTTATTATTATTATATAGAAAAACAAATCGGAAAGACGTCGAGAGAAGTAAGAAAAGTTTTTACAAAAAGTTTCTTGTTCTTTATTTGTTGTTCACCGTTTTTATTTGGTGTTTCCCATAAACGTACGGGACAACAACGATAAATTTTAAATGTTGTGTCGCTGATTGGTTGTTGTTGTTGTAGATGTCGTTTTTCTGTTGGAGTTGTAAAGTAAGGAAAAAAATTTAAGAAAAGTATTCGGATTTGCTTCTAACGCATATCAAGAAGGTAGCAATGAGAGAAAAGGAAACAGCTTATTCTCTCTCTTTCCCTCTTTCTCTATCTATCTCTGTCACTCCTGTCTGTCATTTCTTCTCTTTTCTATTTTTAAAGTTTCCGTCAAATTGCGTTAAAAGATTTCTTTAATCGAACGTGAAACCATCGTAAACGTCTTCGTAACCGTATCATCCGGCAACTATTCTGATAGTAAATTTTTTACTGCAAACCCTACACGAGGATAACGCAAAAGAGAGTGAGAGAGATAGAGGGAGAGAGAGGGAATCGAAAAGTTAGAATGAGACTAACACATTTTTGCAAACGCAAATTCTATGAAAGTTTACCGAAAAACCGAACATCTCGCAGAAGCGTCGGCATAAACGGCAGTAAAATCGATCTATATCGCGCGCCATTTTTTGAGACTGTCTTCAGTGCACTGCTAGGACAGCAGCAATAGCAAGCATGTGACGTTCCTGCTCTAATGTCCCTCTTTCTCTATTCCGTACTTGTTCCTCTTCATCGAGGCGCCAACATCTATCGTAGTTGGATTAAGTGTGAAAAAGATGACAATAACAAATAATGCAATCCTCCACCCCTTGGATATATAGAATATTTGTTCAGAAAAGTGGAGGGAACGAGGCGGATACATAAAAACGCACTGTTACGCGTTTGGGCATTATTCACACATTATTATCATTATAATTATTATCATAATCATCATTACTAACTATACCAATTCTTCTCAAGCTCGAATGTACTAAAGTTGCGATGGCAACAACTAACAGTAGTCACCGCGTCACCGTTACCCAAAAACAGCAACAACAACAATACCAACGTTGAAAGAAATGAAATCGATGGTTTATCTACTACCGCGGAAACTACTGTATTTTAGTCCTTTCGCTGCGAAGAGAAATAAATTCCGCTAGCTCCAGTGCGTCGTTTCCAAACATCAGCAGTTTTTTAAAGGAAGAAATACCGGCGACCTTAAAATAAGCATCACTAACTCCTAAACGCACTCTGCAAATATGGGTAGAAAAAGGAATAGAAGAGAGGGGGAATATGGTAGATATTGAAGCTTTGGCAATTCTGTCCGAATGCATTCCTTCCTGTTTCGCGGTTTGTCAGCGTGATGTAATCAGAATTATGCGTAAATGCGGAACAGAAGCAAGTGTAGACTGAGCAGGAGCGAATGAATGTAAACGGGTATGACTGACTAAGGAATGACTAAGTGACTGAACAACTCCGTTACTAACTACTACTAGTCTAATAGTTACTGCTATCGCTACTGCATAGTTTTTTGCTGCTGCAGGCATTGCTGCCGCTGCTTCATTTATAATGCTGCATGAAGTAAGTGCAAATATTATTATTATTTAATGCAAAAATGCAGCAGAAACTTCTTTGAAGCAGTTTTACCAGCAGGAGCTCAGAACTATCAGAAGACGAGAAATGACATTTTTCAATGTCTGCAAAAGGTCTGCCACACACACACACACACACACGGAATGAAAAATGAAGAAGGATGGCGATGGTGATGACATAAACGACTTCTTAGACAGATTTAGTTGCGGTTGAGGATGGTAAACGTCGTGGCGGTAAACGCGCAAGAATCTTGTAGTTGGTAGAAGTAAAGGAAGTAAAGGAAGAAGTAGAAAGCTTAAACAAGCATGCTTAAGAAGGTTATGGCTATTAGTAGTAGAAATAGTGATAGTAAAAGTGGTGGAAAAATGATGCTTCTGATGCCGCTAGACATATTCTTATCTGCCATTTTATAGCATTGATACGACACATTGATTCTCGCAAGCATTTAATATTTAAAATAAGATCATTTTTATGAAACGCTTTCCGAAATGAATTCATCCCTAAAATCCCGTTCGATGTGTAAACAAAGATGGAAATGGGTTTAGGAAAATCAAAGTTTGTTAATAATTGTTTTCCTTTTCTTGAAACCACAGTGTTTGTTACAGGCCAAGTTTTATTAATACGGTGGTGTTGGTTATTTAAAAAAAAGCAGGATCGATGTAAATATTTTCCTTTCATCCACTTGGCCATCTGCATTTTTTAGAATTTATTGTTATTACTCGTATTATTATTATATTTGCTGCTTGGTTTTACTTTTAATTGTCTACGGATGATGTGTGTACATGTGTGTACATTTGGGTGGGTGTTTGTGCGCATGAAACTGTGCACACTCATGTTAAGGTGGTTCGTTTTTTATTCTACAAAAGTGAAGCCAATTTATCCGGTTATTCAATGTTAACAAGCCCGAACGAAGGGGAAGAAATTGCTTATCCTTATCCATTCTTTCCTTTCTTCCCGGTCTGTCTCGAGCGTGTTATCGTTTTTGTTCTTCTGTGTATTTAAGGTTAGAGAGTGAAGGAAAATGAAACCGATAATTATTATTTTCAGAAAAAAATTTCGATATAGAAATAATATATATTATGGTTAATTTGGTGCAATTAGAACCTCCCCTACTCTTTCATTGTTTCTCCATTCGTTTAAATGATGATGAGGGGAGTTCCTTCATTCCTTCTCTCCTTCTTCTTCTCTTTATTTTTCCACCCTCTCTTCCTTTGTTTTTTCATATCGATAGACATCTGCCATCAAAACGGCACGAAATGAAGAACAAATAATTCGAAAGATAAGAAGAATAAAAAGGAGAAAGATTAGAGGAAAATGGAGAGTGAAGAGGGAGAAGTTGAAATGTTAAAATGCAGTTCAAAAGATCGTTTTTTTGGGTCCACGATTACTTTATCGAAGTAACATTTTTGGTGAAAATACTTTTATGATCAACATATTGTTTCAACCAGGAATTCTCCAGCAAACATTTGATATTCTTAAATGGATAATTTGTGATTATGTTGTTGACCTTATTTTACACGCGTTAAACAATAACCAGTTAGTAACCCGAAGTAGCATCAATAATGATTGGCATCACTGCTTGTGTCGAATATCGTGTTTCTGTTTCTGTTGTTGTTGTTGTTGTTGATGTTGTTGTTGTTGGTGTTGTGTTGTTATTGCTCGTGCTGTTTTCTCTTCAATTCGAATTCTCCAACATTGTTTTTGGTTCGTTTTCTTGATGGATCGAAACTGATCAACGCATTTCGTTTTGGATTTTGCCATAGCTTTTTAGCCTGAGCCTTAGCCTTCTGCACCTTCTTTAACTGGGCTTAAATTGCTTTCGCATGTTGTTACGACTGTTGCTACCGCTGTTGCCGTTTGCTACTGCTACTGTTGTTGTTGGTGTTGCTGTTTCTGTGACCATTATTATTATTATTATTATTATTGGCTATCGCCGTTTTCATCGTGGCATATTATTATTTTATAAACTTTAGATCATTTTCTCAGGCAATTTTATTTCGTCGGATGCACAGTCATTCAGCACCGGATATGAATTATCTTTTTTTTCTCATTACGATTTGTTTTTAATCAGTGATTGTTATTACTTTTATATTATAATTTCTTTCTCTCTTTCCCTCTCTCTCTCTGTGTGTGTGTGTGTGTGTTTAATTACTTAGTTCGTTTGAAAGAAAAAAAGTTCGTTTTTAAGAAATATTTTTTAATGATTTTGTTTTTATTTTATATTTTAATTAATAGAAAAATACGAAGGCAATTACATGTCAATCGCAGTCAATAACTAAGTGATTGTTAGAGTGGGCGATTGGTTTATTAATTACTATGAAGTATAGGTTTAGTTCGAAAACAATATGACAATATATTTTTATGTTTTGCTATTATTTCAGTATATGATCATGAGAAAAATAATTTATTGTCAAAAAATAATATAATTTCAATATATATTTATTGGATCGTTTCGAAGGAAAGAGCTAAAAAGTGAGAGTATAAAAATTCATATGTTTCTCTTCAGTTAACTGAAGATTGACTAAATGAGAGCAGGACTAAAGGGCAGGGGGGTGTGTGGAAAATTTGACTATTAGGATAAGCATTGAAATATTTGAAAGGGAAGCAAAGTTTTTCTGTTTTTTAAATTTGCAATTAAAATTTTAAAATCATTAAATTGCATTGCTTTGAAAATCAACTTTTGAAGCTTGCTTTCTTCAACTAGTTCGCCATATTAATTTAGTTCTACTCAACTTCACCTCATCATTAATATTTCATTTGTCTTAATAGCCTGATAATTACATTTTGCCATTTATTTTAAAAATGTCTAAACTTATTTCCCGGAAAAAGATAACAAGCCAACTTTGGTCAGTAAGATTCAAGTTTTTTTATAAATGAATTTCTTAAAATTGGTCAATAGTAACTTTCAATAATTACAAAAATGTTTTGTAATTTTTAAAAAGTGCAATCAATCATTTACAATCAATATAAAAAGTGTAAACATATCGATATTATCGTGATGGGACTTTACAGACTTTTTGTATCTATATAAAATCCAATATATGCTCATGCATCCAGTACCCGATATGACGTGCTCATCTTAATGTTATTTATTTTCTCGGCTGTTTGTCTTCATTCGGTTTTAATATTATTTCGCATAAGTCCTACGATGATTTATGAAGGATTATTTTTAGTTATGTTTAATTAAAACGTGTTCATTATTATTGTATTAAACGATGTATAAAATTAGTGATGATGATTTGTTTTTTCCACCCCTTAAATTCAATGATTCGTATTCAATTTTTCCTAATCAGAATTTTTGTGTTATTTTGTCACAAAAACTGCAGGATGAAGGAAAAGGAGGAAACAAATTTACAAGAGGAGAGTTTAGGAAGCGTTTAAGAAAAATAATGATAGATTAAAGGATTAATTCAATGAAAAGTTTATTATCATCGTAGTAGAAATACTTGCGAAGGTGAATAATTTCAAATTCACCTTTGAAGGTGATTTCAAAACTTTGTCTTAGTAAATATTTGCTTTAAAAATGCTTTTTCTTCATACCGATTGCATAATCTGCCGCACTTGTAGTAATTATTGATAAATCCAGAACTTACCTGAAAAACAAGAAAGATAAATGCAATTTAATTAATTTTATTTGTATTGCTTAAAAAAATATTATATATTAGGAATGAAGTTAAGGCTATCGTAAAGCATTAGGCAAAATGAATTTCATTTTGTTTGGAGTTCAAAAGGATTAAAAAGTTTTTAGAACAGAAGAGTCAAAAAAGAGCACATGAAGCTTTTCAGAATTTCAAATTAAAGAGATATTTTTGAAACGTTACAGCTTCGAATAAAATTTCAATGTTGATTAAGATGGTGTGGCTTTGATAAGTTTCGAGTTCGGCACAATGGTGTGACAGACGGACAATCGATTGTCAACTGTAATTAAATCAACTCTAATTCTCTGAATCCTTTCTGGTCTAATCAATAACAGAAATAGTCATCGCCGACTGCAATGAGTGAAAATTGTTGGTAGTATTTCAAGTAAAAAAATCCAAAAATTTGCAACTCTAAACGAATGAAATGTTTAAAGTCTATCTTGATACACAAAAATTGATATGCTTATTCTATCTAGAGGATCCACTAAATAGTTAGAAATGATACGCTTTATGATCGGGTTTACTTTATTGATCAATTGATCCCACTAATACGTTTGTTTTGTGTCGTTTCATATTTCATTAAGGAAATGCTTTGGTTAAAAAGGATCCTTTGATTTCAGTCAAAATTTGTTTCAATAAACTACTTGCGAACTACTCTGGAGAAACCAGCTCGTGAGATGGAACAATTACCTATACATCGGACAAAATTTTGTATGGATACATTTTTTTAAATTTCACCTACATCTTGCGTTATTTAACAAGCTGTAAACTTCTAATTAATTACCATACTCGAACACGTTGTCGTTCTTGTTTTTGTAGATGCCAAGAGCGGTTTTTGTGACCCGGACGTTAATTTTCAATTCAATTCGTTTTAGATTTCGTTGGTTGATGTACGCACTAACACTAGCACCAAAATACATCACACGTATTGAAAATGAAAACACATTCACACAATAGGACACATACGCATAAGTAAAATTGCGAAATTGCAACAACGGCGACCAAATGTTGGAACAAAAGCAAGCAGGCGAGATGAATAGTTTTTCGTTATCCAAAGCATAAAAATACAATATTCTGCCTTCGTCGGTCAGAAGTAAGGAAGGAAGGAAGGAGCAAATAACTGTCCCTTCTGAAACCTATTCTGACTCGGTCCAACAAACCAACAACAAGTGTTGCCCACGACACCTTCAGATTCTTTGCCTCCATCTTCTTTTGGCGCTATTGCTATTGCTTCCCTTTTTCTTGCGCACAAAAAACTATCCAGGATTTTAAATATGTTACGGCAGTTGCGACGCTGACGTTCCTCATACCGCGTCCATTCTGGTGATCACTAACCTCGTCCATCGTAGGCTTTCGGGGCAATTTCGATGGATGGATCGTCTAAATTAAATGAAGTTTGTTTGTTAGCTTGTTGTTGCAGTTGTTGTGATTGTTGTTGATATTTTGCTGTACGTCCTGGGGCAAGCTGTTCGCAGGAAAATGAAACGCCACAAAATAATTGCAACTGCATGAATTTACAGAGAGTACAGAGAAAACTCTGGGGCTGTGGTTTTTAATTCACATACGAAAAGGAAGCGTATACACCGTCGCTTGTGTGTGTTCATCTGTTAATGCATTTGTGTTTGAGTGTAAAGGAATTGGTTGCATGAGCCCGTGTTTCTTCCTATTTTATTCAAATGCATTTATTGCCTTCATCACATTCTTCTATTCTCACGTATTCGATGATGAAGACGAGTAAGCACGCGAGTAAATACTCTACGGCAGGCACGCCGCCATTTTTACAATTACGGACACAATCGAAACACCAGCGTCAGCAACAGCCAATGATTATGACAGTAAGCAATAATTTTGCTGTTCCTAAAAATATGCATTAATTTGTTTATAATTAAATTTGCCCGTCTGCCCGTCCGTTAGTCCGTCCGACTGGCGGTCCAAGCATGATTCCTAATATTATTAGAACAAATAATAAAAAGGAGAAAAAGGAATACGTAGAAGAATAATCCGGGACTTAATTAAATTGTTGTACGCCTAAATGTACGCTATGAATTTTCGCCTAGTGCGCTCTTTTTCTCTCTTATGTTGTTATTCCTTCCTTATCATTCTCATTTGCTTTAATGCGTCTGCTGCTGTTTTTTCATTTTTTTTAAGTAGGATGTAATTATTTCACATGCACCGCACCATCAGACTCGTTTCGTCGTGGAAACGAAGTTTTCTACATCTTCCTTATCATGTTCATTTCCGCGTCCTTTTTAAGAGTCCACCAATAAAATTTCGTTGTGTTTATACTTATTTCTTCTTTACTCTTTTTCAGCACTTTGTAGCCGTTTCCTGTTTCCTTCTTAATCTTTGTTCCTTCAATTTCTATACCGTTCTCCTTACGGCCATCCAGAAGACCCTTCTAATCGGTTACAGCGATGAACGTGTATATGCTGTGGCAGCCATCGGCGGTCGCTAGTCGCTAGTTATGCGATTGGACACGTTCGCAAAATGTATTTGAACATTTCTTTTTTTTTTATTTAATATTCTTAAAAATAAGTTGAATTTTTAAATAAAAAAAATCACCATTTTCTATCACCACTGCTACCATCAATACCTCACCTAACGTTTTATCATCGCTTTCATTTTATTTCGCTTGACCAAGAGTGTGTGTATATGTGTGTATGGGTGTGTGGGTGGTCTTGAAGGGAAATTGGAGCATCGGAATAGGGTTTTCGATGATTGGAATTGACTTGAGTTCATATGCATTTTTCTTGCTTGCTTCTCTGTTGCCTCCTCTTCTCCTACTCCGCCTTCTCTTCGCTTTCTCCGCTTTACCTCCTGCCACCCTTCGTAAACTCAGTCTTCTTCCTCTTCATTCCCTCGTCCTTCCTTTATTCAAATTGTTACGAATTCAATTGAATTAGATTTTTCTGATTGAGTTTTCTCTTGCTCTCGATTTTAATTGCTTTCGCTATTTTTGCAATTTTTGTTTTTGCATTTATTTTGAAGAGAATAAGGAGAAAAATCAAGAAAAGAGAACAAAACAATTCATTTTCGCAATTTGAAGAACAATGAACGATAAGAGATAAATATGTAAATTTATGAATAATGCCGGGCGTAGAGTATAGAGTGCGTGGTTGTGTCAAGTGCATGGGTGTAAGGATTAATGTAAAATATGAAAAATCAAACTTCGGCGAAATTTAACGAATTCGGTTGAATTCATTTCAATAAAATCCGCAGACGGCGGAAATCGAAGGAAAAACAAGAGATATATGTATATAAGTGCGAGAAAAAGTAAGAGAGAGAATAGTAATAAAATCTCAGAATTTGTTAAAAAATTGATTATTTGTTTAAAATTGATTGGGATTTGCTTTAAACAAAATCATAATTTTATCGCCTACAGAAGGACGTTTCTATAACAATAAAGGTGTTTTGTAATAATAGAGACATTTTTTTTCGTAACAATAGAGACCGCTGGCGAACAATTAATATATTTGGCCACTTTTAAGCTACGAATGAAAATCAAATGATAACAAATATTTAGATAATAATATTAAAATAAATCCTATCAAATAAATAAATTCAATGGAATTTAATAAAATAAGCAGACTTAAATATATTTAATAAGACATGATTTTTAAATTTCTTGCCAATATTTATCAAAGCTAAGTAACTTTCCGCCTCAAAAAATAGCACTGGAAATTATTAATTATCAGAAATATTTCAGAGATAATACTATCTCCGACATAATATATATAATATATTATATATGTTTTATATAATATATTTATTATATAAGAGGCAGTACTTAATCATAATTAATATTGATACATTTTTGAAATTACTAATCATAATCAATAATTAACTTCTAAATCTACGAAAATAGCTCTAAATATCATTAGTCATCGTGAATTATTAATTCTCATTAATACGAGAATAAATGTTTTTAGTAAACACTAAGAAAAATTAGCAATTAAAATACTCCTTATGATTATCGTTAGTCATAGATTTAATATTAAATATTAATTAGAATTCTCTTCGGTAGTAAAATCGCGTTTGAGGCTCATCCTGAGTCATGACATATTAATGTGATTAATATTAATTTTAACGTTAAATTGAAAGTAATACACTTTTAATTTTAAATGTTTTTTGCAACTGCAATAAATGAATCATAACATCTTGCATAATTGCTGTCATAGATTTGATTAATTTGGTGACAAGACTGTACAAAAGTATTTAACAACAAATGTATCGTAGGAATATATCGTATTAAATATATTCCTGTTATTATGTCTCCCTGAATTTCACCACAATTATAATAATCAACTACGTTTGTTTGATCTTCATTTATGATTAGACATAGAAAAACGAAAGCAATAATGATAAAAGTTGAGACGCTTATAAATTAAAGGGAGAGCAGTTAAATGAAAAAGAAAAATAAAAGAAATGAAGCGTGCAGGATTTGAATGAGCGTAAATGTAATAATCAGATATTTAATTAGTAATTATCACGTGTACGAATCTGTGTTTGTGCGCACGTACGTACGTTTGAATGTATAAAAATTGTTGTTTATTTGGGTTAAATAAACATCGTTCCTACATGAGTCTGCGCGTTCGCATTTTTAGGTTAAAACAAATAATATTTATAGTTTCATAAAATAGATAATCCTTCCGAAACTATTATCATTATCATTATTATTATCATGAACTACTTTTATTTAAGAATGAGTAAAAAGTGTTATAAATTTTTTTAGTAAAAAAAATTAAAATCAAAATGTTGTTCAAAATCATTTCATCTTAGGGCGATGCTGTAACGACGATGAACGTAACGGCAATTACAATAAATTATGTTGTACTTATAAGATTTTATCACATTCTCTTCGGTATGCCGCTTCTTATTATACTCCTCCCTCTTCCCCTCACACCGCGCTGTTCTCATTTTTTTCGTCATCCAACTCGCTCGCAAGACTGCCGGTTTGGTTGTTTATGTTAGATTTTCACTCATTAATTTTTTCAGCTCTATTTTTTTTTGATTTCTTTGTCTTTCTTTTAATGTACGTTCTTAATCCATTGCTCTTCTCATAATTAAATTAAATTAGTTGTTGTTGTTGTTCTATCTGCAATAGAAGCAACAACAAGGAACGTACGAACGAATGAATTAGAATTTATTTTATCTGCAGCTGCAAGATTCTTTAATTGTATCTAGATATATTTTACTTAAATTATAAATGACTTTGCACGCGTTCAAAGCGCGGCCATTCAACTCGATAACGTTAACGATTGCGTTGTTGGTTCTGTCGTTGATGCCGATGCTGCTGATGCTTATGCCGTCGTTGGGTTGAAGTTGATGTTGCTGCCGATGTTTCTGTCGATGCTGACACCAGCGGGCCGCCGCTGTTTGCGGCCTTTATAGATTTTGATGAACATTATGACGTTTAGTAATGTATTATCTTTTTCTTTTTATTACGACTATTATTATTATTACAATTCTTTATATTTGGAATTTATAATGGGTTTTGTTTGTTTATTGCCGTTGTTGTTGTTGTTGCCGATGTTGGTGTTGTGTCTATACATTGAGGGCATCTGTATGTGTGGGTTCAAACGGCGCTGCATATATACCGATGCTCTCTCTCTCTCTCCCTCTGTCTCTCTTTCATTGTCCCTTCATTTGAATAAGTCTTTTCTCGCTTTTCCAACGCGATTCCAACAAAAGGGGATACAAATTACAGCAACAACAAGAGCAACAAATAACAACAACAACAATATAAAAGCTTAATCATCAGCAGGAAGCTTAGAAAACGAATGCATGAGTTTCCAAAAGAAACATCAATTCTGAATATTGAATATTGTTTATTAAACGTTCCCTCTTCCTCCCCCTGCTCCACACCGTCTTCACCGTCCTTCCTCTTCTTCTTTTTATATTGTTCATGCAGCTGCTTTTAAGATACTCCATGGCGCGTTATCAAATTGATTTAAAAATTATGAAAAATGCCCAACGCGTCAATTTCAACCAAAAGGAACAACAATAACAATCACAAGTGTATAAAATATTCTATAAAAAGTTATTTATCTATTAGATAAAAAGGTGTTTTCACTAAATGAAAAATATATTATCGTTGCCGTTTGATGCGGTATTGTCTCGACGATAATTTCGTGGTAGTGGTAAAATAAATAATTTTCTCCAAAATTTTTTTTGGGTAATTTGTAATATTTTATTACTTTGTTTTTATGAATCTTATTTTGTTATCTATCATTACACCCTACAAGGGTTAAGAGGATCTTAACTGCGTTAGAAAAATCCTAGAAAATCAGAAAAATCTTAGAAAGCCTTAGAAAAATCGAAATACTGTCGTTGATGCCGATGCTGCTGATGCTTATGCCGTCGTTGGGTTGAAGTTGATGTTGCTGCCGATGTTTCTGTCGATGCTGACACCAGCGGGCCGCCGCTGTTTGCGGCCTTTATAGATTTTGATGAACATTATGACGTTTAGTAATGTATTATCTTTTTCTTTTTATTACGACTATTATTATTATTACAATTCTTTATATTTGGAATTTATAATGGGTTTTGTTTGTTTATTGCCGTTGTTGTTGTTGTTGCCGATGTTGGTGTTGTGTCTATACATTGAGGGCATCTGTATGTGTGGGTTCAAACGGCGCTGCATATATACCGATGCTCTCTCTCTCTCTCCCTCTGTCTCTCTTTCATTGTCCCTTCATTTGAATAAGTCTTTTCTCGCTTCGATTCCAACAAAAGAGGATACAAATTACAGCAACAACAAGAGCAACAAATAACAACAACAACAATATAAAAGCTTAATCATCAGCAGGAAGCTTAGAAAACGAATGCATGAGTTTCCAAAAGAAACATCAATTCTGAATATTGAATATTGTTTATTAAACGTACCCTCTTCCTTCCCCTGCTCCATACCGTCTTCACCGTCCTTCCTCTTTTTTTTTATATTGTTCATGCAGCTGCTTTTAAGATACTCCATGGCGCGTTATCAAATTGATTTAAAAATTATGAAAAATGCCCAACGCTTTCGTCAATTTCAACCAAAAGGAACAACAATAACAATCACAAGTGTATAAAATATTCTATAAAAAGTTATTTATCTATTAGATAAAAAGGTGTTTTCACTAAATGAAAAATATATTATCGTTGCCGTTTGATGCGGTATTGTCTCGACGATATTTTCGTGGTAGTGGTAAAATAAATAATTTTCTCCAAAAATTGTTTTTGGGTAATTTGTAATATTTTATTACTTTGTTTTCGTGAATCTTATTTTGTTATCTATCATTACACCCTACAAGGGTTAAGAGGATCTTAACTGCGTTAGAAAAATCCTAGAAAGTCTTAGAAAATTCTTAGAAAGTCTTAGAAAAATCGAAATACTCCGATCTAGAAGCAGCTCGTGATTGTCTATCTATCTCTCTGTAGAGAAGCTAAGGTTAGAGCAAGACTAATATCGATGTTGACGTAAAACATGGCAATAAAATTCTCGCTCACTACTATTATTACCACTACTAATACTACTACTATTACTACTGCTACTACTACTATTTCTACTTCTACTAATACTTAATAAGATTTTGTTATGCACGTAGGGTATAAAAACTTTGACAATGACGCAATTAACGTTATTTCAAGTTATTTTTCGGTTTCTGTTATTTTCGTTTGATTCCTTTTTAAAATATTGATTCCTTTGTTATTTCTCTCCAAAATTGTATAAAGTAGATCTTAATGTATTTATTTACTTTTGGTTGTTCTACTTTTTCTTAGAAGTTATTTATTATATATTTTCGTCTCCGACCTAAATTTAAAATAAATGTTTGTGACAACAAAAGCTAAACAAACGTAAAAAACGAAAATAAACAAAAAAAAAACGAGTTGATAAAATTGTTCTTGGTTGTAAAAAAAAACAAATAATAAGCTTCGGTCTTAAAGAAAAAAACACAGGAGAATAATTTTTTTTAGAAATATAATAATACTATTTCGTAAATAATGACATTGTGTTATTGTATAATTAGTACAAGCAACAACAACTACTAATTAATAAGATAACTACAAATTTTAGAAGTATATTTTTATTGTATTTTGTAACTCTTTGTATTTGTTTTGCGTTGCTTTTGAGTACGTATGAAAAGAAAACCACATGTATTTCGAAATCTTAATAATCATAATAATCAACCTATATCAATAAAATTAAATTGCAATAATGAACATCTTTTTGAAATGTTCGTTAATTTTTCAAAAAAAAAAGATAATGCTTTTTTATTCAGCAGAAGGAAATTAACTTGGACTTACTTCCTTAACGATTAATCGATTTTTGCCATAAAATTCAGATATTAATTCATCATTAATATCATCGTTATTTTTTTTTTGGCAAGTGAATAAAAGATCGTTTAACTAAAAATATTCACCCTTCAATTTAATGCTTCCAGTAAAATATTTCCTCTGTAATAAAATCAAAATAATAAGAAATATTAATATCAATTTCTTTTCTTATTCAACCTACACCACCTTCACCACCTTCGGCATTGCCTTCACCATTTCAGCATTAATTTGTTATAGCCCCGTCGTTTCGAGCGGAACGCATTGTCGGGTGTGGGGCTTTTTTCAAGCGTTTGTAAAGGGTAGAGAGAGGTAGAGTGATTGAGAGAGAGAGAGGGGGGAGGGCCTTTTGGTTTATACTCCTTCCTTAGTAATTAAATTTATTTTTAATTTTATTTCCTTATATTGTTGCCGCTGCCGCTGCTGCTGCTGCTGCTGCGCTTACGACTGTTCACGTCACTGCTGGATTTTGTATTTAATTAAAGTTTTATTGCTTTCGTTTGGCAATAATTTGCATTAAAATTAATTGAGTTAAATTTCTTTACAACCGCATAATACAATCGCCAGCGCTGGCGTCGTCGTCATCGTCGTTAGCATTGCGTCGACGTCGGTCTCATCATAATCACGTTTAGTTCTCATCATCAACAACGTATTTGTATCATTGCTAATATCACTAAACCATTTCATCCTTAAACTCTCTCACAAATTTACCCAGCCACACACAAAATAAACACACACACATACACACACATGCAGACATGCCTACTAAAACATATAAAAATACATAAAATCCATAAACAAACTTTAAATTTATCATAAACACTATAAAAGCAATTAAAAAATCTAAATAAAAACAAAATTGAGAAAGGCAAAAAATACGCACGCTATAAACATTTACGACAGCCGGCAACATTGTTGCAAAATAATGAGGTTTCCTATGCAGAGTAAATGAGAGAAGTTGCTTCTGATGATGGTTGGCCTCGACCCTACCGCCGCCAACGAAAGGAATGGTTAGATTGATTTGTGCATGTGTTTTGCATATTTCTGAATGTATATGCATGAATGTGTGTGTGTTTATTTATTTATCCATGGGCGTTTGTGTGTATGTGTTTATGTGTGAGATCTTAAAAAACAATATACGAATATTTCACGCTGGCGATAAAAGAGAATAATTAATTTCGTTGTTAAATCTAAATCTTTATAGATTTTCAAATTCTTTCTAAGCCTCTCGTTTCTTGATGTTTCCCATTGTGGTAGTAAAAGGAAAGCAAAATGTAGTAAAATTCCCGGAAGAGATCTTCCATTAAAACGCATTTAATTGAAATGCATTTAGGATTTAGAATTTTTCAAAACTCTTCCTATCATTTCACGATAATCGAATTTTTTTTTTGTTCTAAAATATTCCATTTTTTCAATAAATGGTTTTGTATTTATTTACAAAGAAATATTCATTTTGGATTTCTGATAAATTCGGAGTGAATTTGTTTTATTGTAGAATGAATTTGTAACGAATTTGAATTGATTGATTTATATATTTCGGTGTTATGGACTGGTGGTGTTCAGGGTGTGCAGGAGGGTTAATTTTGGTTTGAATTCTTATCAGGTGCTTTATGATAACTTCTTGTTTTTACACCCTACACTTGAAGGAATGAGGGTACACTATCTTTGTTATTCCGTTTGTAGCGCATTAAAGAAGGCGTGGCAGATGTAGAAAAGTATATATATGATTGCTTAGAATCATTCCCTGAGTCGACTTAGCCATGTCCGTCCATCCGTTCATCTGTCTGTCTGTCTCTTTGTATGTTTTTCCGTTTGTTTTTCTGTCCGTCTGTCTGATTACCGGAGAATCAATGGAGCTATCGTTCCATGAAGTTTGGTGAGAATATTCTTAATCATTATTAAATTAATCATTATTAATCATTATAACAGGGGGATGATCCACCCGCTGGCTATTTGACTTGAGCTGTGAATTTATCTGACGGGTGTAGGGTATACGAGCTTCGGCCGGACTGAAATAAGCGTTCTTATTCGTTTACTTTTAACATGCTCTAACTACTTTTACTTTATGTAAGCTTTCTTTTGTGAATTTTCGAATTCGATTCGAACATTCAAATATCGTTTTAGAATCAGATGTTTAGCTTTAACCGTTTATCGATTGTTTGTCGACTTTATTTCGTTTTTCTGTCTGATTCTTGAGAACAATATTCGTGATGGCAACTCTGGCAGAGAATAAATAGTTTATGCACCCCACTGCAGTCGTTGCGAGCAAATTAACGACTAAAGATTTGAATAACAATTTTTAGAATTAAATGAATTTGGTTTTATTTTACTTTGCCGCGTATCATTAGCATAAATCATAGCCCTCTTTTTATTTTATTATGAATTGAATGTACGTACATAATTCTAATAATGTTGCAGCAACAGAGTTGCAACTGTTTTTATGGCGTACGCGTCGCGTCGCTGTTAAGAGCCGCTGTTAAGACGCTCCCGTTCTCAGACCGATGAAGAGAGTGCAATTTCTGATTGTGCGAGATTGAGAGTGAACGAGGTGGTGCAAGAGTGCTCGGGAGGTGTTGGTCGTGAGGGTGTTGGTGGCTTGATGAAGGATGGGAATTGATAGATGACTGCTTTTTGTTTTCAAAAAAATCTCAATACATTTCCTTTCGCAGCCCAACAATTTTATTGTTGCGGCAAACAGTCGAGCAGCCGTCATTCCGGACCCTTCTGCGCGCTTCTGTCATCCTTTTCTGATTTTCGTCTTCATCAGCTTTCAATCGTTTCCTTGCCTGGAGCATAAGACAAACATTTTTCTATATTTGCCGTAAAACACACAATAAAAATTCATACAGTTTTATTGCGTAAAGCAGTAGTGCGATGGGCGAGGTGAAGAAAGGGTCGAAATGATGCTTAAAGGCGGCGGGGGAAGAGACGATGTCTCACGCATGTTAATTATTTTAATCGTTAAATTTTTATACGATCAACAATGTTGCATTAACGGCCGATGCGTCGGCCGCTTTTTTTTTTGTTTTGTTTCGTTTTCTGTTTATTATGTTTTGTTTTAATTTATAAAATGAAACAAATTGCAACTAACTGATCCAAACTGCAAACTTGTTTGCTATAATAATTTAATACCTGCCAGTGTGTCTAAAACAGTTCTATATAAACACTGAAAATTTCACCGAGGCTGACGTCGCTGCTGCCACCGATGCCACCGATGAAATGGGCTTTGGTCGTCGACGTTTCGATGCGAGTCGCCACGCGGTACGGTGCATGCCTCAGCACACAAAAACGCATCAAGATGGCCTCAAGAAGCTGCCGCTCACTGACCACCACCGAACGATAAAGTATGAAATTGGCTCGGGATTGTGGTTAACAAAATCGTAAAAAGTGGCAACATTGTGTGCCGTTGTTCTGCAGCATTGCGGCAATTAAAAGCTAAACGATAAAATATTGAGCATAAAAATTGTAAAAGCAAAGCATTAAAATGCAAATGAACGAAGGAAGTAAGGATTCGTAATAAAAACGGGGCAAATCAAGGCAATGGCAAAGGGCAAAAGGGCAAACGGATACACACTCGTTCAATCGCTCATACCGGGCACTCGTTTCGTTCACTCCGTTTGCTGCATTGGTTCTCATACATTTATTCGCTCGATCGTTTATTCGAACGAATGACGAAAACGAACGAACGAACGATTTGCACTACATTCGCAACATTAATTAAGTTAGATGCGAAATAAATATTACATTGATGTATAGATGAATTGATGTATGAAAGAAGAGATTGCTTTATGAGACAATGATACTAAATTAATAAACACAATTTGAAATGTGAAACTCTCAAAATTGCAAATTTTATTGGAACATTTTTGAAGAGAATTTATGAACCTGTTTCTTTTAAACATTTTCTGAAATTAAGAAATATTTCATTTTTATATTTAAAACAGAAACAATCAGACGAAATTTTGATCACTGCCTGAAATTTTCTAAAACGAATTTCGATAACAATTTTTATTGAATAATAATTTTATCTACAAAAATGTTCTAAAGTCGATGACTTCATTTAACCCATTCCAACCAGTCAAACGGTCAGAACGTTGGGGGTCAATGAGCGCAGTGCAATCAGAGAATTAGAAAAACGACTAAGAGAAAACAGGAAAAATAAAGAAACAGAAAAGGAAAAAAATAAGAAGTAGAAGAAGAACGCCTTTGTTAACGGTACACTAACTAAACCTTATAAATAACTAAAACAGTACTAAAAACAAATAAATACCAAATGAAATAAATGAATTTCTTAAAAGTACCAACAATAACGACAACAGCACTAACAACAACATCAACAACAACGAAATAGACAAACAACAACGAAATATATATTGCATTAAATAATGGAAGTAGTGATGATTCTTGGGTTGGGCTGGATGTGCTGTTGTTGTTTTTCTCGGTAGATGTTGGAGGTGGTAGTGGTATAGTTTGGTTTGGTCTCAGGCACCAATCATACAAGCAACAACTCCAATAATCTTAACAACAACAATAACAGCAGTAGTAACGGTATTGTTGGTTTAGTTGATTCTGTGATGTGTTTATTTGCATAACTTTTCCCGTTGTTGTCGTTGATAAAATGACAACAACAATAAGAACAAATAAAAGGGCTAGAGAAGGTGAAAAGTAACAACTATTCTATTATTCTTTTGAAATTATTCCTGGAATTTTTTAGAGATATTGCTTTCTAAATATTTAAATAAAAATATGTAAGGAAAAGTAAATAATAAATAAGATAAAAGATAATAAGATAAATAATACAAAAAAATTAATAAATTAAAATTTGTTTAACACTTAAAATGTTATTTATTAATTAATTTTAGTCATAGCGATTTTTCAAAACAAATTTTACATTATTTTTAATATTATGCAACATAAAAATAAATAAAAAATAAATGATGAAATCTATCGAAAATAAAGGCATTTCAATTTCAATAAAAAAATTTTTTTTTAAATCTTAAAAAAAAGCATTTCAGTAAAAATTTCATAATAACATAACATTTTTTGCAGTGTATGTTTCGTAGTAGTAGACGATCGATTAGATCGATCTATTGACTCATTGATTAATGTTTTGTATTGTTTTTGTTTCGAAGAATTTGTGAACGAGCAGCTTAGCAATTAACTAACGCGATCTTTAAAAGAACGAAATCTATATTATATAGTGATCGTTTAACACGAATTTAATGGATATTAATAATGATATAATTTGATAAAAAACATTTTTCGATTTCATACGATTTCTTTCAGCGATAATTATTTTTCCAGTAAGTTGTTTAATAGAATTTTTTAAATAATTTTATCATTTATTAAATGAATGTTTTTTAATTAAAATATTTAAAATGCTTCTCTTAATGCAAAGTTATTCCCGATTTCAAATTTATTCTCTCATTTCGTTATAATTTTATAGAAATTGGAATAAAAAATATTCATAAGTTTTTTTTTTGTCACGAACTTCAAATCAGTTGGTTGTTTTCGTCACACGGTTAGTCACCGATTATTGCTAAAACGAATAAATTTATTTATTGGAAAATGCTGAGAAACCTACATTTCGATCTTCTGCAGCAGCCATTCATCGCAGCAGACTTACGTAGCGCATACAAGCAATATGGACGTGTGAGAGACGGGCGTATTTATTTATGTGCATAAGGCACGATATTTTTTAATTTATTCCGATTTTCTGTTTGATTTTCCATTATTATTTAATTGTGTTTACATAAATATTATTAAGTTAGATTAGATTGTTATTTCAAATACTATTATCAAAATAATTATTAGTTTTTATCTGGCGCAATGGTATTGAATCTGGGTCAGTCAATAATTTTTACTTTTTTTTTGAAATTAAAAGTAACTCGTAGGTTGCGCCGATTTTAATTGAAAAATCAAAAAGGAAGAAAAAATCAAGTTATTCTGGTTATTGTTAAATTAACTATTTATTGATTTATTTATGAAATTCATTAACATTGCAATTTTCTTTTTGTAAATCTAGAGCGTGTGTAAGTTTTTACATGACTTATATTTGATTTTTATAATATTTATTGCTGTTTAAGTCCTAAACTAGACAAATAAGAACGATGATTTCGGTCTGGTCGAAACATATGTACTCTACACCCGTTACATTACACCCATAATGTGTTTACAGTAATCAGTAATACATTCTCCTTTCTTTATAAATTTAGATCTAAAAACTTATTTCCGACACAGCTCTTCGCAAAAAACTCCACATATAGTACAGTATAAAAGCGAGCGTGCCATACCTACAGTGACCAATACTGTCATCACGGACATCACATTTCAGCTTCATCAGATTTCGGATTTAGGACTTATGGAAATAAAAATTCTTAAAAAATTATAGAAAACAATTTGCAGGATACTTATAATTAACATTTATATATGTTTCAGATTTGTTATATTACATTATTATTATTATAAGAATTATTATTATTATCATTTTTATTATCATTATTATTATTATTATTATTATTATTATCGTTATAATTATAATCAATATAATTAAAATCATTACAATTAGGATTATTATTTTTGTTATTTATGTAGTATTATATAAGAAATACCTTCACACAACTTCAATACATTTTAAGAATAAAATTATTAGTGATTATCTTTTTTTGTCTGCCAATTTCTTCTAGTGGAATTAAATATATCTTGGCGAAGATTTAAAACTAACACTTTTACACTTTTAGTTTTTATGTAAAATAAAATCGTTTATTAGCTCGCTATTTTATTTTGTGGTTTTTATTCCCATTCAAACACACGTACATACGTGCACACGCACAGAAACATTCAAAATATAAAAAAAGATTTATTTATGATTAATTGTTATTTAAGAGAATTCAATTAAAATTTGACTGAAATTGCAAAAATTGAAACCGAAGGCCGAAACGAAGGCCGAACAATAATCATAACCATCTACCAGACTGTGTATGCGTTGTTGTATATGTGTAAGTGCACAGCCTCTACATGTGTGTATGTGATTTAGTGCAATTTACCAATTATTTTAATAGCTACTTATTATTTCGTATTTAACGAAATGAATATATAAAAAAGTAAAAAAAGATATTTAAAAAAACCATTTAATGCTAGAGTTTTTGCATCAGAGCCAGCGTCAGAATCTGATTCCTAATTTAGTGGTTTCGATGCAGCTTTCAAGAGGAAGAAAAAGAGTTACAAATTGTTAGTGTGTGTTGGTCGTTTTCTTAGTACGATTGTGTTTGTTGTTGTTGCTCTTGATGTCGTTCCCACGATTGTCCGACATAAACGAGCAGCGGGAGTGTAAATATTGGTGTACGATGGCGCGTGTGCAGAACAAAAACAAAAAACAATAGTTATAACAATTGCGACGAACGCAAACGGTAGAATCGAAAAGACAAAAGACATGTGAAAATCCATAAAAAATAAAACGACAACAGCAGCAGCAGCAACAGCAACCAACTAATTCCACACAACCAGAGCAATACGATTTTTCCCTTAATAAAATAAAATAATATCTCCGACGAAATGAATTTGCAACAACATTCACCGGCACTACCAGCAATAACACCAACAACTACAGTAGACGTTAAGTTGAATTTCTTATAAATAATATTTTGAGCAAAAACAAAAAGGCTTCATGGCAATAATAATAATAACAACAATAACAACAGGCAAAATCAAAACAAAATGCTGCTGATTTTGCTGTTGCTCGGTGCGGTTTGATTCGGGTCTTCTTTTGTATTCGCTCAACAACGGTCTTTAAGAAAAAGTAAAGAGACATTAAGGAAATAGTTGGGAATAAGTTGAGAGAATGATAGGGTGCAGGCCAAAAGGGGCGAGGGATGCATAGGGGTAACATATTAATTCTATTTCTACAAAAAACAACTATTGTTATCTTTTGATGATGAAGTAATATTGGAAAAAATTGGTAGCGACTTATGTGATGAAAATATGAAAGAAGAAAGACAATTTAAATGATGGTAATCAATGAATGAATGATCATCACAGTAATATAATAAAGGTGGGTTATAATGAAAACAATATCTAACAAAAATTAAACATAATGTAAATTAAAAAGAGAATTTTCAATAAGAACGCATCAGAAACTGTAGTAGGATCCAACCAGAAAGGTGTAGGTGTTCAAATGATGAATGATGAATGGTCATCATCAGTTCTTGAATTAATTGTTAATTTTGTAAATTTGCAACATTTTTAAGGTAAAATATGTCTGCAAATTTCATCGTGATTCTCTCAATTTCCGATAGTGCTGATATTTCACTAAATCCCTAGTGTCTTATTGGCACGAGAATATCAATAGTAAGAATGTCTTACTATACGAGAATATCAATAGTAAGAACGAGAATATCAATAGTAAGAATGAACTTCCTCATTGCCCGTACACCCACCCGATCGAGTGAAATAATGATTACTGTCATCGAGAATTGAAATAAACTCTTTTCATGTTCCAACAACTGCCTCAGAATTGTGATGGTACGTTTTCATGGTTTCCAAACATTCCTCGTCATGTGTCTTTATCGTGATGTTGCTGATGTTGAAAATATGATAACGAATATTGCAATTTTTGCAATCATTTATAAATGAAAGCGAAACTAGTTTTTAATAGTTTCAATTATATTTTTGAAAAGCATTTGAAATAATAATGGACATGATCCTGACGATAATAATAGTAATATAATTTAGGAAATTATATTATAAATTAAAAATATTTTTATTAAAATGAACCGATTGGTAAAATCATGCATTATTCTAGACTGCATCAAAGAAACATGATTATACTGATAAACATGACGAAGCTGTGGGGAAGGTGCTTATTGTCGAACATTTTACTAAAGATCATGACAAGGGTTTGTAATGATCGTTTCCAAAAAAGGAATCACAAGTAATTATAACGTACACAGGAAACATAAAAGTAAATGAATGCATTGATGATAATAATAACGATAACTGATATGCTGACGACGTTTTCATTCTCTTCATCTTTTTTCTTTAATATTTATTTCTTTCGCTGGCAAACAAAGACATCGTTCGATTCTTTATTAAAAATATAAAATACAAATTTTTTGAGCGGTAGTTTTGGTAATGTCTTCCAGCGAATTCAAAGACTATTCGAATTCTGATTTAGATCGAACGAATTTACTCGCTAAATCAATCTATCTGCAGTTTGAGCTAAAGGAAAGAGTGGGAGAGAATTTAAACGAGAAAGCGTGCATCAAAGCCGAAAGCGTTTGCGGTCGCAGTTGTTGTTGTTGTTGTTGCATTGAAACAAATAGATTGGAAGATGTTCTAATAAATTATATCATTCAAATTGTAATCATTTGTGTCGCACTTCGGTACGTACGCATTTTAAATATATTTATTCTCTTCATTCCAGCTTTCCTAATTGTTCTTTCTTACCTTCTCTCTTCCCTTTCATTCATTCTCCCTTCCTTCTTCCATTACTTTGCATGATATTAAATAAATTATAGTGTACTGCCATCGTTCTTCAGTCGGTATCATTAAGAAGAGAACGAAAAATACAACAAATTTTGTAGGTTTTTCCTTAACTATTAAAAAAAAATTATTACGTTTAATTTCTTGGGTTGCTCGATTGCTCCGGTTGTTTGGTTGTTCGATGGTTGTAAGCTAAGATTATTTGCTGTGAATTGTTGGCAGTTGTTGTGAAGGCCGACACGCCTTATTACAAAATATCGACTGCATTTAATTTGTATTTCCGTTTGTAAACGACTAGAAGGATGACTAAAGGGTGACTAAAGGACGACTAGGAATTAGACTTCGGTTTAGCGCTGATTTGATATTGAGAATAAGCAATATTTGCGACAAAAATACAGTCCAGGAATGAGTGTGATATAACACACGTTAACAAAACTTGCTAAAAAACGAATTTGACTCCTAAAATAATATATAAAATAATAATAATATAATTTTTTCATAATTATTAATTATTAATTGAAGAAAGTATTTACGAATTCAATGTGAAATTTAATTTGTAATGAGTTTTTGAATACTCAATTTGAAAATATCGAATCTATCGAAATGAATTTATTATTCCATAAAAATTAAAAATCGAAATTTTGAATTGATTTATAATATTCGGATGAATCGCTAACGAAAGAATTCAGATTTGAAAGAAACAATAATGGTTGAATGAATAAATAACGACCCTACGCATCAGTAAAAGATTAGACAGATCAATAAAAAATGTATCAAAAAGGATTTATTGAATGCCTTTTAAATGAATAAATCAATATTAATGAACTGAATTTTTTCGATGGATTATTAATTCTATATGGATTATTAATCGGAAAGGATCGAAATAACGAGTAAGAAACGTGAGCGAATTCAGGAAGATGAAATCGATTAATAAAAATTGAATTTCTTTAATTTTATTGATTATGCACGTGTAAGACAAGACGGTAAAAATGTAACGAACAAAATTTCATTCCGATTTTAGTCATTCGTTAATATTTCACCCAACCCGTTTGTCTTTTTTATTCTTCTTCTACTCTCTTTCTCCTCCTGCCATATTTTTGCCCCTCTTGAGATTTTAATGATTTTCTACATTATACAAATACAAAATTTTAATAATAATTATTCGTTTTTTTGCAAACTGCTCGAAGGAAGGAAAATTTTGTTGACGTCAATCAAATAAAAATATGCTTTGTCATAATCCAGAAAACGGTTGCAACGTTCACCGCATTATTTAGAAAAAAGGGCAGAGATCGAAATGGGTGGGGAGGGGAGGATTGACAGCGGCGGTATTGACAGGTGAGGTAATACAAGAGTTGTAGTTGATGCAATCGACGTTGTCGAGGTCACGGGATCGTTGAAATCGATGGTTTGAGGGATTTGAAAAGAGTTTTGTAATCGTTGACGCCTAAAATGAATAACAATAACAATAACAACAATCAACAACAACAAGAACAACTTGATGCGTACTCCATACTGCATATAAAATGATTAAAAAATCTTGAAAATGTTTACGCTATTCGACGATTTGGTTGTTTTTCATGCATTGGGCGAAAGTGGAAACAACATCAATTCTACTAAAAATTATATTAATACAAAATATGCTCGTTTAGTCGACGAACATAATTGAACGCATAAAACGACATCGATGGATTTCATTTTACTTTTGAAATTAATATCTTCTCGCATTAATTCGACAAACGCATTTTCGGACATCGTGGTGGGGAATCACTTTGCGCCCAGAGTTCATCGAGCTCATTTGGTTCATTGCTTTGTGTACCTTCTTCACGGATCTGTTTATATATAAAGTAACAACAATTTAATAATTTATAAAAATAAATGAAATTCTTTCTTTATACTTGACTTCAATTTATGCGGCTTCGTAAAGGGAGGCAACACAGAAAAAGCAACGACAACAGCTACGTCAACAAAATATATGGCTGCCAACCGGGCTCATAAACTAAAAATTCTTTTCTTGAAAAGAAATTACTTCTTCCTGCTGCAGCAGCAGCGGCAGCAGTGTCACTGTTCTTGTAGAGCATTGACAGTGGGATCAAAACATACAATGCATTGTTAAAAAATTACGTTTTGAAATTTTTGTTTGATTCGAGTTTCCTGAGAAGGTTTGCTTCAGAATTTTGTATGTTTTTTTTATAAAACATCCAGATTTCTAATTGTTTTGTATTCGAGAAAATTTGAGTTTATTTTTGAATAAAATTATAAAATTTATAAGGAGCAAAATAAATGAAAACAAATGAAGTTTGATCAAAACGATTATAACTACAGTCTATTCTCTGTAAGAATTGGCTTCGCAATTTTTAAATTTCTTGAAATTTTTTTTGAAAAATTATAATAATAATTATAATTATAAAAATTATAATAATACACTTATAATAATTACTTTTACTCTTATTCTAATTTTTATAATACTTTTATAAAAATCTAAAAATCTAAATCTTTTATTCCTAATTTTTCTTCTCTCCCTGAGCACAAAACGTCCCACTGTGCCAATAATGCGCCCTTTCGTTTTGTTAAGAATTCTTATAAATTATAACAATAATACCAAATAACAACAACAACAACAACGGCGGCGGTAGGAACAGCAGCAGCGGTCCATCTTTCATCTTGAAATATTAATTTATATTATTTTATATTTTATTTTATATCATTTTATTTTATTGCTTTTTTGGTTTGTGTTCACTTACGTGAGAACGAGTGAATGAGTGCGAGTGTGTGTGTGTGTGAGTGAGTGTATGTGGGGATGTGCGTGCAGCGGAAAAGGTTTATTCAAGGAAGTCAGTCGTGTTTCTCTTTTCTACGGCATTTTAACTGCTCTTTCTTGGAGTTCCTTGGCTGGCTCTTATTATTTTTATTATTAAATCATGTTGTTGCTTTTGTTGTTGTTGTTAGTGTTGGTTGGATTGCTCGTGTGGCTAACGTTGTTGTTGCGTTATTGTTATTTGTTTCTCATTACTGATATTGTTGTTGTTGTTGTTGCTTGGTGTTTATTTGCAGCTTTGTATAAATCTTCTACTTTTCTTTTATTATTGTTGAGCTTGTTGTTGTTGTTGTTGTTGTTGGTGTTGTTGTTGATGATGCTGTTGTTTTTATCGTTTATTTTAAAGAAGATCTCGATGGAGAAGGAATAACGATAAAATACGTTATATATTTTTTATATTTTGCTTTTATTTTATTTTAATGATGAAAAATGTTGAAACTTTGTTACAAGATCGTCGCACATAAATTCGAGAAGTAAAAACAACATTAATAAGCGCTCATACATACAAACTTATATAATCCTCGCCATGCATTCAGATGCCATCAGACGATACGACTGATGATGGCGTATCTGAACCACCGTTTACGAACGTTACAAAGTCAGGCCAAAATGGCAACAATAAATAATCATAAAAGATGTTAAAAGTTTAAATGATAAACTACTAATACAAATAAAATAAATGACAATAACGAAATGAGAAAAAATGCGCTCGTTGATTATAAAAGTCGGCAATAAAACGAACTAATCGTTACTTTGTATTCCCTGTGAGGTTTCTCTCATTTGGCGATTACATTAATTGAAGGATGAAAACTTTGTTTCAAATTTCGTTGAAAATAATTACATTATTTTATAAATTTCTAAATCTTTATCTAGATAAAGGTAAACATACAATTTTTTTGTGATAGATAGCGAGAGAGTGATAGAGAAAGGAAGTGGGGGAGGGAGAGTAATAGCTTTTTTAAATATACAGAAGGCAGTGAAGACATGAATGAATAAAGCATATTCGAAAAAGTTCTTTAAATTAAATTCGTAAAACAAAAAATTGTATTGTTTTGGTTTTGTTACAAAATAATTGTACAAAAATTTGTTTCTTTTTTCATTGAAATGCGGCGTAAGTGGATTACTTTCGTAATTCTGTAACAATATAGAGACACTTATTCCAAGATCTTTGATCTTATATTCTTCGTTTGCTTTTTGAAATAGAAAATAAAAGTTTTTAATAAGATTAGAAGACGAAAGCAATTTTACTCCTTTTTTGGGTATTTCGATTTCATAAAAGAGTTTCACTTTCGGTTGACTTTAAGTTAGTCACTTCAACATCGGCCCATCTTCCAAGGTTTGTGCAACCCTCTACTCAATATTGTCGCAAACATACTGAATGTTTAGTTAGTTTATTAATTGGTTAATTAAATTTTCCTTAATCATAATAACTTTACGGTCTGGCGACAGATGGTCGCTTGTAGGTTCCGACGAGAGATCAGACTATTTAGACAGACAGATTGTCTGATGACAAATAGGTGTATACCAAATTAGTTTAAGAGTAGGCGTGTAGGTTCCCACCTTCAGAAGGGCGTTCACACATTCAGTTTAGAGGTTGACGTTAAAGCCATCGTAGCGACCTGACTTAATATCTCGACTAAATAAAAACAAACGAATTTTTGCCCCCTATGGGAATACTCAAGAAATCTTCGAATCTGTCCAATCTTTGGACACATTAATTTTTGTCGGTTTTAATTATTGCTTTTGCCATAATTTTTACATATTTTTCAATTATTTTCTATCGAAATGAAAACAATAATCACCAATGTGAAATCGCCGGAATAGAAATAAAATTAAGTAATAAAAAATACCAACAATGTATTCCTTTAATGCAAATATTTATTTATGACACAAATTAAGTATGACTCAAGTACATAAACAAAAACAACAACAACAACAGCAACACCAGTGAGCCCAGCACGCCAACACAGAGACGTACAGTAAAATCTGCCAAACTTCTTACAAAGAAAACAAATTATATATTTCCCAGATAGTTCTTCCTCTTTTTCTTCATCTGATGAATAAAAGCAATCGGTTCGTTTTGTTTCTAAAGGATGCGACCGTGAATATAATAAATATTTTTTAAACAAGGAAATTGTTGGACTCTTTTCCAACGGCAACTGATTCATTCCAACGATCGACGATTATTTCTGAAATCATGTAGGTGTGCGTGTGTGGGAAGGAAAGGGGCAGAAGAAGAAATGGAAGGATTTAATAACAAAATTGATATCAGTTTGTCTTGAATATTGCCCAGAGAAAAAACAGTTCAACATAAACAAAAGACAGGCAGGAACAGCACCACCAACAACAACAACACCAAAAACAACAACAAACTATTTTAAAGCAAAATAATATGAATCACAAAGGCACAAAGATCAAGGGATGAACGTCAAAATACGCACGCACACACAAACACACATACACATGTACACACAAATTAAGGAAGAACAAAAATAATAACAAAAATTGGAAATTAATTAAAGTATCTTGAAAAAAGAATGTTTATAATTCATTTGAAAAAATTGCCAGATAAATCCGAGAAGAAATTCTTAAAGATAAAATAAATAAAAATCTTAAAAACTAAAAATTAATATAATCGATAAATAAGAATAAAGACAAAAAGAATAATCGGCCATTCCGATCGATTTGATCAGACCGAATTGATTGCCTTCTGAATAAATGGCAGTCTGGATGACTGTCTGTTTGGTTTGAGTATTTTTTGTGATAGTCTGTTAAAGAATATGACCAAAAGCAGCAACAACAACAACGAAGTGTTCGCATTCGACACCAATCGTTGAAGACTTATCGATAGAATCAGACCAATAAAGATTTTTGGAATGCTTCCCAAGGAATAAGAAGAAAAAAAAGGAGAAGAAGAAGAAGAAGAAGAAGTGATAAGTCGCAGGAAATGAATTGATGCAGATCAAAGATGAAAGTGAATTAAAGAAGAATGAACAAATCAAGAGAATTGATAACAAAAACACCTTTAAGTGAAACACGCACATCCTCACGGAGACAGTGGGGCAAAATATGATGTAGAAAGAGCAAAGAAAAGTAATAAAAAGTGGATTTCGTTACTTGTTATTGATAAAAAAAACGTACAGAAGAGAAAGTTATTATCATTAATAACCCGTGGTCAAAAAAATTGTTATTCTTAACTAAATGGACACAAAATATTAATTTAATAATGTTTTTCCTTTGTGTCATTAAAGGAAGAGAAACGATTTGAGAGTTTCAATTGGTTCGAGTAAACATATTTAGATTTAAAAGTGAATTTGATTAAATTTTCCTAAAATTATAGATTATAATTAGATCTTAAGGTTAAGATAAGATTTCAAAAATTTAATAATTCCGGCGATGTTTTAAAGAAGAAGGTTAAAAATAACTGAAGAAGGCGCATCCCCAAAATAGTTTTGTCCTCAAAATAAAATTGAGAAGGAAGAACGAAAAGTCTTTCGATGTTTTTTTATATTGTAAAATATAATTTCTAATATAATTTATTGTATTAAAAAATTCTTATTTTTCTGAAAATAGTGTAATAGAGAAAAAGCAGCAGCAAGTGTTTAATAAATAGAAATAATCATGAAAAGCAGTAAAATAAAAATTTGTAATTTTTTGTTAATTTTTCCACTAAATATTTCCACAGTACATTATTTGGTACTCAAAAGAAAAAGACGATGATGATGATCATCATCATCAAGTTGATGTTGGTGATGATAACCTACAGAGAGATATTTTTTATAAGAATATTATGGGTTTTTTTTGAAAATGGAATAAAATTGGAACGTAAATAAATTAAAAAAAGTGAAAAATCATTAATCTGAACTAACAGAATTAATTTAAAAAGAAAATATATGAAAAACAAAACACCAAAACTAAGATAAAACAAATGCAATTTATAAATCAATCCTCTTTTATTTGTATTTAATTTCATTTGTATTTATTTAATTCTTGTTGTTATTGTTATTGTTGTTGCTGCCGCGGCTTCTTCCCATATCTGTTGTTGTTGATCTTTTTTCTTTGGTAATTACTGTATGATCCCATCCTTAAGATCCCATCCCATCCCATCCTTTTCGTGTCGCTGCTTCTGACATCACTCCTGCAACACAATAGTTCGCGCTTCTATAATTTTCTTTCCTTTCTTCGTCTCTTCATCCTCTTCATCATTCCATCATTTCTTGCTTTAAGCATTTTTTACTCTACACCCAAAGGGTAAAGGGCATATTAAGTTTTCCCTCAATTTGCGTCACATTGAAGGAAGCGCGGCAGGTATGGAAAATCATGTCCTGAATCAACATAGCCCTAATTGTCCGTCTGTCTGTCCGTGTGGAAAAACCATGAGGAATACGGGAGAAGGAGGAAGTGAAAGAGTGGAAAAAAACTATTAACAGAGATGTTCTCATTAAATTTGATAGAAATATTCTCTATTATTATAAAGTGTTTGGTATCGGAAAACGACTTTTGATGCTTAATGTGAATAAATCTACGTGAGCAGTCCGTTTGCAACGTTTGTAAACGGAAATGGAAGACACCCGAGATAAAGATGTAGGTTCACCACTCTCACTTCACCACGACAAAAAAGTGTTTTTATTTTTGTGAAAAATTGAAGGAAATATAATGCTAAAAGGGGCGTGCACCTCCCACTGTACCGACAAATTGTAAATTCATACAATGGGTGTAGGGGACGCGAGCTCCGGCTAGAGCATAGATAGCGTTCTCATTTGTTTCGTTTATGAATAACTGAAATGTATAAATTTTGTCTGAATTTTTATTTCGGAGTTAGGAAACTGTTGCGTGAAGGATTGATAGAGGTAACTGTGTGTGTGGATTGGCTTGTGTAGGTTTGAGTGTAATATCTATAGATTATTCCAGTGTCTCCGTTTCTTAGCACACGCAAAGGTTTTGCGTCGCATATCGATGTGTGAAAATCACCGTGATCATAATAATTATTATTATCAGTTGTATAATCGTCGCCTCATTCGCAGGCTTTTTCATGCAGAAAAGTGCTTGTGAGTTTTTTACAGAGCAAAATCACCGTCTGCTATTTTTTCTGCTGTTAATTTTGCTACATAGCTTTCGGTTTATTCTTCTTCTTGTTGTTTTTCTTCTACTAATCTTCTCATTTTGCTGGCGGTTCTCTGAGCGCCGGATAAAACTCGCTGTGGAGAGTATGACTGTTAGTATCGCTGTTAGACCGCCAACAGCACGCCATCGCAGCAATTTCGTCGACTTATGTTAGCATTGGCTTCTGTTGTTGTTGTTTTATTGGTGAATTTGTTGTTATCGTTGCTGGGGTTATTTCAATAGCGGAATATTAGCATCTTATGTTTTCTTGCAGCCGAATTGATAATGTTAACAACAAAAATGAGCAATAACAATGAAATCAAGAGACGACCTCAAGAAGGTTGAAGGAAAAATGCACGCAGTAGAATGTTGTCAACACCGACACCGGCATCACCACCACCATCTCTGGCACCGCGCTCAGCAATAACAGTTGCAGCAACAGAAAGCAAATACACAAATTAACAACAACAATAGTAGAATGAGCAGCAAATGCATTCAACAACGAAGTAACTTCTAGCAACGCAATACTGAAAATTATTTATTTATAGTTTTAATTTAATTTCTTCAACTGGAGGCAACTTCCGCTGTGTTGTAACTTGTTGTTGTTGTTGTTGTTTCATTATTTTGTTCTTATGATTATTTCTTGGGATTTTTTTGTTTTGGATTTGTTGTTGTTGCGCGCTGGTTGTGTTGCCGAATTATAATTAATTTTTTATAAGCTTTTCTTTCATTATTATTTATTTAATTTTTTTTATTTAAAAAAATGAAAATACTGAAAGAAAGAGTAAGAAAAAAGTATAGGAGGAAGAAAAAGATCAAAATGGGAATGAGAATGTAAAATGTATAAGTTTTAATTAAGCTAAACTAAAGTTAAATTAATTGAAAAAATTTCACGTAGCTTGAATTTTATTTTCGATTATTTTTGAAAGCTATTTTAGAAGAAATTATATAAGCTTTTTAGATGAAAACTACACTGATAGAAATATTGCTTTATTAACGCACTCTAAAGAGTGTACGCGTGATACGGGCGTGGCCAGAAAAATGGATCTACAGATGAAAAAATGATTGCTATAAAACTGTTTATGAAGTGAGCCATTCTTCATTGCGGAGCGTCATTAAAGAGCTAAGAGCTAAGAAGGCAGAAATGATTCAAGCTTTGATTCTTGAAAAAAATGTGCTTACACAATCGCTGGAAAAGTGAGCGAGGGAAAGATAAGCGTGGATTGGTAACAGTCAATAAAGCAAAATTCTAAAATTAAATTTTTTCTAAAAATTTTTTGGTGACTGTGAATGTGGTTATGACAAGTATGCAATATCCGAAACCTTTCTACATCTTCTATCTTGAAAGTATTTCGTTCCTATTTATCTATCTTTGAAACTACGTCTTCATTTTCTTTTTTAAATAAATTTTCCCCACGATTTTCAATCATCATTCAATGTATTTCATTTCACACCTTTCGTGACAGGGTTTAGGTCATTGAATCGAATTATAATTAATCGAATAGATTGGAATGCATTGCAATAGAATCCAAATATATATATATATATATATATTTTTGTAATATAAACAATTCTGTTATTAATTGGTTGCTTTAGCGCTTTTATTTCCTGTCTTTGATCTTTTAAAAATGAATGCAGTAAAACATCGTCAAGGATGAAACCTTACTTGTTTTTTTTGTTTATCATCTCCGTCAGGGCTTGATTTATAAATATTTACATGCGAGGAGATGCCATACGGAGTAAAAACCTCATTAATTTTAATAACGCGCTGGAATGAAATGAAATGTTTTTTTCAAAAAAATATAAGAATAAGATAAATAAATATTAAATGATTGGTTGCACCAAAAACTAAAGAAACCAACCCAGAGCGCATCCAATCCCAACCAAATGCAATGAATGAATACTTTTTGTTTTTGTGCTGCCTCCGTGGAGATCATTTCATCTTTGTGCTTAATCACAATTTTCCTCCTCTCCCCTCCCCCACACATTCACTGTCTTTTTGTGCACCATCTTTTTCCTCCTGCTTCGGTGTTAAAGTAAACAAAACTTTGTTAAGATCACGCAAAAAAAAATTATAATAATTTTCAATGCATTTCATGCACGCGTGAATTACTTAAATTTTATACCATGGCAGTGGCGGCAGCAGAGGCAGCAGTTACTATCAAGCAGCACCGCAAGCGGGCAGTGAATTGCGAAGTGCTCAGACTCAAACTCTGCGATGACGCCGCTGACGTTGTCTGTTTGATTGTTTTTGTTGTAGTCAATCATGAGAGTAAAAATCTCAGAACAAAAATTTATTGAAGTTGTTGGGACGCGTGAAGTTTTCTTCTCTTCTCACGCTTTCTTATAAGGATATCTTTCGCTTACGAGTATTGTCATCTTTTTTCACCCGCAGACGATGTAACACACTTTTTTCAAAACAAGAACAGTTTCACGTGTTTTGGCAGCGATTCCTTTGGAGACTTTGGTGCCAACGAGAAGACGTAAAAACGAGCAATGCTGTTGAGCTTGATTATATGTGGCTGTGTGTATGTGTTTGTGTGTGCATGTGTTTTTGTGTGCATTTTTATATAGTAAATCTTCATAATCGGCTTAAATTTTTTTCTCATTTATTATATTTTATACGCGTTTGTTAATGCCTCGTAAATAATTTATGCAAATAAATAATCACGTAAAAGAAACCGAATCCATTGAATAAAAAATATTAAAACCCTTCGCTCGTTCCCTCCTTTTATCATGCTCTTTTGCTCCCCTGGATCATTTCCTTAAGTTGAAAAAAATATAGATAAAAATAAAAATTAAAATAAATTCCCAAATCTAAAGACGATTCAACAAAAACAACAACATATTGAAAGAGACAAAAGATATGAGAATTCCCTTTCTCACAAAGTTGCCGCGCTGCAGCATCCTTTTTTGTTTATTTTCTTTTTGTTCATTAATTCTATCTAAAAGTCTGTCGAAGGTACCCTTTTTGTTATTTTTTTTATAACTTTGTTAATGTTTGTTTTTATTTATTTATATTTATTTCCATTTGGTGGTGTTCTTTTTCTATATGTTGTTGTTGTTGTTGTTGCTGTTGTTGTTGTTGCTGCTACTCGGTATCTAAATTTATTATATTGCATTAATATCTTCTGCTACGGGTCCGGCCTCGGTCTCGGTCTCTCCGAAAACATATATCCGCGTGGTACATCTTCCATGAAGAATTGTAGAAGGTGCGTTGTAAGAATTTATTATAAATTACAAGAAACAACAACAACAGCAACAACAACAACAACAACGGTGATAATGCAAAGAAGGAAATATAAAAAATTTGTAAGAAATCAGAAATAAGTATTAATAATATATATTATAAACCGTGTAACAACAGCAACAACTCCTAACAACAGCTGCAATAGCAACAACAACGACAAGATGCTGCTGCAACACAACTGAGTCATTGAGCATCGTTAAAAGGCGATAATGACGTTCTTCAAAGTATAAAAGAAAGACAAACGCAATGCGACGCACTGCAACGCAATGCGATGCAATGTAAGGCAATGTCTGACAATGAAACGCAGGCCAAAAAAAGGCCACGATGTGAGATAACAACAAATACAACAATAACAACAATATAATACAAATAAATGTTGTTTTTCTTTTGTAAAGAGCAATCCATTAAACACTTCGGAGCAGTGGAATAAAAATAAAAGTTACGAAATAAAATGAATTTACTTCAAAAATAATAATTGTCTGTAAATTAATCTCTTTCATGGAAAGCATTTATTTCCGAGAACGATTTCGGAAATTATCTCTCTAAGAAATATGAAATTTGTGTTTACATAAATAGTTAATGAATTAGAAAGAAAGATTTTTAAAATTATGAATAATATATTAAGTTTTCAAAATAAGGAAATTTTGTTTGATTTTTTGTATGATTTCAAAAAACAAATTAATTTCTATCAAATTTAGATATAAATAAAAAAAAATGTTTATTGAGTTTCAAAGTTTTTGTAACTGATGCAACAGTTTTTAGAAATGAATTTGTTTAAGTTGAAACTTTTATGATGAAACCATAATTTAAAGAATTGATTTATTAAAAACTCATTTCAGAGAAATAATTTCGACTTCGTTCGTTCGACTTTTAAATGATTCCATCGCGTAGGCCGCCCATAAATCACAATATCTGCAATTTTTTGTCCCCACTGTTTCACCCTTTTATAGTCTTTACACCAAAACCCAGTCATTTCAAACTTATTCAGTCCCCCGCCCCCCCCCCCCCCAAAACCTCCGAGATACCGGCGGGAAAGATGAACACAGTGATAATGATGATGATGATGTATGAGTATCACACATTCATGCGATACGAACAAAAAAAGTTTTTTATTATTATTTTTATTATATTTTAAGATTTTTCTGTTTGAGTTCAATATTTATTTCTCCGATTTTATTGTATTAATGGCGCGTTCTAAAGCTAGAGTTCAAGCCATTCAAACCCAACACCATTGTTTTATTTCTGTTCTGTGTTATGTTTTTTCTTTTTTCCTTTTTCTATAATTTATTTTTATTATTATTTATATTTTTCAATTTCCTCATAATCCTCGTTAAAGGGATGAGGAAGGGAGAGATGATAATGAATATAAAATCGTAATAAAAATAAAAAGTGAGAACAAACGAAAAGGGACGATCGTGAGTTCGTATGTTCGGTTAAGGGAATGAGTATGCGGGCGGGAGGTAAAAGTGAGTTGTTCATCGGCAACAGCGTGAGACGGTTTAGATTCTGTTGAGTTAAGACTTTGGTGTTTGGATGTTTGTTGGAAGGCATTATATGAACCTACTCAAGATAACAGCGTTGATGACGATGCTGTTGCTGCTGACGATGATGATGGCAAACCGTGATGATGATGATGATGATGGTTGTCATTATCGCGAGGATAATAGTCTTTTATTAAATGGTGGTGGTGGCGACGCTTGAGGTTCGGGCGATGTCGGGAACGGGGAAACTGACTGCTACGGCGGGGAATCCTAAATTGTTATAGGATTGATTCAGTATTGTTTCTGGGTAGCTTCGACTTTAGTCCAATACAATGCAATACAATTTATTGTGTGAAATAACAATAACAACAATAACAACAGCAACAAAACAACAACAACAACAACAACAACATCGACAGCATCAGCAGCAGCAATAATAAAGTTTTAAAGAAAATTAAATAAAATCAAAAACTGATGCTGTAAATATTTTATTCTTTTGATATTCTTTTATTTATTTATTATTTTCTTTGCTTTTTGGGTGTTATAACGCTTGCCTTTTTGATTGCCTGAATTTCTTTACGTTCTGTTTTTTTATTATCTTTTCCGCTTGTTCTTCTTTTCTTTGTTGTTATGCGATGATTGTTCTTGTTTTGTAAGGCTGTCATTGGTATTATCTGTGATGGGATTCGGTGTCCTTTTTGGTGGTTACGGGCTGTTACTAATTAAAATGATTTTGTGTCTTATGTTCGTCGACTTAATTTGAAACCTTTGGGTGAAGCCGATTAATTTTGATGATGGAAATGATGATTTCGAATGAAAATTTTTATTAAAAAGTCATTTCGCTGGAAGATGACAGAGTTAAGCGACGGCGATAAAAATCTACACTAACAAAAATTTTATTGAAAAGTCTTAAATTTCATCTTTATTACTTTCTTAACAATTTGTTACGTTTTACAAAATGACTTCTGATTCAGCTTTAAAAAGCGATTCAAATTCCAAGAAATTTTAACATTTTTATCAATTTTTTATTGCCTTCGAGAAACCATTAAATTGTTACTTATTAATCTCTTTCATTTAAGCGCCATTTTCGTTGAATGGTTACGCATTGATTAATTTAAGAACAAATATTATTTGATGAACAAATTTTTGAACGATCAATTTGAAGGTAAAATTCGTCACGTAAAAATATTGCAATATTCTTCCTCTAATTTAATTTCTAATTCTTAATTTTAATTTTTTCTAATACTGTGTAAAATCGAGTTTGCTCTATTGAAATCTTTAAAATATTTTCGATGTTTTTTTGAGATAATTTGAGATAATGTAGAGAAATGAGATAACTTTATGGGATGCAAAGGTAAATTGCTTTGCTAAAGTAAAATATTTCTTGTAGGGAATTTTAGGATTGCTTATAATGATGTTAGACGTCTAGTAGTAATAAAATATCGATTCAACAAAATGTCGATAAATTATCTGCGATTTATAATTATCAATGAAATTTTGGCCGCCTTATACGAGCCTTCAAGCAATGTGAGAGATTTGTGGCGTAAAAGTTAAAACAAAATTATTGCATCCCCGGAAGTCCCGATGAATTTATTATAACAAACCAAATTTGTGATCCATCTGAAAATTTCTAAACTTCATTTGCAATAAATTATGATAAATTATAATTTAAGGATAAGTTCTAGATTCCTTAAAAATTAAAAAAATGCATTGTATTTTTGAAAATATTTTTATAATCGCAATACTCAATTGAAAAAATGTTTGTTTATGTTTTAGAAAAAATTCAACAGAAGAAAAAGCTAATGAAACCTTATTTTTACCAACCACACCTCCCACTGCTTTGTCACGAACTTAATCTCACTCAGTCTTTCTGACATTCACGGATTTGCCCAACACCAGAAATTGGCCAAAGAGCAGAACCAAAAACAACAATAGGAACAATCGACAATAGCAATTCAAATTGTTATGAGTTGTTCTGAAGGATCAAAAAATAGCTGAATGCTGAAGAGACCACCCCTCCCCCAATCGCTCCGTTTCTTTTATATATTTATTTCTTTCCTTCTGAGGAAACAATATTTTCTTTAAATTTTTCAAATGCAAATTATCTCCATTCTTTTATATCTTTGGCATCTGCCTATCAATCGAACTATATGTTGTTGACTATTTGTTCGATTGTTTTCATTTTATTCAACTTCTGACTAAATTAGACGACCTCTACAGCAGCTGCGATTCTCGCTGCCGCTCTTGTTGTGAATTTCTTAGTCCGATATTGCTGTTCCTAAGGTTGCTCACATTGAGTGCATTAATCACTAGAGAACCCGTCTGGCGCGAAGTTTGTGTTGATGCCGCGGTGCCGCGGTAGCGGTTGCGGCTTTTATGCCAACCGAGACGGGCGGACGGGCAAGTTCTTTTCATGTTCTTCTTAGTTTCTAAAAAGGCTAACACAAAACTAAAATAAGGAAAATGATCAACAAATGGCTACAAGAAGAAGAAGACAAAAATGGTTTTGATGTTTTAGCTACGTGAAGTTTGATTATTTTGTTTGATCATTCAAAACGAACGAAGCGCTGCATGCGTTGAACTTTTGAGCGTTTCATCGGCGTGAGGATCGTTAATAGAATATTATTTTCAATTCATTTCATTCATTCGTTTCCATTCGTACGTTTATTATATTTTCTATCACTTTTTTTAGAAGCGTTTTTTTCATTTCATATCCATTCCGTCGGTTTTTCTCTTCTTCTGTTATTGTTTTGCCGCTTTTTTTCGTTTCTCTCTCTCATTCTTTCTCTCTCTGTAAAGATCAGCAAATTTTTTAATATTTAATTTCTTATTTCGTTCTTCGTCTTTGTTTTGTTTTTTTTTTTTCATTATTGAAAATTTCTTAAGAAACACATTTAAACCGTCGCCTTCGTAAGATTCTGCTCTTCCTGCTGCCGTTATGCCATAGTTGTTGTTGTTTTTGCTCCATTAGGTGTTCTTAAGACACAAACCGACATATATCCACTCAAACAGAGACACACATACACAAACACAATTGTATATTTGTTTGATTTATTATATTTTTATTATTAATATTCGACTTTTTAATGTGTCTTGTACGGTCTCTACGCCCGTCTGTCTTTTTGCCCGTCTGTCCTTTCGCCCGTCTGTTCGTCAATACATACGTCTGCCTTCAGGCCTTTATTTCGTCTGCTGCTAGCGTTCGTATTGAGATATTGACAGATGGATTTGTTTGTAGTTTGCTTATCGTCCCGTGAGTTCCTTCACCGAGCGGAGCGGCACGGCCGGCTAATGGTTTCAGAATTGGAGATCTTTCAAAAAGGGAATAGGATGTGTATGTATATGTGTGCGTGTGTATGCGTTTCAGTTTTTTTATTGATATTTTATGGAATATATTTTTCGTATGCATTTCAAAAAAAAAAAAAAAAACAAGTAAAAAGTAATGGGATGAGTGTCAGATGTCGAAATTTCAATCCACTCATTATAATTATTTTTTTCTGTAAATTAAAATTTTAAAAAATAAAAACTAAATAAAAAAAACTAATAATAAAAAGAAAGGAGGAAATGCAAGTCATTCGTGATTAATTGAAATTTATTATATTTTTAAGAATTCCGTATTATTTCTTTTTCTCTTTTCTACCCCTAAAAATCATTAATTACGATCGGTCAAATTGGTGATCATTGTTGATGAACAACAACAAAAACCTGATGAAGTGTTTTGAACTCTTGCCGACTGCAAAACTTAAATTCTGAGGGCATCGACTTGATATTGGAATAATCCGTTTTGAAATTGGTTTAAATGCTTTAGTGAAGTTTTGTCTGGTTAGTAAAAGGCCACGCCTCTGTACTGTATAATTGAGATAGTTCTAATTCAGTAAATTCGTTATATTTCTCTCTTTCGTTTTGAGTTCGAATCAGAGAAGATATTTATATCGAGATGATACCGCCTTATAAAGAATTTCTTACTTAAACTCGACTAAAGCAGAACAATTAAGAGTTAACGCAAATGTTGTCACCAATTTAATACGATTCTCAAAAAATTCTCGGAAAAGTTTCTCTCTTCTAATTTGCAACCAAAATATCTGAGCGCAGACATTCCATTTTGAAACACCCTGTGTGTATTATTCAGGTATTAATAAATGAATTTTGATAAAAGACACTTCTATAATGTTGTTTATTTCTGTTGTTTATCCTTGATATTCAATACGTTCTAACTAATAAATTCGCAAATTTTGGGATCCTTAATCCCAACCCACGCTTTAACAGTTTTGTATAAAAATATTTAACATCTGTTAAAGATCTGTTAAAGAGCAGTCAAAAGAGCCTAACATGTTCGGGAACGTGGTAAAAAAGAGCAACGAGTGGTAAAATAATGAAGACATTTTGGCGCGGTAAGAAACACTTGACCTTGATCGACCTTGTATTGTTTGTGGTCTGTGGTCAGTTATCCAACGTAGAACGATCGTACAAGAAACAAACACAAGATTTAGCGACAGAAAGAGAATGAGCATGAGCGAGTGAGGGCGGACAATTAAGATAAAACGAACTCACGTGATTTCTGTCAATCAGCATGCAATACGTACGACGTATGCGCATATAATCGCCTTCGTCATCGTTTACGTTTGTTGCGATCGTTTGCAAGCGTTTGTTCGCACACCCACAGTCTCGCAAACATACAAGCAAAAATATCGAAAATATCGTTGGTGAGAAAAAAAGCGTTGATCGACCAGCACTCAGTTTTTGTGCTGCCTACCAGAGGGAGAGACAAATTATTTCGATTTGCTTGCGATCGTTTATGCATTCGCTCGCCACACAGATCGCTAAACGTGTTGAAAGCGACGACAGCCGGCCGGCCAGACCGGAGGCACACTTCACAATGCACGTACGTTCTCTTTAGTGTCTGACTATCGAAATGATGTAGTCCACGAATGCGCGAAACAAGAATCAAAACAAAAAATGTTGAATAATCAGACGAACGCCTATGAAATCATAAGACTCGGGGACTCGTAGTCGGGGAGCTCTTGAAATGTGTTTAAACGAATAGAAGACTAATCGACCCGGTGACTGTGTGCCTGCCGACTAGTCATTACTAACGCTTCGCATAAGCAAAGCCACCTCATGCAAAGAGTTCGCAGGGGTAGCATGAGGTGGCAGCCAGTCTGCAATCTATCGCATGCTGCGCGTCATCGCCGTTTGCTGCGATCAATCAAAGTGTCAAACGAAATAGTCAGAATATTTGTGAACGGAAGAGAGAACGAGAATTTCTGACAAGGGAGAGATGGACGGAATATTCCACATTGACTTACCCGTTCTTCCTCGCGTATCATTTCGGCGATGCCTGGTTTGATTTCCAAATCGTCAACGAGCGATGGTGGGTGATGATGCGTTGATGGCGCAGGGGACGGTGGTACTGGCACTGGCGGATGATGGCTAATATTACCCATGGCACTTAGGGCTAAGGAATCAATCTGAGCTGCTGCAGCGGCGGCAGCCATGGCAGCAGCCTGAGCGTGTCCCAGCGGAAAACGGCCATCGCTGTGAGCTGACCCCGGCCCTACAACGTTTTTGGCAGCAGGTGATGGTGTCAACGCGTTGCCGATCGCACTGGATGGGTGTGCTATCGAAGGCGCCGCGGATGATGCCGGCGAGGAATGATGCGAACGATGCATTGTGTGTTGGTGTTGTTGTTGCTGCTGAAGGTGTGGACTGGAAATTAGCGCAACCGATGGAGCTCTGACCGAGGTAGGCGAAGGTGCACACAGAGGCGTGTCGGGATCGCGTAAACCCGAAGTTAACCGGGCTGTGTTTGCCTGAGCCACCGAAGTGCTAGTGACCGGAATTGGTGGAGTTAATAAATGTCGATCGCGATCGCGTTCTCTTTCTCTCTCTCGTGCCCGCTCAGCACGTTCAGCAGCAATTAGGCCACTTAGCGGGCTGCTTGGCGTATTGAAGATGATGTCCGAGGAAGGCCAGCGCCTTTTGCGTACCTTACGCGATGGCGGATGTTGGAGCTCCTGATGGTGCTCTGAGAGCAGCGAAGGTGACAGACGTATTTCGAGATTATTGCTACTGTTGAGACCGGATGCATTGTTCTCGGTATCCCAGTCAGTACCCTCGAAGCGCAGTTTTTTTTCTGGTTCGATAAGCGATAGAAAGCGATTATGCATTAAACTTTCATTAGTTGCTTTTGATTGACCATCGATAACTTTCCCCAACGCTTCCGACGAAGGTATGCCTCGACAATGTTTGGGGGATGCATCTCTTGTTTTGGGTTCGATTTTCGGAGTTCGGTTATATGATTCACCGCCCATATTTACGCCCATGTTACCGGATGTCGCTGCACCGCTAACGTCTGCCAGTCCACGTACTTTAAGCATTTCAGCCACGCGTAGCAGAGGACCGATCTGCTCCTGATTTACATTAATTTCACCCTTGTACATGAAGTCTACGATCGCTCTCAGCTCGGACCAATCTACGTCACGCATGATCACTATAGGGTGCTGACAGGGCGTGTCGGAGAGGAGTGTTTGGAAGTAGGGTGAACAGGCGGAAAGTATCATTTTGTGTGCTTTTATGGAGCGACCGTCACAGGCCAAAGTAACATCCACAAAGGACTCGTTTTGCAGTAATTGATCGAAGACGTTTGTCAGATTGCTTTGGTAATTGTTCCAACGTAAGCAGAACTGCTGCGGTACAGCAGCTGATGCCGATGCGTTAGAGGAATGTGCGGACGGTGGTGATTGGGGCATGGACGTAGGGGAACAGGGTCGTGTGGGGCTTGCGGAAGAGTGACGCACGGGCGACCGGGATGCAGATTGATGTGTGTTTGTTGGCGATGGACTGCGTGCCGAGTTGACTGTGGCAGAAAGAGAAACACCGACGGAGGTCGGAGGGGACAATGAGCCCATAAAACGAGGCAACACAGACGACGGACGTGGTGGCGATAAATGAGCAGTGCCCGTATAAGAAGACGGCGTGCGGGGAGAGCGTTGTTGTTTGTTTGTAAGAATTGAGGGGCTTTCAAGAAGTGCCCGGAAGGACGAGGGAAGAATATCAGCCGATTGGACATCGGTTATCTTGAGTTGATGTTCTTGGTTTGGTGTTGGCGATGAGTTGGACGACATGGCTTAGTAGATTTGACGGTGGTGCATTAATCTGAATTTCAGTTTTATATTTTTAAGTTGAAGCTTTGGAAGGGTTTCATGCCTGAAGCGACATTTCTGATGGCACGAAAAACACGTATTCCGAAGAATCACCACATGGACATACACACACTCTCTTAAATACATGTGCACGCACACTGAGTAACACGAAAATAATGCTGGACATTTTAATTTGCATTAGCATCCAGAAGCTAGTCAGCTGCCGCGAACTTTAATTCGCTTCGGCGAAAACTATTTTGATAAGTAGCGCGATTTTTCGCGCTCTTACCAAATATAATTTGCGGACGCCTTTGTGATACCGCGATGTCGACTGTGCCGAACGCACTACGCGCTCTTAAAATATATTGCTGAGTTGACTGAGTCTCACACTCAAGTCACCGAAAGACTTTTGTCCCACCGCACACGACACGCGACACACTATCTTAGCGATAAAGGTGTTCGTTTATGGTTTGGGCCTAGAACGAGGAGGAACCACAACGGACCAATACTTCGTCGTGGTCGTGGTCGTAGTCGAGATTTTAGTCGATGCACTCGCTTCACAAAGTCTTCTCAGCGCGACCGTCTGAATTAGACTGAAGTCGTTTCGCACATTTCGTTGCGGAAAACTGACTGAGCCCAACCAGAAACTGGAAAACCGCACGGCGCACGGTGTAGTCGTAGAAAAGGCAAAGCAATTTTGCACGTATGCCGAGACTACGACGGATACGGATGCACAGTGCAATCGTCGTGCTTGCTGGTTCCCTGCATGGACTGGTTGGAAGAGTCTACGACGACGTCGTCGGAGCCGACGCCGTCATCGACATCGCCATTCAAGTTGTTGTAGATGATGTTGATAGAGCAGAGACACGAGCACGGCATTCCGAACACCACGCAGTGAGCGACAATGTGCTGAAGAAGCACCTTCGATTTTCCTGCGTGCCACCCTTAACTTTGATTTTTACACCGTCTTCAGCGAAAAATTAACGACGAAGACGAGGAAAAAATGCAAACCGACCCACGCCGGGTCGCTTTTCAACCAACAAAAACAAACATTCAATTTAAACGAATTTCTCCAGAAGCGCAGCCCAAGCAGCGCCAAGTCACCCAGAAGCTACCTCTGTCATCGTCTCCGCTCTTTCTAATAGGTCGTTTTGCGCTCTTTGATTGCCCGTGGGCCATCCATCGCAGTTACGGACGGCATCGTAGACTGTTTAGCGGGTGGAGATTTTCTTTGTGACGGAATTTCGCACACTTTACATTCATTCGGCGGCGGTCGAGTGATCGGCTGTATTCGTACTCTGAAAAACAACCCTTCAATGCACCGATTACTTGCCGATGAAATTTTCCGAGAGAGCAAACTCACAGATATCGCGATGGTTTCTTTAGGGTTATCTTCAATCTGGGTTGAGATGACGACATGTTTCGTAAACCCCACCGAGGACTGGGTAATAACAGGCCATTCCATCCAGTGGGCAACTTCAAGTTGACCACCATACTAAATAGCCGCCAGTCTTTTCAAATAGGATGAGTTAAAGAGACGCAGCCAACAATTGATAGACAACATTAGTATCATCTTCTGCTCTTGTAAAGTCGCTCTCTCAATAAAAAGTGAGATTGTTGTGTTCTTCTGTTCAATTTTTTATCAATTAAATTCGACAACGGATAACTCCTCAAATGCGGTGCTCTCCCACTTCTGCCATTGTCTCTCATAACGCGAAACAGCTGATTTCATACAACCATTGACTGGTTTGATGGTAAACAAAATCAAGAAGAGCACAAGGAACGTAATGGAAATGAAAAACCTACAAACCATTTTAGATAAACTCGAAGCGAACACATTTCATTCGTTTATATACTACCAGTGAAATGTTTCTTCTGCCACACTCTGAGAGTGAGAGCATTTACAAAGAATACATATTAACTCGCCCAACATCCTCTCCAAACGTAAAGCATTCAGAAAAAGTTTTAAGAGAATTGCGACAACTTACAAGTCGTTGCTCTCATAGAATATTTCCTTTCTATCTACCTCTCTTTCTAACACTAATTTGTTTAGCGGATTCGGCGGGAGAGTGCGTTTCTTTGTGCGAAATACAATTTAAATAACTTCAAGTAAAAAATTTTGAATCTCACCGAACAGGTAGACGCTAACTGGGAACCGATTGCTGTTTTATGGAGTTCTCTTCTCAGTACGGTTCAGCCCCTACCCACTTTTTGGGATTCTGGTTGAAGCAAGTGTACTGAGCTTAGTGTGGTATATGTGAGCAGAATGTTTATGTGGCTATGGGTGTATGCGTGTGTTTACGCACCAACACGTATATAAAATGAATAGCACCGAGGTCACCTGCGTTTTTCTATACTACCCCTCAGTACTGATATTCGAAGGTGTTGATGTTCTAGTTGTTTTCTTTCGTGTCGCTCATTTTTATTTAGTTTTAAATACATCACCGTTGGCATTGTTCTTATTAGTATTATTATTGCTGTTGTTGTTTTTGCCGTAGGTATTAAAATCTTGTATACGACATCTAGAACCTGATTTGAGCATAAATGAGACTGATGGCTTCTCGTTTTGTATCGCCGACGCATCGACAACACCAATAATAACAACAACAATATGAAGATTTGTAAAAGGACAACGTTATTGGTTGATTTTCTGTTTTTGCTTGATTGCATCAAACGCGTCTCTGACGATTTTAACCGCCAAAAATGCTTCTATTAGGGAGTTATCCGATCTTGACGCACCAAGCAAATGTGTTTTGTATCTGACGTTTCCAGAAATTCGCGAAATGTTTCATTATTTTAAGGCTTACGAAGAAAGCCTATATCTCAGGAAACCATTTCCGAGAGACTAAAAATAACGTAAATAGCTTTAAAGAGCGAGAAAAATATCTAGTTTACGCAGTTAAATCGGAAAATTAGAATTGGAAGGCTTTCCCAAGTCGGTTGAGCGTTCCCAAAAACATCACTTAGACGAATGCAAAAGTTATAAACGCCGGACGCAATACAGACTTTTCAGGTCTTATGCACACGAATTTCTGCAATTTACCTTGTGGCACAAGTATTGCGCTTTTTTGTTCGGATTTTGTAGCATCGAGGATTTTATCATTCAGGTCTTAAACGTTCGAGATGACTTGAAAGCACCGATTATTCATCAAATATAATATATCCCCAATTTTCTTTTCTGAGTGAAAATACCGTCGATATAAATCCCCAAATTTTACGTGAACGATGTAAGAGTTTTAAGTACAGTCTGCCATTTATTATTTCTTTGATTTCATTTCCATTGAATTCAGAAAACAAAAAGTAACATTCCGGAAGAGGAGCTCATTCTGATTGAGAATAATTGTGCACGTATTTGGTCTTGCAAATGAAATGGACCGAATAATGAAAGTAAGAGCAATAACACGCCACAACACTCAGGGTCAATAGCGCGTAGTTGATTTCTGTTTGCAAGCACAATTGGTGGCACTTGACCATGTGTGGTGTTGTAAATGTTATGGCCGGCAATTGAGTCGGGTATTATATGATACAAAACGCCTTCTTCTTCGTTTCAGTCGATTCTGTACAATCGACCCCTTCGATTTAGGATCAAAATGCGATCACGTTGCGGCATTTGTGGTTTTCGTTTGGGGTTGAAATGCATCACGAATGCATTCGAGAGATTGTGTATGAAAGGTTTCACAATTTGAAAAAAGGATTCTGCAAGGTTGTTTATGATTTAGCTCTAGAAATGATGTATCACGGGACGAAGGTAATTGAAGAGTCCACGGTGCAATTGATTTTCTCTATAGAGAATTTTGACAGCCTCAGGAATTGGCTACTTTAGAGAGTTCCCTAAAGGCTTATTTAAAAAAGATGTAACCCCAATTGCTCTCACTCAAAACGGTGAGTGAGAACCTCCTCCCAATATTACTCAAATTACTCAAATTAAACCTCACAAACACAAAAAAGAAAGGTCAGGAATTTGCAATACTTTCGAGAAGAACAAGTATACATTTGATTACCAATGCGATCGTTTAATTCGATTTCAGATTGCGGACGCCGGAAATGATTCGAGGTATTTCATAGGTATGGAATCTCTTACTTCAAGGTTCTGAACCTTCATCTCATTTTCATCATAGAAAATTCAACGATAATTTTTGATTTTTTCATTTTAATCTCAATGATTTGATGCGTTTCTCTTCAGTTTTAAAAACGCGTTGCGTTGTTTTCCTTCGACAACGATGGGTCGAACAAAAACCACAAAAAATTCAACAATAATTAAACGAAAACAAAATAAATATTTGGAAAGGTGGTGGGGGGGGGGCGTGCTTCATAAGCGCTAGAATTTGATACGGCAAAGGCACTTCAACGAACAAAGAAAGCTGCAGGAATTGCTCCAACGACACCAACATCATCACCGACAGCCCCGACAAGCAATAAGAACAGCTGAACAACATAAAATAATTGCAACGGTCAAGTGCCGGCAACGCAACGGGACTATGCCTGAGTCTTTGCCGTTCATCGATTGAATTGTTGATATTTTCTTTTGTTGCAAAAGGAACAGTGTTGGAGGTGAAGGAGTGATGTACGAGGATGGCGGCGAATAGAGGGTGGAAGTGCGTGTTTCGAACATCACCAACGATATCATTCTACTCAGTCCATTCTCTTCCATCAACAATATTCACTGACCATTTCATTTCAATGTCTTCACCTCGTCTCATCATCCCGGCGAGAACAACGATTATGACCAAAACAACCTCCCTCCCCCGCCGCTACTTTCTCTTCAGCATACATGATTTCTCGTCATCACAGCCTTCAATACCCCATCATTCTGTTGACCGCGGCAGTAACATCACCATAAGGATTGAATGGACTTTTTTGACGCCCACGGGTGCAGCAGGTTTTCAGCCAAGTTCGGGTAATACGTGGCAACGTCAAAATGCAGAAGGAGCGGCAATTCGGGGAGACTCCTCTAAGTTGAACGGCGTCAAAGCAGGCTCTACATATAAGCCTTGTTGATGGGCAGCAGCACAGCGCGAAACATTAAACGCGAGACTGTACGAGGTTTACCGTTCGAGCATGTATCCATATGAGGGTTGTTGTTATTGTTGCTTCCCGGCCGTGTCCATTGGTAATTCTATTCAAAATTCAACGTTGACGTTGGTAATGGTCATACGGTCATAATAACGATGATTGTGATGATGATGTTGATGATGATGGTCAAATCGATCGCCCTGGCCAGCCTGGTTGTCTAATACGTCCCAGAGCGATGAAATGAAGCGCAAGGGTAAGGAATAGCTACTCCCCTCTCCACCCTTCCCTCCTCCTTTCAATTCTTGTGAAGAATTAGAATCAAGCAAAGCGAATTTTATGCAGATGCGAAAATGTCTACATTGATGGTGTTGTTGTTGTTGTTGTTCCGTTGCGATTGCAGACAGGATTGTATCGACGATGCCGTTGCTTCTGTGGTTTACATGCGTCTGATGTGATACGCAGGCAGGCAGGCAGTTCAGTCAGTTAGAGGCATTTGCCACCATCCTACTGTCTCTCTTCCTCTCTCCTTATTTTCGAAATCAAAGGGACTCGGTATGGAAAAGCGTTTGCTTTTGTTGTTATTGTTTTTCTTGCTGAAATTGCGCTGGTGGACACGTTTCAGAGTTGTCTCCTCCGCCTTCGTCATTTTCTCTTCTTTAACAAGCGACTTTGCTCCTCTCCCTTACACCCACCTTCACTTTGACCCTTCCTTTTCTTGACCGTTGAATTTGCTGGCTGGACTTGACTTCCCTGCACAATTTTTCTTCCTCTCCGTAGTCGTTTTACCTCTTTGAAATATTTTCAAAATTTGTTTGCACAAATAAAATAAAATGAAATATTAATCTAAAGAGAAACATAAAAGTTTTCAGTCGATATCAAAATTGTATAGTTCTCATTCTGTACATTCGCGACTTTTTCTTCTGGCGGAACTCAAAATTTTTTCGATCGAAAAATTTTTTATTTCAAGTAAATCTTTTACAATGAGGCAGTTAAGCCGCGGTGTCTACACTGCGGCTGACGATATTTGTGAGCAGATTGTACTGAAAAAACATGCACTCGAATGCTTGGAGATAGGTGGATGAGGGAGACTTTGGAGGGAGTTTGAGGGAGTGTGAAGACGGTGAGAGACAGACGCGACTACGTCGGTAACGTTAATCTTCCACAAATGAAAAATTATTCAATCTAGAGTGCTGCGATGCATCTGAGTCCACGAAAATAGCAAATTCCAAAATTGTGCGGAAATATTCTGGAAGGAGTGGGAAAATGTCTTCAATCATTTCAGTTTACGTGTCGAAGAAAAATCTCTTTTTATAAAAATCGTTAGAACCGGTATTACAACACTCGTTTTAATGGCCATTTTTATGGTCTGCTGGATATACAATGTGTGAGTGTGTATATTCATCCGTTATCCTTCTTGTTTAACGTAATGTCACTGAGCCGACATATCTGTCATCGAGTGTGTTGAAGAAATTTTGTTCACCTTCTGTTTGTGCATAATTTTCACCAAATTTAAACAATAGTGGTGGGTATCACTTTAATTGAATCAATGAATAAAAGGGGGTGTTACGAGGACGGAAACTCTTCAAATCTTTTTAAAATATATAATTCCTAAAACCTTGCTGGAAAGTATAAATTGACTTCCACATACTTTGCTCCCTACTTATTAATTTAAAACAAATCCCAACGATATTGTTTATGTGTGGTGAAAATTACAAACTGAAAGGAACTCTTAGAACTATATTAGGATTTCGGAAATGTATCAAATTTTGAATAAAACGGCTTGATAATGAGTTGTCATTGTATATTACAGCGCTCGGGAGGACAGAGACTTCATGTATTCCCATGATAGGATCCCGACAGTCAAAAGTTGTTCAATCAAAGGAAATTTGTAAACAAAGGTCAATACAATGTTTTCAACACACTCGACGACAGATCTAACTACTTGATGACATTGTACTCGTTAGTAAACAAAAACAACATCGCACGATTTCTCACAAATTGTGTACGAGAATTCAGCAGACCATAAATATTAGCCATTATAACGACTTTTTAAATTTATGGCGTCGTATATCCTATCCCTCTTTCTTAATATCTGCCTCAGATTTGCCTTTATTATAGTCTCTTGCCTTTATTATAGTCTTAAATACGCATTTCTGAATAAATAAATATTTGTCGAAAGCATTCGTTGTCTTCTGCACCTAACGTCGTGAAAGCTTTTTGTCGGTTGATACACCCCCCCAACACTAACCTCATAAAGGCCAGTCCTCTTTTCGATTGCGATTGACAATTATTGTGCAATAATAAATAATCAAAATAGTTATTAGCGTTTTTCATTAAAATTCTTATCCTTAAATTTGTTGTACTTTTTCTACGAGAGTCTCTCATTCATCATGAGCACGAGATCGTATTTCTTTGGAACATTATTTCCGAGTGTCTTTCTGGATTTGTCATGATTCCCTTACGGTATCTGCAGAGTTTCTTACTTTGTTATGATTTTTATTTTACAATTATTATTTGATTTCTTCATAATTTTCTATCGCTTTGATTTCCTTTTTTATGAGACCAATTAGAAATCTTTCCAATATCTTTATGATGAGTCTTTTCGTTGAGAAAAGAGGGTAAATGCACTTGAAAAAACTACTATGGAACTGCCGGCGGAAAATTTGTTATGTATAGACAAAAGAGAAAATTATCACAAATTTTAAACTTCAAAAAAATTTAAGAAATTTCTGATTGTTTACAACAAATATATATTATAACAATTGAATATAATTTTTCGAAAAATGTTTTCCACAAATTCAAGGCATGAGGCGCAATTTATTATCATATATTGTAGATAGAAAACTATTATGTCCTAGCTGAATATTCGTTTATTAGTCATTTATTAATCGCAGATATTAAACATTACTTTATGGTGGTGGAAGATAAGAACGCAATGAAGACATGTATTCTTTTATAATTTTCCACAGTGCATCAGTCTCGATTCTGATAAAACTAATCAATTACTCCAAATTCGTGCCAGACTCCTTAAACAGCCTTTTTGTCAATCATTTACCAACATATTCATTCACGATTTTTTTTAATTAGCAGCTATTTCTACCAACATTTTGTTCTTTTATTGTCGCTCCTTCCTTGATTTCACCTTCATCTTCAATTTCCTTGGTTCTAATATTGAAACGATACTAGGTATCCTTGAGTTTTTTGATTTCTCGTTATCCTTTATTACTGTGAATATTTTCCCGCAAACAAAAAAAAAACAATAAAGAATTGAAAAAATTTATATCAAAAATTATAAGAAAACTTTTGATGATTTTTTATTTCAATTGGAAAAAATCTTTAATAGAAGCAATCCTTGGGGACTGTTCCTTGAGGCTGTTCATGGAGCCTTAGTGTCTTCTAAGGCAATAATTACGAAAACTGAAATCGATATTTAAAAACTTGGTTCTCTTAAATGAGCGTAAAGGACACAAAACGATATTTTATCAATGTCCTTTTGTTTTGAGTCAAGGCAAAGGGGGGGGGGGGGGGTGGTAGTAAGCCTTCCTTCTCATGCAAGCGAAAAATCAATGAAATCTATTTTAAAGTTAATGGTTTGCCTGCAACAACAATGCAGGTAAGGGGTGTTTTGATATAAAAAAATCAGTCACACCGACTAATTAAAAATCAGCTGAATGAATCATCAATTATCTTTGAAAAGCAGCAAACAGGCCACACTGGGCATCGTAGTTCAAGAGATTAACACAAAAAAGTGAATTCGAACGATATGATAAGAATCAACCATTGACACATATTAAAGCCATGTTAAGAGTTTAAACAATACGGAATTACAAAAACTCAAAAGCGACATAATTTAGAGTCAATCTGCTTAGTGTTGCAACGCGATGAGAATATCATATCATTCAAGCAATAATAAGAACACTGATTGATGACAGCAATAGCAATAACAACAAAAATATCATCAACAATAGCACCAACAACAATGTAAACAACAAACCGAAAAGCATAAACACCGCCAACATCAAAGACTTAATTTATTAAACGTACCACGCGAAATTCAGTAAAAGCAAAGCTAGTGAAAAAATCAACGCGTCGCCATGCGTTGTTACGAAACGCAGGGAGAAATTGACGCATTGTGAGTGATAACGGTTACACGTTGTCGAATTGCAAGGCATGGGGGGGTGAGAGATCGGGAACGAGAGAGTTATTGACTGAAATCTGTAATTGACATCTGAAATCTGTATTGACTGAAAACAGTAAAACTGCAATAATAACAACACCGAGAACAACAACAACAATAACAACAACAATAACAAGCAAACATTAACATTAACTCCAATCTCCCGGCGTGTGTTCGACAAAACACTTTACTCAATACTGACGCGACGCAACGATAATGAACGGCACATTGCGCTGCACGTGCCACGTCAAGGTCATCAAAAATTATGCCATCCTCACAGCGATAACACCAAAAACCAACAACAACAACAACACGACGACAATGACCAAATGAAAGCGTGCTTCCACTGCAAAAACAACAATAAAATAGTGACAATAACGACAGCAGCAAAAACCTGAATGCATCGCCAATTGCATCTCATTCTATCAATTGTTTTTGTTTCTTTTATATTATTAAACACATCGCGCGTTGGTTGTTGGATTGTTGTTGTTGCTGCTGCTGATACTGCTCTAGTTTTCAGCTATTTTTTTAGTTTTTCTTTTATTATTGTTTTTGTTTTTTTGTTGTTTGTTGTGAAAATCGAGCGATGCGATTGTTTCTTTTTTTACTTCGTCGTTTTGGAATTTCACGGTTCACGCGATGCGGCGTGTGAAAAGCTATTTTTTGTGAGTGCACTTGCACTGACAGCATTTGCCTTTTCGATGTAATTTTTTTTGCGATTCGATGTTGTTGTTGTTGTTTGTTCCTGTTTTTGGCTGCAACGCATGTTCAATAATTCGTTTATCGAGTGACCGACAGAGGTCAATCCAACTCCAATCAGACGCTCTGGCACGGATGATGCCACGACCGGTGTTGATGCGTTTGTTGATTGAACTTCATTTTCGCGGCTGCAGCAGTAGCAGCGGCAGCAGCTTCAGTTCAAGTTCAATGCGTTTCATGTCAGCGATTATCCGTGTCAATACAAACGCACATATACACACATATATGCTTATAAATGCACACACGCAAACACACACATACATATATGTGCACACGCACACACACGCTCGCACACTAACACACACGCGCGTACAAATCGCACTTTGTGAACATGACGAAAATGGAGTAATGCGCGTTGCCGCATCGATTGAAGTTAATGGTAGTGTTTGGGTCACAATGAGCCGCTCATCGGTGTGGGTACTTTTCCAATGAGGACCAGACTGTTTCAAAAAAAACCCCCTTATATCATTTTCGAAGAGGTTGGAGTATTTTTTGTTGCGTTGCCAAGTTTGTGAAAATTTCAATTTCACCTGCACCGCCCACCCTTAACCCCTCTCTCTCGCTTCTATCATTCAACTTCATTCTGTTGCAACAACAAAACGTGTATAATTTTTTTTAGAAATGCATTACAGTTTATGTCATCGAGTGCATCAATTCATCGTTAGTGCAAACAGAAGAAATGTAATGGGAAAGGGATTTGGGAGAAGTACATAAAGGACCGGAAAGAAGTAGAGGCGCATCGAACAATTATTGGGAATCGTTTGGAAGGGTTCAGCGAAGGGAAAGAAAAATCGCAATTTGTGGTTATGCGAATTTTTGTAGTTAATTTTTAGTTGGTTTGTTGTTGTTGCGGCTATTTTTTTTTTTTTTTGGTTACTACGATTTCTGTAAACGATTTCTCTGCCTCGTGTGGGAGTGTGTGGGTGTGTTCTTTTTTGTAGTATTGAGTGTGATTAAAACAAATAACTGCAAAAATATCAAAAGCAAGCAGAACAACAAAAACAATAAAACAGCAGTAACAATAACAACAACAAGGTTATCCTGTTGCATTTTATGTTGCAAGGACTTTTATCGTTTTCGCTGCCACACAATTGACCGCATTTTGTGGTCATCGAATTGTTACTTTTTCTGATGATGTTAATTCTGATGGAATGGTGGATTGAATGTGAGGCATTCATTGAAATCATTCATTCGTTCATTCATTCGCGCGTTCGTAAACTAATAATTAATCAAAAGATTTGCTGCGATGCAAAATATTTCGATGAGCTGGTGATGGATTTATCAGGAAAGTATCAGTGGAATTAATGGAAAATTAAAAGACCTAAACGTGGAAAAATTTATGCAATTGGATTGAAAGGAATTATGATTGGACAAGAGTCCAACATATAGACGGACCCGTCTCGGCAGTAAAAAGTTATTATAAAATAAAATTAAAATCAGAAATCAATATGCGATGAAATCTCAACGCATATCGAATGAAATTAGATGCTAAATTTTGAAATATTCATAATTCATTTAGGCAAGGATCCATTGAAGGATCTCATTCATTGGAGGATTATATTTTGGAGAAGTCTATTGCTTTATGAACTCCGGAACTTCTTTATAGAATGTTTTAATAAAAGCAACGCAAGCAAACAATCGCGGTTTTAGTTCTCCAAAAGTTACAATTTCTTTTAACGAAAGTAAAAAAATTGTAGTAATTAAGTAATTATTCAAGAATTTGGGTAAAATATTATCTCTGTTATCATCTATCAATATATCAATATTTCAATATAGATAAACGTCCGTGTCCGAAGAAACGGCTGGTCCATTAGCGATTGTCCGTAATTGCAATTCTGAGCAGTTTATTTAATTTATAAACTAAAATAATAGAAACGACTGGACTAAATAATTGGCAGTGATAGAAGGTTATCAGCAATCACAAATATATCGATATCAGTTGCTGCAACATACTGAAGTAATCGATATTAAAAATAAAAACAGAAGAAAAATTAGAACAATATTTAAAGTTTGAGTCTCATCACCCTCACACATCATTACCACAATCTTCATCAACGTTATCATCATCTCATCATCACCATCATTTTCACTGATGATCAGGTTCAAACGCTTTCTCTCAAATAGATATTGAATATTTGCCTACGAGTTTACTGAAAAAACAAAAAAGGAATAAATTTGGTTGGGAGTTTAAGCAAAAACCCAACCAGCGACCGCAATACCACCACTGGCAATATTCACGCTGCATCGTAATGTGTTGTTGCGCGTCATGCACTTTTGGGATACGTAACTTTTTTTCAACACCTCTCCCCCACCTCTCGCCACCATTACCTCGCCAAAACCATTTTTCTGTCTGTCTGTCTGTTTCATTTCATGATTTTTCTGTTTTATCACTTACTGGCTCGTTTTGTATCATTATTGTTCTTATTGTTGTTTTTCCTTTTGTTGTTGCCGATAGTTTTGTTGTTGTTTCTGGAGGTGCTGATGCTTTTTTGTTGATGTTTAAACGTTCTTTGTTCCTTTTTATTTTAATGGTTCCCACGCTTTTGCAATGATGCGTTGATAATTTCCTTAGCGCCACCTGTTGAACATTTCCATCTGCTTTACCCCCCCCCCCTCCCAGAGCCTAGTCGATGCTCCGGTATTGTGTATCACATAAGTAACAAAGTGTGTGTGCATGTATGTAAGTGTAAACGTGTGTAAGAGCTAGAGTATGTGTTTGAGGAGTGTGTTTCATCATTGCTTTCTATTTTTGTTGCTCATTTAGACTTGGCCAAAATATGCGGCGATCACATACCAAAATATTGAATGCACTGCCGCTGCATTTGGTGCTTCATTCGCTACATGATTGCCAGTGTAGTTTTAGTTGTTGTTGTGGTTGAGCAGTGTTTTTTTTACAAAAATTGTTTTGACATTGATGTTGCTCACTCGATACAGATGCGTGACGCCAATACCAAATGCCACTACCAAACCATACCGTTACTGATGTTGTTGTTGTTGTTTCTGTGATTTTTGTTTATGCTTTTGTTGCAATTGAGTTGCACCGTTGGGGATTACGAGTTGCAACGGGCGATAGCAAGAGTACCAGCACCAGAGCAGCAGTTGCTGGAACAAAAACAACGGCAACAACTGTATCAACAACAACATCAGAATTAACATCAGCAAAAGTGCGGAAATGACGTGCTGTGCCCTTTCCACGCGACACAACCAACAAATAACGTTGCGCATTACAACAAGGCAAAGTGTGTGTATGTGCATGTGTGTGTATGTGTGTGTATGTGCTCGTGATGTATTCAGTCCCTCGCTGCTTGGCTGATGCCGAATATAATCGCGCCATTGTGTGGCAACGCGCTGCAACGCGTTTATGATGTGAACAGAACGAATAGCCGTTTTTAAACGTGCGATGATTTTGCAAGAGCGTTACGTTTTTTTTAATACTACCTCACACTTTTTGCCACATCAATGAATGCATGAAACTCTGAATGACTGTAAAAATGCATGAATGAATGGTTGTATGAATAAAAGTGTTGCTGATACAGCAGTCTGTTTATGGGTGCGCTGTTACGGGCTACGTCGATGTCGCTGTCGCTGACGCTGTCAAACTGCTTCTGGGATGAAATAAAAAAAAAGAAGAACAAAAAAAAAGGCGAAAAAAGAGCGTGAATTCATGAAATGCCGCGGTTGCATTTTAACGAATGCGCTTTTATTCTTTCTTCTTTTTTTCCATTACAATCTTTTGTTGGTTTTTGTTGCTGTTTTGTCTTTTCTACGATACTGCAGCGCAATGTTTTGGCTGCAGCGATGCAATGTGCAACACGTGTATTCCGTGGCTGTTGCGGCTTTTTGTTCAGTTTTACACATTTTCCTTTATCTCCCAATTTGTTTTCTCTGTCTTCCCTGCTTTTTGGTCGGCTGACATTGAATTTGTACATCCGCATCCGGCGCGCGTGTTGACGCGCTTAAAAACGTGTTGAAAGTAAAAGTGTTTCTGCTTGATTGTTGTTGTTGTTGTTGGGTTAACACTATACCGTGATGATTGCTTGTTGTTATTGTTGTCGTTTCTGTTGTTGCTGTTGCTGCTAATTCATCTGCCATCGCATTCCTCACATTGACGATGTTGTTAACACGCGTTTGTTAAATTGATCGTATCTGCTCTCGTTCTTTTTTTTCTTTAAACACGTGCTAAGGTAATTCGGACTCAATTGGTTGGATTTTGATGCGGTGGCGTCGCTTGTGGTTGTTGTTGTAGTAGTTGCTGCGGCATTACATCAAATGGTTTATCAAGTTTGTTCATTTTGCAGCGATTTAAAAGTTATGAGATTTTAAATTTATCGTAGTGGAATTAAAAACTAATTGCAATTGTTTCGACTCACTCGTTGTTTCTTCTTGACAATCTCGATATTGAAAAGTTAATTATTATGCGCAGACAATATTCGAAAGTTTTATTTAAAATTTTTGTTAAAGATATCGAACCGAAAGCGTTGAAACTCCATAACCATTATCTGAATTTTTTATTGTTTTTCGTCTCGTTCGACTATTTTTAATATTTCTATTTATTTTTTTGAAATAACTTTTGTCAAAAACGATTTTCTATTATATAATAACTTATAATATATTTCAGGAATTATCTCGGAACAATAATTTTTGTTTTATTGAGTAAAACAATATTTAAATATATTGAATACTTAAGGTATTCGGTACTGATAAAAAAGTCCATGGACTCTGATACCACCAGAAATCAGAAGTCAGAAATAGAATGGAAGCATGTCTTGATATGCTTCAATTAAATATGTTAAACTATAACATATATGTTAAACTCAGCATAACATATAGAACATATATAAACATATATAAACATATAAACATAACATATATGTTAACTTATATATGTTAAACTCATAACAGCATGCGATGATAATCTTTTAAGTATTGCATACACACAAAATTTGTTATTAATTAGCGACATCGGGGCGACAATTTTAAAACGTCCAAGATAGGTAAACCTTACTGAATGTTAACCGAAAATCAATTCAATAATTTAAGATATATCCGACGCATTCAAATGACTTTTTTTCGTCCTTTTCTTATTAATCTTCTTCTCTTTCTTGCAACTTCCACGATTTATTAAAATATGAATATGAATCGTATGATATGAGTTTGTGTATGTGTATGTGTATCTTTGTAACTGTACAATTAAACGAATATTTGTGTGTGCGTGTATTCATGCCTCTGATGAAAATTGCGCTCTTCGATACGGTCGAACCAATGATGCGCTCCACTACCGGCGACTTAAAAAATTGTCAATTGAACCTGAAGCAAATTGAATTAATTAAAATTTGCTGCTTTTCTGGTCCCCGTCTGGAGGATCGATTGGTATTGGCGACCAATTGTTGTTGGTATGCGATGTTTGCGATGGCTTTTGCAAGCCACGGCAAGTAATAATTCAAACAAAATCAGTAAAATCTGGACGAATATTTTTCTATTTTATAGAATTCCATTAACTTCTGCCGTACGAATGTTGCAAACGACACAATTCATGTTGAATGGAAAAGGGGTGTGGGAGAAGAAGAGGAAGAAGAGATAGATCAGGAGGAGCAGGAGCAAGCTAAGGAGAATGAGCAGAAGACGACCTAGAAGAAAATGAGGAGAAGTGGAAGGAAGTAGAAGGAATCTAACATCGTGTCCGAAACGATGGTGTTGAATTTTTAGTGAAATGAGAAGGATCTATTTAAAACACGAACAGCTAACATCACGAGAGTATAAAATGAAAAAAATCGTATGAGCACGAGTAAAAGCACGAGCACCATTAGTAAAATCTACACAAAACAAAAGCAACAAAAACAACAACAGCAACAGCAAGAGCAACAGCAACAATAATGGCAACGGCAATAGCATTAACCAGAACTTGTTTCTCATGGTTTTATTTTGATTATGTCAAAAATATTAACTTATTCCTTTTATTTAGCATTTCAAATTTTTCAACTGCCATCCCAGACACGATTGGGGAGCATCACCAGTAAACGACGACGGCAATGGGGTAACAACACCAGCAACACCAACATAGACGTGCCCAATAGAAGCAAGGTAATAATAATGACAACAAAAGCAATAACCAAAACATCGAAAATGACTGAATGTGTCTAAAGTGCTGCGGCCGCTAGTGCTGCTTGCTGCTCCTGCGGCTACGGCTTCTTCTCTTCCTTTGTGCATAAAATTCTAAGCGAAGATTTTTGATTCCGGGGAGGGGGAGGGGTACGAAGGAAAGCGTGCGCGGTTTTTTCTTGATTGGTGGGAGTTATGATTGTGGAGGTGAATGCTGCGAGTTTCTCGTTAATATCATTTTTTCACTTACTTTTATCAAAGCAAACTCGAACAAAAACAACAATAACATTAACAGCAATAACAAGAGCAACAAAAACACGAAGAACAGCAGCAGCAACAAGAATAAAAATGACAGCAACAAGAGCAGTAATAAATATTGTAGCCAACAAATGTCGATGATGCAAAAGCAGACGAGCAGACACAGCCACGCAGTCAGCTTAGTGCCTTTCTTTCTTCCTTTCCTTCCATTTTGGTCCTTCGTTCTTTCTAATGGATGGACACACACCATTCCTACCTCTTTATCCCCCCCCTCAGTCAATCCTGAGTAAAACCGAAGTGAAAAAATAATCAAAACAATGAAAAGAAATGCATCCAGAGATGCTGAATTCGTGTGCCCCACGTGTCAGTTTGATCCCGACGCAGTTCGCCAATTCCAATTTATTCAACCAATCCCCTTAAAGTGCCTCGTTTCATGTGAATCGGAGAAGAGGAGAAGGGCAGGGGAGGAGGGTATTGACTAAACGAAACAAAGGATATGAACGCACAAGAAATTTGAACGCAAGAGAATTTTCTTTTTTCTTCAATTTTACACTCATGCATATTATTTCATGGCGGTGCAGCAGCAGCAGCAGAAACAACAACAACAGCAGCAGTCATAGGAGTCGCAGAATTTGGTAATGGCAATTTTGCACAGGGTAGCGTCTCCGCCTTCATTTCTGATACTTCCCGGGATGACCCCAAATAATGCTTTTGAAAAATATTCTATACCGAATGTGTTCACATGTAAATCGGTAAAGAGCGGGGGCGTGGTGGTCAGTAAAGAAATTCGATTTTAGCCCCAAACCAAATATTCCTTTCTCCCTCCTACACTGCTTTCCTTTTCTATCCAGTCGCCAAACATTTTATCAAAAGAATTCGAACAAACGAAATTCGAAACTTTCGACGTCTGTCGCAAAAAATTTACGAAAAAATTTAGAAAATTATATTTTTTATATTTTGATTGTTGTTTCCTATTGTTGTTGTTGTTGTTGTTGTTGTTTTCTAAGTATGATAAATGAAAGGAAATGCAAAAAATTGGTAGCGAGGTAACGGCGAGTAAGCGACATTTAGGGCATTTTTTAGTGTGAGAAAGTGTGAGAAAGCGCGTGGAAGAGACCTGTGATGGCACTCGCACATCGTTGGCTATTGCTCCTTCTTTCTTTTTCCCGTGTCTCCCACGAAGGAATAGAGAGATTCATCGGGAAATGGTGGGCTTATTGAGGGTGGGGGGGGGAGGAGGGAAGGCTGGGCGAACAAAAGACCTTCGCAGCAACGAAACGAACTCGTATGAATGGAAAGGGGAAAATAGATAGTTAACAAGAGCAAAAACAACAACAAGAACATAAACCAACTACAGATGACAAACGGCATCAAAAAATGTTCATTCGTATAAAGAAAAATCGACACTTTCGATAAAAATGGCGAATTCGCTAACAGTGCAAGCAACGCAAGGAAAAGCTTGTGCTTATGCGAAAGCCAAAGGACTCAGATGAAGCCGGAAGAAGTAGGAGTTACGATTTGGTCATGCATGTCCTAGCAACAGACCGACGTTTGTTAAACACACAACACACACACACACACAAAAGCCAAAATGAAGATGAAAAACAAGAATAAGATGGTCTTGCCATTCAACTCTTTTCGTCTTTTTGGGCCGCGTGTAATTTGCGGCAGGCTTTTTTGGAAATTTGCATTTTTTTCGCTGCAACTCTTGGCGCGTAGTACTCGTAAATGTTGCTGGTAGAGTCGGTGCTATTGCTAGTGCTGTTGCTAATGCTGCTGATGTTTCTGTTGCCAACCGCGACACTTGGTGGCACTCCCACTCACTTCCGCTCCGTGTCCTTTGACGTGACAGGAAAAGTTAGAAAAATCTACTTCAAAATCTAAAAATATTTTTTATTTTAAATTTTAAACCCGTTCGTTTTTCCTGACATTTGCGACATTGCGGCATCGATATCAACGCACACCAGTCAGTCATCAGAGGGAGTCATCCTTGAGTCATCCTTTGATGAACGAATACGATGAGTGCACATGCAGTGAACTTTTTTTTGTTTGAGTGGACGAACAAGTAATGGATACATGCTGCATTAGTTGAGAAATGGGATGGGGAGGGGATAGATAAAGAGAGAGGATGCGGTAAAATATGGCATCGGCTTGATATCGATGACTGACTGGAAGGCCTAAGGCTGTTTCTTTCTGGTGCTCATTTATACGAGTATATAAGTCTGCATTCACGAAAATTTGTATTTTTCTTTTTCAGAATTTTTTTCAAAACAGAATATGTCGCGAACAGGCCTTGAAATTTTCAAATACTTTTGAAGGATATTTATATGGTTTCGTTCTTGCAGGCTTTTTGCAATTAATTGGAGAATATAAATTATAATTTTAGGGAAATGCTTTTAGTTTTCGCCCTAGGATAAGCTTTTACGTCTACTATACTTCTGTCCTACCAAACCGTGCATTGTCTGACACGCTTAAGATCGTGCCCAAGAGTTCGTAACGGAATGTCTAATAGGGTGATCGTGTATATTACGTAATATTACGTAATATTACGATCGAGTATTGAAGTGATCGATATCAGAATTGCGATGAAGCTTAATAAAAGATTTATAATAGTTATAGGCACGACCAACATTTTAATTATCAACACGACCAACCTTTCTTATGTTGCCAGATTATAAAAACGATCAAATGTTTTCTTGTATTCAAAACCAAAAACGTTAGGTGCTTGTTGGAAAGCACCCTGTATGAAATTCATCGTATAGAAATCAGATCTGAAATATTCGAGAATTGTTTTCATCTAAACATCTAAGCCCAAAATCTCAACATTATTAAAAAACCTTTTCTCTAATTTTGAATAAATTTCGGTTTAATCAGATTCGGTTCGTAACAATTACCGAGCAGTACATTGTACTGCTCCTCTTGTCTCCCGTCTTTTTCTTTCGCTACAAAATAATCGATGCAAAAATAACAAAAATATGCAATAATTGAGCTCTAGCAAATTATGAACCTTACTTACTTTAATTGTATCTCATGCCGCTGCAGATCGAGTTAAAATATGAAATAATTTATTTGGTTAAATCACGACCGCATGCAAATATTTATTGTTTGGTTTTCCATGGAGAGCCGCGTATTAGCCACAAAATAACATATTGGTCAGAGTCGTTTAGGCCGAACGAATGAAAGAAGAAAGAAAGAAACGAAAAAATGCATTGAAAATCGTGCGGGAATTACTGAAACCGACCACATTTATGGATCGTAGATGGGTGGCTGGATTGCACGGAATATGCAATATGCCGGTGTATGAAGTGACTTGTTACCAAAACGGACGGTAGTCGGTCGGAGCAGTAAGACGCAAACTGCAACTGCATATCATGGAAAGAATATGGAATTAATGAAATTAGTTAATAAAAACCGAAATCAAAATAAAATTTAAAAATTAAAAAAACAACGAAATCGAGAGGAAAAATGCGCTTAAGATCTTAAGATGGGAAACCGAATGATAATGAAGAGCAGGAGACGATATAATCTCCATTCACGTTTGAATATCTCGACTGAATAACTAAATAAAAACAAGAAGGATGAGGACGTTAGGCCTTTATTCCAGACGAGATATCGTCATGTAAGCACAAATTACGGAATGAAATTAATCTTACATTATCCCAATAAATTCATACCGTGAAATGAAAAATGATTCTACTTAGAGCATTTTAGTACTATTTTCGTAAAATCGAATTGGATTTAAAATCCTTTTCATTCTTGTCTAAATAATCATTCCTTGAAGGCGGTTCGATATCTCCGAAACCTTGGGTGTTGTTTGGGTCTGGAATTTTAAAGAGAATAACTTTATTACATAAAGTGATCTGTCTATTTTGAGGATCATTAGATCGCTTTGCGACAAAAGACTCATCCTGTTTAAAAGTGTAAAGGTGAACTTCTGAGAGAATTCATTTTAAAGCCACCTGCCTGGCAGTTTTTGCTGCAAGGAAGGAATGTTTGAAGGACAAAATATTACACAAAGAAAGAGAAGAATATCTCAAATTGGACTAATTTCAATTTAAAATAGTTGCCGTATTTCGTTTGTATTCAAAATGATTACTTAATTTCAAGCATTCCTTTCAACTATCTTACCACAATCAATTGCCAAATATACACGCACTGCTGCAGCAACAGCAATAACCGCAACAATACCAAACAACAACAACAACAGTAACAACAACAACAACATCAGAGACAGTCAGAAAGGGAACAACGTGCACCATAAAATAACGTTTACGATAACGCAGCAAAAACAAAAGCGGAAGAGATCATTGTAGCCATTCCTACCACTACCGTTGCCGCTGAAGATCATTCCGTCGATAGTTAAGGTCCATCGCGTATGGACCATGGATACAACAACAATATAAAAAAAGGTATGAAACCAACCAACCATCACTGGCGGCGAATGGAGCAATCAAGAAAAATATAGCAAGCAACCGTTGCTACAACATTTCCTCTAACATATTTATTAAAACTGGCCAAGGAGAAAAATGAGCATGAGCCGAAAAAACAATCGAAGCCACACAAAGACGTTACTTTTCGTCTTCAAGTCAAACAAAAAACAAAAAACGAGAAAAAGAAAAACGCAGACGCACACACACAAACTCAAGATCGAAGGCGGCCGTACGAATTGGTAGAAGCAATACCACCACCACTAACAGCACCAGCTCCAACAACATCAACAACTGAGAACGCGCTAAAGCAATTGCTGCAAGAAGTGCTTTTAGTAGAGACATAACAAGCGGCAGAAGCAGTGGCAGTGGCAACAACAACAACACTTTAGCCAAGAGCTGATCTCGCCGCTACGAAGCGGTTATCATTCAAGACGGTAGCTATTGTCAGTCGTCGCTAGCGATGCCAACAATTGTTGTATGCTGTTTTCATGTCGCTTCACTGCGCACCGGCGCCGTTTAACGATTCGGCCCACAAACCTTGTTTTCATGCATATCATTTTTAATAAAAGTGTGCTGGAAGTAGCAGTAGTAGCTGCTGTTGTTGTTGTTTTTAATATTTCTGTTAACGTTGTCGTTTTCTTGCACGTTTTCGTGTTCATCGTGGGCGATGCTAAAAATGTGCAGTAGCAGCAAGTTGCAACAAGTCAAATGGCCCAACAGTTGCAGCAACAACAAAAGCAACACTATAAACAATCTAAATAGCAATATTTCATCAGCAATATTTTGTCAATGTTGTTCGTTGTTTTGCATTTGCCACAATAACGTACAAGTAGATGGCCATTTTTTTGTTCATTTAACAAAAATTTTAGGTATTGTTTAGTGAGTTGGAAAAAGAACAACAACAATAGCACATTTTTATTCGTTGTTTGTTCCAGCAAGAATTGTAGGCTCGGTTAGTCGGGGGGTTGTTTGTCTCTGTCTATCTGTCGGCCAAATATTTATAATTGTTCAAAAATTGGCCCATTGTTTCCCGAATGATTTGTCGTTTTTCATATTTTGTTTGGCATTTTTTTGCTTGCTGTTTTTATTTCTTCCGCCACAACGTCATCATCAACATCATTCTTATCATCATCGTAACCATTATCATTATTATTATCATTATCATTTAATGTTATAAAATGGAAATATAATTTTGTATGGTGCTTACATTGTTGTTGTTGTTGTTGTTATTGTTCTAATTTAAATACACTCGACGGTATCTTCGTCGATTGCCAAAGAATATCAATTGCATTAAAGATGCAGATCGCAGATACAGATAAAGATATAGGAATAAAAAAGAGACGATACGTTCGATAATTTTTTGATCTTTCTTAGTGGAGAAAAAATTCAACATTGGCATGCAAATCATTTATCTTCATATTTCATGCTTTATTTTCATTCTTTTTTGTCTCGTTTGATTTCTATCCGAATGACTTGAATTCAACATTTTCTTAAAATCTCGTCTCCAACGAGAATAATTTTTTTGTTGTTTAATAAACTGAGAAAACCGGGAATTGTTTTAACTTATAGGAAATTTCTGAAAAATGTTGACCAGTTTTTCATTTCCGCGATTTCTAGAATAATTTCCGTAATGATTTCGATAAGAAAAAATTTATAGCTAAGCTTCTGCATTCTAATTAATCCTCTGGGTTAAAACTGCACCTGAAAAAAGAGGCGGGTCCGCCTACTGCACTCTCAAAATTTGGTTTGTAAAATCAAAGTATTAGCTGGTAGTGCAATACTAAGTACTGCAAGTGTTGAATACAATTAGTTGGTCATCCTGGTAAGGACGAAGTTAATATTCTTGCTTATTTTGCGCCTAGATTTGTCACAATACACTCTCCTTCTCTCTTGTCCATTTCACAACTAGTACCTCATTTTACCTCTTGTTCTTGTTAATCAATCTCCGTTTCCTTTTTTATTATCATCCATAACGGCAGTTTTATTCTGGGGATTAGATTTTTCCTGAAATACTCATACAATATTGATAAAGCCTCTCTCTCTCTTTGTGTGTGAGTGTGTGTGTGTCAACTGACAATAACAACGCAATCACAATCCCAACAACAACAAGAACGACAATAAAAGAATGCTACGGCCTAGCGTTGCATCTCATCCTGGTCATCCTGGTTGACATTTAGCTATTCTATTATTTGACTGCAGTTTCGTTGATGACTTATCAAATTCGTTGCATTACGATTTATTGTTAATTTTCCTATGCGCACAGTGGTTGTTATCGTAACAAAAGTAAAGGAAAAAAATTAAAAAGAAATTTACTAAAAGTTCATCAAATTTTTTGCAAATATAAAAATTGTAAGAAATTGTCGATTTTAATGATTAAATTTAGTGACGCATTTGAACTTAGATGTTTTTCTTGGAGCTCAGCTCTTAAGAGATTCCTTCCCGCAGAATTAACAAACTCAACCTTAAGGCATAAAATATTATTGAGGAAATTTACATCTCATTCTTAAATCGTTTTTCAATGTTTCTAATGCTTGAAAACAATTATAGAAATCTAATTTGAATAAAGGTTGTCTTAAGTGAAATAAAATAATTTTAGGTGATCTTTTATTGAGACGATAAGATCCGTTCAGACTTCATTACTTTCACTTTAACGACTTAGTAAGTTCTTAATAAAGACCCTAAAATTGCCCCACCCACTGTCGTTATTTGCAGTTTTGAATTTCTCAACTGCTTTTCATTTATTTTCTGTGAAATAGCCGTAGAAAAAGAGAGCCCAAGAATTTATGCAATCATTGTTAGATTGTCCAGGTTTGATGGCGCTGCCGTTGCGTACTCTTGTTGCTACCTTTGGTATCACTAATACTACTACTACTACTAACTACTACCGCTACTACTGCAATTACTTCTACTAAACTTGCTTTTATTCGTATGTTCTCATTATTATTATTATTATATTGTTGTTGCCATTATTGTTGGTTTAAAGTCTCGTTGCTTTGGTTGGTTTGGATCTACCCCCCACCCTCCCAAAAAAAAACACGATGCATTGCCACGAAACATTTTGTATTCATACATTTGAAAATTGCATTTGTTCGTTATTATAGTTGTTATAATTGTTGTTGGTGTTGCTGTCGGACGCATTGCTATCTCCGTGGCCAGAATAGTTACTACTCCGGTGACTTTTGAGCCCCATCAACGAAGCGTACAAATGAAAGCAGAATTTTGAATGCGTTGAGAAACGGACAAACGAAAACGACAGGCACATCCGCGAACTCAGCAGGAACAACCACAATGACTTTCATACGAAAGTATGTGTGTGCGTGTGTGTGCGTTTGTGTGCACAAAAATATTTAAAGATATACGTATGCATTTAGATGTTCGTATAAATGTATTTGGTATAGTTTCAAAGGATATGCAATCATCGTGCACCGAGCGCATAGAAAAGTTTAGTTTTGTCGTTTGTCGTTCAGACGAATTGTTGGTTTCGCTTGCGAATTAATCTATAGCGGATATTATTGTTTGGTTGCAAATAATCGTGTATATGCAATTGTGCACGCGTGCGTGTGGTCAGGATTGGCGAATGCGTGTGTGTACGTGTGTTGTACGTGTATGGAATGCATTCATAAGTGTGCTTATTCCAGAGATGTGAATCATAGATATTGTCTTCATTTTCAACACCAACAAACCAAACAAAATGTCCTGCTGCCATGCCATCCCATTCCGGGTTTATTCGCATACGCAAGGGGGCGACGTCTATGTACATAAGTGCAATTTATACTCCTTTTCTCTTTTCCTTACCAGTCGATCCAGTCTTGAATTATAATTTGAAATGTTTGTTAGAAACCACACGCATTCAAAAATAATAGCAACACATTTTTGGGCGCCGAATATACGAATTTCGTAGCGTGGCGGGTACGAGAGCCTTCGAGAGGCTACCAGTTGGTCCGACAGGCTGATTGGCTGGTTCAGGCCGTTGTTAGGGCGCCCGGTTCGTTGTGGTCGGCTAAAGTTTTGTCTATTTTAGATCTATAGGATGGCTCGTTCAGCAATTTTCAGAGTTTTAATTTATAATGGCTTGGACTGGGAATCCGCCCCCCACCACTTCTTGCTTTCTCACAATCCCCTCTGACGCAGAGAGATAGTCCTTTAATGGAATAGAAATGGATTTTATTTCCCTGAATTTCGTTTTCGAATTGGATTCGATGGAAGGAGTGTGAACTCGTGAGTCGTAAGAGAAAGAGGGTAGAGGCTTCTGTAAGTAAGTCGTTGTACGCAGGAAAAACTTGACTTGAACGCAATACTGTAATACATAGTGCGTTCAGTTCCAGAAATGGGTTTCTTTGTTGTAATTTTATGGATTAATCATTGTCATCGCATTTGCTTTTGCCGGCGCTGTTTTTGTTATTGTTGTTATTGTTGCTGCTTTTTTTGTTATTGTTTGTTGCTGTTTCTATATTTTTTATGCACTTTCATTTTTCATCGCCACTTCTCTATGCGTAGAATATTTAGATCTATTGAATTTTTCTCTACTGGCTCCAATGAATGCATTCCTAGGCTAATCATTTAATGTTGTTGTTGTTCGTATGTGTATTATTTACTGGTATTACTTTTCTCGCTGATTTCATTACTAACGAGCTAAACTCTCACATATAGGGACGATATTCTAATAGCGATGTCTAAGGAAGACCATTGGAAGAGTATTTTTGAAAGCGACGATTGATCGTCTTCAACTAGAAATTGACTAGAAGGCAATCCATTCAGTATTTGGCAACTAAATTTCCTCGAGCTTTGAGATCTTAACAAACAATATTTCATAAAATGTAGGCGTGACACTAAGTCGCTTTTGTTGTCAATCTCAACGAGTCTATAATGACAGAGAATATGCATGTCAAATTTCGTGTGAATTTTCACAGACAGACAGGCAAATTGCTGAATCCAATGAAGAGGTTATTCCGAGCCAGGATGTATATACTTTTCTATACCTACCACACCTCCTTCAATGCGTTACAAACGGAAAAGTAAGTGAATTTATTCTAACCCTTCGAGTGTTTTACCCTAACACAATGAAGAAGTACTTTTCAAGTTAACGAATAATCAGTTACTTTTTAAAAACAATTTAATATTTTTGGCGAGTAAGCTTCCTAAAATCCTACCATTTCGATGAAATCCTACCAAATATGTGGTTTTATTCACTTGCTCCAAATATTAAAACTAACAACAAAGTTTTTAATTTTTCTCTGTTAATTGGCTTGCAATAAGAAACCTCAGGCCCTTTTTAAATGATCTTCTAGTTTCAGAGTTATCGGATAATGTGTCAAACAAAAGTACCAACAGCAATAACAACAACAACAACCACAGGTGCCCCCAACAGTAGGCGAAACTCTCTGGATGCTGCTCCCAAATCATTCAAATTACTCCATGCTTGTTGTCATTTGTTTATGCTATAGTTGTTGTAAATGCTGCTGAAATTACTGCCACGTACTGAGTTTCCACTCTAGCCGATGACACTAGTCTTGCCAACGATCGTGCGTTTGAGAATCTCAATTTTTTATTCTACTTCATATTTTGTTTGATATTTTGATAATGTTGTTGTTGTTGTTTTGCTTATCGTTAGTGAAATTTCATAAATTTAATGTTAGGTCATGGCGAAACGAATTAAGTCATTATTTATATCCTTTCAAAGGAAGAATTTGCGTATTTAAAAATTCTATTAAGAAACCTTCGAAGCATGTCTGTGATGCAGAATTTGAAGTTCTGTTAGCATTAGTTTTATTATGATTGTGTCTCCAGTGGTTATTCATTAACAATGATGAATGATGATGATGATGATGACTGTTTCACCAATAGGACAAAAAATTTTTGTAAACTATAGTGATCACAATGAAAGAATAGTAATAATGACTATGAAGCTTGTTGATAATGATCTGAGAAATATCATTGTCTAATTTTTTTGAATTGGAAGCGATTTTGTGAAATACAGATGTGACTCTCTCTCTCTCTCTCTCTCTCTCTCTCTCTCTATATATATATATATATATATATATATATATATATATATATATATATATATATATATATATATATATATATATATATATATATATATATATATATATATATATATATATATATATATATATATATATATATATATATATATATATATATATATATATATATATATATATATATATATATATATATATATATATATATATATATATATATATATATATATATATATATATATATATATATATATATATATATATATATATATATATATATATATATATATATATATATATATATATATATATATATATATATATATATATATATATATATATATATATATATATATATATATATATATATATATATATATATATATATATATATATATATATATATATATATATATATATATATATATATATATATATATATATATATATATATATATATATATATATATATATATATATATATATATATATATATATATATATATATATATATATATATATATATATATATATATATATATATATATATATATATATATATATATATATATATATATATATATATATATATATATATATATATATATATATATATATATATATATATATATATATATATATATATATATATATATATATATATATATATATATATATATATATATATATATATATATATATATATATATATATATATATATATATATACCATCTATATAAGAGTGTTTAGTGTGGAACATTTCGTCAATTCAACATGTTTAAGCCTCGAATTTAAGTTAATTTGTTAAAGGTCGTAACGGGCCGTAAGAGACCGTATGATTGAACTAATTTCAATCTGAAATAAAACACATTCCTAGAGAGATCTTGTGTAACCCGTCCGCCTCCTTCTCCCTTCTCCGAATATTTTACAATTATAATTACATTCCAAATACCTTAAATTTTCCATAATTAGAAATTTAATTAAAATATTTATAAAAGAGAATTTCCTTAAGTAATTTATTTAGTTGTCGAAACTGTAAAAACTCAAGCATCTTTGTATAATATCTAGACCAAGATATGGATGTATACACAAGTCTATTTTACAAAAGCATTAATGTATTTTATATTTGTTCCGCTTTACGGTTTTTCCATGCACTTAAAAGTTTCTCAATTTCTTTATATTCGTTTAAATAAATAGAAAGAAAAATATTCCTAGAAATAATAACAAAAAATTGTTTATTTTAGAAATAGTTTTTATTCTCATAAGCCCTCGTTTGTATTTTCACTTATCTCCGGCTCTCTATATTTATCTTTTATATCTATATATATATATTATATCTATTCCACACATAAAGTCGTTGGAATGAATGCATTTTAATGCGTTTTTCAATGTAAATAAAACCGAGTCGTTCGGTTTACTTTTTTGTTTAGAATTTTTATTTTTATTTTAATTTTTTTTTTTTGAGAATTTCGTCTTCTTTTGTAACCGCACAGATACAGGGTGATCAAATTGTATGCCGTGAACTTCACTTAAAGAAACATAGCAATAGTTAGAAGAAGAAGAGTGAGGATGGAGATGAGAATTTCCGGGCTTTATCATTGAATAAAAAAAGTGTTTCTGTAAAACAAAAACAAAAACTACTTACGATCTGCTACGATGAGTAATAATTTTCATTATCTTTGTAATTAAATTTTAATTTATCGAAATGAAGTAATCAAATGAGAATTTTCATTGTAGGGGAAAGTCAATGCAAGCATTTTTGAACACTGATTGACGATAACGTTTCTAACAGAATTTTTAAATTATTGAAAATCGGTACAAAACAACTAATCACACACACACTGTCATCTTGAATGGTGACAGGTACGCTCTATTAAAAATAAATTAATTTCTTGGAAATTGTCTTTCATTTAAAGGCGAACAAACACAACACCAACAACAACTTCAGCCAGAATAAATAACAACATAATTTCTAAATTAAAGATAAGATACTGTGAGATATTACACGAAGACCATCAATCGGAAATTCAATATAAATTTTTATGTTATTCCTAAATAAACTCAAATCAGCCGATAAAGACGTTACTTTCCGCAGCACTTACCTTCGTTTGGCTGTTGAGCAAGCGTATGTTCGGAGCAGGGGGAGGGGGACGAAGGGGCGATCTCGATCTGTAAACAAACACTCGAGATACGAGCACAAAATAAGCAATTAATTATTGAAATCGAAAATATTTCCGCCATAACAAAAATTGAGCTTTAATTGAAATTCATCTAATGTTCGAGCTCTTTTATTTGTTTTCGATTGTTTTTAACATTATCTTTTTTTATTTAAAAATTTTCTTCTACTTAAACACAGTGCGCATCCTCTGCTTTTTTTGCTTTTTAAATTTTATTATCATTTTTTATTAAAGGCATAATTATTTTTGCTTTTCTTTAAATTGCTGCCGATAAGAAACAATTTCAATTTGTGTGATAATTCTAGTCAATTTATTGTTGTAGGAGAAAATTAAGTTGATATTGTCGTTGTTGTTGGTGTTGTTGCCGTTGTTGTTTAGGAGTATATCGATATATCGAATACATGGAATGGAGAGGCAATATCTCTAGAACAAGTGGCTGTCTGTTCGTGGAAAGGGTCTTGATCGGTAGGAGGGTCGATGTTGTGTTTTTTCAGATACTTAATATTTGATTTACACTTCCCCACACCTTTCCCGATTACCCACAAACGCTTTCAAACGATAATAATATTATTCTTTGGTGGTTATTCGGTGGGGTAGACGGGGTGAATGGCGGGTGAGGAAATACATTAAAAAGTGTTCTTATAATTATTAAAAATGGTTCAAGATAAAATTGAATGAAAGACAAGACAAAACTAGAATGACAAAAGGAACATTTCTCATTAAATTTTTATCAAATTTTTATCAAATTTCTTTATTAATTTAAAAAGTAAAAACAGAAAAAAAGCCTGATCATTTTGGTCTGATCAAAAGATGTGCAGAATACTCTCACATTTCGTTCTAATTTAATTTTATGGACACATTATGAATGTTTATTCAGGAAGTAGATCCCTTCGAGAAATTAAAAGTAATCACCGAATTTAACCCGCTAACATTCCCTGAATCTCACCACTCACAGTAAACTACCACGCCTTTTTTATCCCTAAAAGTTAGTATATTTTCCAGGTCAGAAAATATGTCGAAAGTAAGACTAGTCCAGAGAAAATCATTTATATTTTATTTGATATCAAATCATTTTTTACGATCGTTATCTCGAGAAGAAAACCGCTGCTTCGAACACTTGGTTTGATTTATGCATTTAAAGAGACAGAGAGAGAAAGAATGAAAGAGAGGCAAACGATAAATAAACAGCTTTTCACTTCTAGTGATCGGTGCCCCGGTGTGATTATCGCTTAGAGTTGTCATGTTGCTCATTATGAGCTACTTGTGTGAGTTACTTATCATAACTGAATGCAGCCTTCGCGACGTGAGAGTGACTGCTAGTGGTCACGAGGTTAGCCTTCATTTACATTACATACCGAGGATTATCTTTTCAATTGCAAAAGATTTACTTAATCGCAGACATAACCAATCTTAAGAATTCTACTGACCTCCTACTCCCCCACCTTGTAACTCCTTTCTCGAACGACACAAGCCTCCTCTCGTCCTCTTCTCTTCCTCTTATTTTTCCTGTTCAATCTTTTATTCATCCGAGTTGGTTGAAGCTGATTTAATTAAAGTGTTTTCTTCAGTGTAATCTTTGAAAATCATTAAATGAGATGAAAATTCCTTTACAATTAGCAAACGTTTAAGTCAGTTAAGTCCGCAGAGGAAAAAATTGATCCTCCGTCAGAATAAAAATATCCATAACGTACGATATTGTACTGCCGACTCAGTCGCCTAAGCCGAATCGAGACGATCTAGTCCGTTGGATGAATGGGATGGCGAGGAAAGTCCAACCTCGTTTTCAGTCGCCCCGCGCGTCCAACGATCGACTGGGAACAAATCAGGAACAATAAAAAATAAAATGTTGTATATTTATCGTTAATGTATAAATTTAATGATGGCTCGTTTATTAAAAACTTTATTTGAAAATCTTTGCTGCTCGTCCATGTGGCGAATGTGTCGGAGCGGGCGGCATCGAAATACTTTGTATGGCTGAAACATGGAATCAGGCGATTTCATTCAGTCTGGTCGGTCCAAACTCTCACTCCGCGATTCGACGTTTGGGCAACGACAGACGATCGGGGAGACGAGAAGTGGCAGCAGCAGCAGCAGTGAGACCATAAGCAACAGACAGCAAGCAGCGAATTGATAAGTTACGGCAGCTTGACGTGACAGATACGCCGTTAGCGAATACAAAGATGCATTTATGCAATACCACTCCTGATCACTCCCAACTACTTGCTCTTACTCCCGCCTCTCTCTCCCTCTCGAACACATACTCACCAAAGACTAAGCCCGATGAGTTAAGATTATGAGGTCATTATTGAATTTATTGAAATAATTTTTTACGCCCCGGCATCACGAATGAGTAGCTCGTCACGAGGAAGAAGAGAACGGATAGGAAGAAGAAGGAGATGGTCGTGGTTATGTCTGTGGCTCAAAGCCTGATAGTCATCACTTGCTTCGCTTTGCCTTTTCTGCCTTCACCTCACCCCCAGGTTCTTCATGCACGAAAGACAAGACGAGAGATGTCTTGTAGTGGAGTGTTGTTGCGTTGGGGCGCGTTGCCGCTTTTGAGAAGTTTTCTTGATCTCTTTTTAGTTGTGCTGCTTACGCCAAACATTTTTCCACTTAAATTGAACATTTTATTATATTATAAAAATGTTTATTGTATGTAAAAACGATGGCAGTTTTAAAATGTTGTTAGCAACATTGTTGCCAAAACGACTGACTGACGACCGGAAGAGAAGTAACGAGAAAACTAGAAGGGAAGAGAAGTGAAGTAAACAAGACGCACTTGAATATGATTCAGTCAATTCGACCAAACGAGTCGTTCAACTATCAGCGAATTACCTTCGACGTTCAACGTTGACGTCCATTTAAACGCTAGCGTTCCATTTCAACGTCATCGCCAGCATTGGTTAATCAGCACCGAAAGTGTTGCCGGTCAATGATTTACTGGATGTGCATTCTTATTAGCCACAAACGCAGATTACCAGCGGATTACTTGAGAGCCCTTTAAATGTGCCTACGTGCACTCGCTGACTTTCGCTCATCGTCAAATAGACAAACATGCAGACAAACGGACACAGAGACAGACAGTCAAATAACCAAGAACCAAGAACAACCTAAGAATCCTACGACCAAACCTTAAATATAAATGCGTTTGCTTTTCCGTGAGATCGTGCAAGTGCCGACTAGGCATCACCACTACCATCACGCGTCACCGCGCCGCGTAATTAAAATTAATAATTTATTTAATGTTCTGCACTAAATCAATTTGTTTATTTATTCAGTAGCCGGTCATATGTTGGTCTGCGGTCTCGGTACAATCCGCCTATTGGTTGCAACAATGTTGCTTATGTTACCATCGATGGATAAGTCTGCCTTCTGCCTTCTCGGCATCTACGGAGCTCAGCTTGGAACGCATTCGCACCCAAGCCGCAGAAATCCGTTAAGATCATTTCCATCCAGCAAGTCCTTTGCCTTCTCCCCCCTCTCTCTCTCTCCCTCTCTCCTGCATTGCGTTTCGTATTTCCGTCCCATTTTCGTTTTGATATTATTTTACGTAAATAAATAATTCCCGGATCGTCATTGATGTCAATTTAAATTGTTCGTCGGCGATAAGTTTTTCGTTCTTCCAACGACACGAACGTACACGCGTACAAAAGATTTCGTGATGGTCTGTCGATATTTTTTGATAGAACGTGTTTTTAGTGAATATATTTGCTAGGGGGGGGGGTGAATCGTTGTTGCTGTTGTTGTTGTTGGCGGCGTTATTGCTGGCATTGATATCAATATTACTTACTATGCAGCTGACTGACCGCAAGAGGATGCCATTAAACAAAAATTGTAGATGCATTAATTAAATTTGTTAATAATTTTCATCTGTTAAAATAATTTCAGGCAATATTATCCTGCGGGCCATATACCCCCCTCTCCCCTCTTAAGGGGGGTATCCCCTAATTCGAGGCTAAAAATGAAATTTCGCAATTTTTGTTGTTCGAAAAAGTTGTCTTGATGTGGTCAGTTTGTGATTACCCTAAAATTTATCAAGAATGGACTCAATGCCATCGTCTGACATTTGTGGTTGTTGATGGCGTAATTATCAGATATGGAATAACAGTAAGCGTCGCCGTACCGCACCCTCAACCATCCCAGAAATCAATTGACAGCTAGACGGATCAAAACGACCACGATCGAACTTTTGTAAAACGAACAAAACAATTTTTTATTATTGAGGAGCAGAGGGTTGATCCCAGGAGGAGGAGGAAGGGCTAGGGGTGGGGGTTGTAGGAGGGAGCGGTTATAATATTGTGCGTTGTAACAGGAATTATACAAATTAAAAAGAAAAGAGTTAAGTGTGAAACGGCGATATTAGTAAATAGTATCACCAACAATAACACCAACAACGACATCAGTGACGGAACTGGCGACAATAACCACTACTGCAACAACAGCGACATAATATATTGCGAATTTATCAGAAATATGCAAATGCATTTGCGACATATATGAGTATGATAAGACAACAACAACAACAACAACAACAATAACAACAACATATAACAATCTAATTAATTGAAATGCAATTGAATCAAACAGAAAATATATCTCACAGAAACAGAACCAAAAACAACATTTAAGCATCAACAAACATTTTAAGGAAAAGCAAAGACGCCGAGATGAGCGTCGAGATAATATTAAAAATCACAAAAAGCCTGGGATCCAGTAAGGGGTCTTTATTAGCCAAAGAACAAGATTCCAGTTAAGATTTTTTTCTAAATGATTTTAAAAATAATTCGAGTTTAAAATTCTTCAACCAATTGAAATGTTTCACGTGGTAATATTCGATAATTTCATGATGACCCCGATGATCGAAATGTCGCAAATACGCCACTGGGATTGTCAGCAAAGCCTCCACATTTAGAGTTGATTAACATCTAGGCGCCAGTCACCGCCCCCCGCTAACCATGTTTATCCATACTTTTTTTATCCTCTGAGTTGTTGGATCGTTTCGAATCTCTCAATCGTTCCCGACACCGCCCCGCCCAACTTCCTCAATCAGTGTGTTTTGTGGTGTATTCATTGGCATTTATTGTTTTTGTTGAAATGCGAAACTCGTCTGCGTCATAATAAAATATTTTATTTAATGATTTGAATAATTTCGTTAAAGTTATACGAATTCAATTTGCGAGCAACATTGTTGCAGCAGTTGCCGGGGATGGGGGAGCAGCGTATGCTAGGCGAAATTATTTCAAAACGGCAGGCAGACCGCTCGTTCCAAGGAGGAATGATCGTCGTGCCGTCAAGAGGCGAAATTATGTTTAGCATGGAAAACATTAGCACGAAAAGCCATGACCGCAGCAGCATTAGCACCAGCAGCGCAAATAGCTTCGACGCCACTACGTTTGCGAATTGCCAGCATACGCGAAGCATATTTTTTCTTCCTGCCGGCGATTATTTTCGTATCAATTACGAATGGAATTCAATATCAATATTTAAAACAGCAAAACTATTCTCGATAATAACAATAATGGCATTAGCAATGAAGGCAGCTGCAACAACAACAACAACATGAACAACAGCAGAAGAGGCAACAGTTTTATAATTAATAGAAGCAAACAGAAATGCATCCTATTCAGGCACTCCCTCTACTCCCTCGCCAGCCACCTCTATGGAGCTCTTGAATTTTGAAGCAATAGCAACAATTTGGAAAAGGAAATCTTGCTCCCGAGAGGAGAATCGTAAACAACAACAATAATAATAATAGGAACAATCGTCCAACCTGCGGGAAGCCTCTCGAACAACATGAAAAATTAATGATTTCTTACAATGTTGCCAACGCTATTGACTAACGCTATTTGCTCATATGGATGCTTTTGCTGCGTTTTCGGAGATGACTGATCTATTTTTAGGCTGCAAAACGGTTGCGGTTGCAGCGGCGTTCGCTGTCCGCTTTATTAAAAATGAAATAGAACCTATTTCGTAGCTTAATAACAATTGCAAGAAGAGATAACGAATTATTTTGTAAAATTAGAAGAAAATTTTTTGCGATAATTTCTCGTAAGTTCATGAACGATCACATAATCGGTACGTCGATAACTCTAAAATTTTAAGATCTATTGGCGGATACTGAATTTATATTAAGAGTCGTTCGATTTTGAAAGAAAATGAGAGCCATTTTGGGGAATAAAATTTTGTGGGAAATATTGAATATTGATATACTGAATGAATATTTTTAAAATTTTAGTTTAGAAGATACAAAACAGTGATAAATTGAAATTTTTGAATAGAATTGTTTCGTTTGAAATAAAAACTATTTTGAGAAATATGAGAGAAGAAAGGATAGAAGTCAATAAGAAATTCTTTTGTTTCCCCTTCCTCCTTTCGTTCCTCTTTCCGAGACTAAGTTTAAATAAAGAATACGTTATCAATTTCGCCACATTCTTTTTTTATCGGGAGGAGCAAATCGCATCAATTGGCCGATCCATGGCCCAACCCTCTACAAGAAATTGAAGTTTTTTATGGTTTGTATAGGCTGGAGCCAACCACCATTAGCTAACAATTGTCTATGAAAATGGTCCTATCACTAAAAATCAAAAAACTAAACCCACCAACCAAAAATCCTTTAGTTTTCGATACAAAGATTACTCTTCAGCGTCGTTGGGGCAGCTGCTGCTGCAGTACGTGCAGTAGATGGCCGTTGAAAAACAACGTCATAAAAGTAGTACAGAAGATGAAGAAGAGGAAGAAGAATACGATATTTGATCAGTCTTTGTGTTGAAAATGCAGATTGCGAATGAAATTCAGTTAGAAACGTTCTAGAGGATAAGGAAGGACGCGGTACACTGCTCACACAGAGAAGAGAATTTGTTGCAGAGAATTCCTAATTTTTCTTATGAAAGACTTTTCCAAGCCATACCAAATATCCTCTTCCTGCATCCTGTATCATTCCTTCCCTTCCCTTTCTTGCTCGTCCTTTCCATTTGCCTTGCCTTCTAGTCCACGGTCGTGATGTTTCTTCTTCTTTTGTCTCCTCTTCTCCTGTTCGGTCATTTAATGCCGGTTGGTGCTCTTAAAAACGTTGCCTGTCCGAGGTTTTCTTTATTGCTTCGACCGCTGGGTCGTACATTCTAATTCGAAAGGATATTCGGAAAATGCAAATCTAGGTACACGCGAATCCTGCTACAGACACTGACACGCATACACACATACGTGCACACACAAGCACGCGTAAACACACACGCATTTCCACAGATGCCGATAGGCCTATCCGTGTGCATCCTTTGAGAATTGGTCCGGTACCTCGCTAAATACATGCTCGTGCATCTTCTCAATCCAACGCAGTTCTCCGTTCGCAGTTCACAGCTCGAGAAAACGAATACGATTACGAATAGTTGCTGGTGAGTCCCGGCCAATTGCTGCGTTTCATGATGGCGACCTCGATGGAAACGGCATCTTTTCTCTGCAGGATCTATGCTTCAGAATCGGTTTGTGTTATTTATATGGATGTCGGTGGGTAGTCGGTCGCTGATGGCGGGCACATCGCAATCAAGCCACCATAGTCGTACGCATCTGCATAGGAGTTTAGTGGGTGGTGGGATGGATGGGATTGATACATCTCTGCATTCCTGTTCCTTTCCATTTCTTTCTATGGCTTGCTTTCGGTTTTCTATTCGATTTCTTGCTCAGCAACTCATGCACAAGCATTCTTTTATGCCTATACGAACTTGTGCGTTTCTGCCACCGGCACTAATGTCGTTGCTTCGATTCGACCAAACGGAAACGGATGTTGGCTACTACGAACGTTACTGGCCGTACACGTTGTTGTTGTTGTTGTGGCCCCCATAGGGCAACATTCCTTGTCAATGTGTGTTCGGCCTGCCTGCCAACTGAATGAATGCTTTTGCGAGATTGTCCGCTGTTTGAAATTTTGTCCGAATAACGTTTGTTTAATCGCATAAAAAATATTTTAGAGTCTCGTTTAGTTTAGAACACCCGCCTACAGACGTTCACCACGATTTAGTTATACACACACATACACACAAGACCACATACACACAAGACCACACACACACACACGCACGCATGCCTATCTACACAAATATGCCGGAAATGACCAGAAGCACTGCATTGCAGCGTAAACAGCGCGTAGCAAGGACCGCACTTTGCGGGTTCAGCCCGCAAGCAGCAAGCGATACATGGACAAACCAGGACAAAGGGGTGAAGAAGAGTCAGCACGATGCACTATGAAGTTGGTGCACTTTATTATTATCTGCAAATATGTAGCACCGGCCCACGCTTCAGCGAAAATTTTCTGACTAAAATGAAATTAAATCCGTCTTGTTTTTGTAGAAATTTTCTCTAACACATTTGCGCGAATCGCACACGCCTCACAGGCATGATGAACGCAGTCGGGATCAAGGGAACGCGCCTCTCCCAAAGAGGGAGAGAGGGAGTGAGAGAAAGAGAAAGAGAGCGAAAGAAAGAGAAAAGGATATAAAAACGGAAGGAAGCAGAAGAAAGAAAACACAAAAGAGGAAACTATAGGGGGCTACAAAAAAGCCATGAGTGTTGTGCGTTTGATTCTGTTTTAGTTGTTGTTGTTCGTGTTGTGCGTTGCTTGCCAGCAGAATTTTGTACGCATTCTAGAATTTCAATTAAAAATAAATCACAAAACGCTGGCCGCAATTCCACCATCAATATCACCGTCATCATCACCGACATCATTATCGCCATCATCATCACCCACCACCCAGCAGCAACTACACAACATCCTCCCTCAGCAACGAACTGAAAAGGAAACGGTAGTACAACAAAAACAACAACATCGACAACTACAACAACTCCTACAAAAACAAATAGCGACGCAATAGCATCCAGTTAGACAAAATGCAAAGCATTTCCATACGCACATTATTGTGTGTATGTGTGTAAGCGTTTTGTTGTTGTAGAGTGTGCCCAACTGTATGTTTTTGTGTGCATGAGTATACGTGCGTATGTGTTTGGACATCGCAAACGCCGAATGTGCTTTCAACGCAAAGTATTGCATTGCATTTCGTATGCAAGCGAAATTTTCCATGACCGGACTTGGTCCGAAAGGCAATAATCTCACAACCCACCACCATCACCAACACCTCTGGAGAACCTCTAGTAGCCTTTCTCATCACTATTCTCTTGCTTTCCTTTGACTGAGGAACGATCCATTCCATCTGGCCAAATCCAAAGGTGGCGAAATTTAGTTTCCACCTGCACACCCTGTAGGATCCGTCATCACCGCAGTCCCATTTGAGCCTAGGTCCACTTGAATCATGTCAATTTCTTGAAGTGCTCACCAAATACCGGCCATACCACCGGTAAGCATTTTATCGGAACTGGTGCAGAAATGGTGCATGCACGAGAGAATCACAAGCACCGTAACTAACTTCAGACGGTTATCGTTGCAGTTCCGGTAAAAGATTTGTACACATTTTTCATTTAGATTGACAATTTTCCGAAAGTCCGAAATGGAAATAATCACCATTCGGTTACGGCGATAATGGCACAGACACTATCAAATAATAAAATTCTATTAATTAGGAAAATTGAAGGGACGATTTATTGATTGTTTGGACAATCCTGTTCTTGTTCAGCAATAGAGATTCAATTCCATTGATAAAGCAGTCGGCCATCATTATGGACTCTGCAAGTGTCAGCCCGTCCTGTCAATCACATTTTGCAAAGCAGCTTCGTTGGTTTCGGTCTCTATTCCATGAATAGCTCGAAAGGACAGTTCTATGCTTTGAAAAAAAGATTATCGAACGCTGCATTCTTTTGATGTTGCCAAACAACTTAATATACAGACAAATATATATTGGTCAAATCAATGAAAATCGTAGGAGGGAAAGTTCAAAGTGCGCCGACCTAGAATAGACATTAATTTAACCGTAAAAGGAAAGATATATTTCGTTAAGGTATAAGACAGGAAATCTATTCTTATGAAAATTATGCACACAGACTGGCAGTTTTGATAAATATTCTTGGTAATAATAATAAATAACTGACTAAGTATTACGTTCAATCCGGCGATTTATTAGTTAAGTTCCATCCGAAGCATTCAACATTTTTTTTAAACCATCTTATGCCTTCTGCCCTCCATACTCTCCCTGTTTTTAACCAAGGAGGATCCAGACTGCTAAACCGGATTGACTCCATATTCAAATATTTTGCTCTTCAAATAATAAGGAGGATTCGTATAGAATTCTCACATAATTGCAATGGATCCGATAAATGTCATTGCTCGCAGCAAATGCGAATTATAATCATAATAATGATGGTTGTTTTCGTCGCTGCTTTACTGCTACGTTTGATCCCGACGTGGTGTGAGAGACATTTGCTACCGCCGCGAGGTTACTCTCAACTATTTCTAAATATTTCTAAGATTGTAAATATTTTTAAGTTTGTAAATTTGTAATTTGTGAAGAATTATTTTTATATTATTCGCAAATTTATTCCATGTTTGGTTTTGGGTTTCGCACACACACGCACACACACACACACATACACACACACTTACATACACATACATACACACCGCAGCAACAGAATTATTTTATATAAATAAATAAAAGCGAGAAAACATTCGTATAAGAAAACATTAAATCCAATAGAAAGATTTGTAGACGAATACCGAATACCAAATACTTATATATAAATACCGAATACTTTAATGAATTCATGCTTTTTCCTAAAACCATAATTTAATTATTTTACAGGATAGATTAATTGATAAAAACGTTCACGGCCTCCTAAAATTCATGTAATTTTGTTAAGACCAAAAACTATAAAAATGTAAACCGACTACGAGACTATTTGGGAGCCTCTATCAAGTAATGAACAAACCATAACACACCGATAATATTGTTATCTATAGTACTTAAAATAAAATTAAATAAACCGTTACATGACTGGGAATGTAAGCTCACGTAGAAGACGTGCCCAAGAGGTTAAAAGTCTTCAACACTTTAAGCTAAAAGTTAGCTAAAGTCTAAGGATTTAAATTAAAAGACTCCAGATTTATCATTGACCGATTAGACTGGATTGGTCGTTACAGATTTCAGGTGGAAAATGCTATCTACTTCATGACCAAAAACAAGTTAGATTGTGATCCTTTAAAGTGGTGACTGCCATAAATGAAGAGATACGTAAAAATAAAAATTTTTCGAATATCCAACGAAGTGATGAGTTTTTCCTTTACATTATGCCCAAACCTATCCAAAGTCTACGTTATCTCAACGCTCTACCAGGTTTCTTCCAGTCCATGATCGCTGCCCTTTCATAGCGTGGCGCATATCTGGCAAGCAGTACACGATCAACCCGATCATTTATAGCAAATTATGGACTTTTAACTGAATCCGATGTGCAACCTTCCATCGGGATACGTCTTCTCCATCCCCCTTAGCCTTTCCTTCTTCCATCATTCCGTTACTGCACGCTAACCATCATCGTTTCCTTGAATTCTTTAATTTTGCATATTGTTTTCAAAAAATGTTTTATGATAGGTTTTGCCAAACATCATTATCAACTGGAATGCAATTTAAATGTCGAGGCAACAACAACATCAAGAGCAACATTCGCAGTAGTTGTGAGGGCAACAATTTCAATTGCAACAAACATAAGTCATCATTGTCGGACGGACGAAAGGAAAAGCTACTGCGAGAGAAGACATAATAAAGAAAAGCAGAAAAGGAATCGGAATGCTAAGAGACCAGTCTCAGCAACAGTAGCAGCAGAAGTCAAAGCATCATCGCCACAGAAGACTCATCATCGAAAAGTACACAAAATATTGAGCACGTTCGGTTTCGTGTCTGCGACTCAACGTCAAATTTAAGCAATCAACAATTGTTGCATATTTGCACAAAAGCAGCAGCGGCATCAGTGACAGCACCATCCAACAATCGCCAGCAACAATGCACCGCAACCTTTAACAGCACCAGCGTTAGCAACGTAGTGGTGGTAGCATTCAATGCGATAGCGCAGAGCAAATCGATTCGATCGTTCAGATCACGAAAAAACAATTCAAAATTAATGATAATAAGCAGTTGCAACCAATGGTTGTTGGTCGGTTGTTCCGTTCGTGATATTTTCGTGTTATTGTTGTTACTGCTCGATGATTGTTGTTGTCTTTGGTGGTGTTGTTGTTCTTGCTCAGTTTATTTGGGAGTAGTAATGCGATTGTTGTGCATTGATGGTCGCAACGATCAGCCCACGAAATTACTGCGTACAACAGAAGCTGTTCAGGTAACTGCGACAGCAGTAGCAGCTACACCACCACCAGCACCAACACGGCCGACATCATCTACTGCAGCAGCAAAAACCGCAACCGATCGTAACCACGGTACCAACAACAACAACAACAACAACAACAACAACAACAACAACAACGGCAATAACCAAAACGTTGCAACAAACTACTCATCAAACAGTAGTCGTTCATCGTCAACCGTTTGCTGGCGGCTCGGGTAATGCCAGCGACTCACCGTTTTCCATACCCATTTATCTCGTTCCGATCTTGACTTTCATCATGTGCCTTTATGCCCTACACTCAAAGATGAGTGGATATATTCACTTTGTTCCTCAGTTTGTAACGCACTAAAGGAGGCAAGATTGGTATAAAAAGGTAAATATATTCTGGTTCAGAATCATGTCCTGAGTCGATTAATATATATTAATATGAAATGCATATGTGTGTGTCTGTGGAAATCATGATTACGGGAATATTTCCTGTCATCGTGACGTGCTTGGGATTGATTAAAATAGACACAATTTAATAAGAACTAATCCTGCATTTTAAAGATAAGAAAGCTTTATGTGAGCTAATATCCCAATATCTCAACTTGAGTAAGATTTTGCTTTTGGGTTAACCATTTAAACCAAAAGAATACTGTTAAAATTGGAAGCGATCCATCCAACGATCCGTCACAGTAACGTACGTTGTATGACTTCCAAGAAGTACAAGAAGTACAAGAAGTACAAGAAGTACAAGAAGTACAAGAAGTACAACAAGTATAAAAAGTACAAGAAGAACAAGAAGTTGAGACAGTGCTCGCCCGCTTATTTAAGGCAATACAAGTTCTTCCAGTGCCCATAAATTCATATTGCGGATGTAGGGTATATAAAGATCGGTCAGACCCAAGTTTGTGTTCTTGCTGGTTTCTCCTTATTCTTTTAACTGATCTGAAGCCGCCTGACTGGAGGAAGCCCCGCCACAATTCGCCAGCCACATTCATCATCTTCTCAATGCTTTTTGTGGTTTAGTTTTTTCAAACCGTTCGCGATTCTAGGTTTTTCCCTTTTATTTTTTTTTAGTTTATTCATTGTTCCAGGGCAGTCAAATGATTTGGCTTTACGTTCTTGGGATTTTGTTTTTATTTTCGAACATTTCAAGCAAAGAAAAGATGCAGTCATACCAGCGAGATCGTCGCTCTTCCATGGCGAATTACTTCAATCGCATTTTGAGAAAAATTATTAAAAATATATTATTATTATTGATTCTGCTGCTGATGCTTTTGCTTATTCTTTTATTATTAATATGGTTGTTCTTCGCATGATGGTTTTTCTTAATGCTGGTACAGCAATTGCGTTCTTTTTTCGATATTTTTGGGTTTCTCAGATGATTTTGCGGTGCAATGAATTGATGAGAAGCAGCAAAAGCTGAAACTGCAGCAAGAGATACAACAGCAAACGATCATCTAAAGCAAACGGTCCAGGTAGGAGAGAAGCGTTTGTATGTGTTTCGGTTTCTGTTTTTTAATTTTTTCTTTGTTAAAGTCATGCTTAATGATGGCCTAATGGTATCTTATTAACTGCAAATATTTTTTGTTGCAACAAATTGGACCTATCAATTTAATTGCGTTAAAATGATGCATGCATCCAAAAAATGATGTGGGAAAATCTTGCAAATTGCAATTAGTCTCTTGATAATCAAGTTATAAAAAGTAAGTGAAGCTCCTCTCGAAAGTTTTCTGAGTACAAGTAGCGAGAAGGCAAACAGCAGTGAAGCGGTTAAAGCGATGAAAAAGGAGCGACACGGGAGAGAGAGATAATTTAAGAGAATAAAAACAATGTGATAAAGAACGAAGGGTTAATAAACTCTTAGGATTGATCACATACCATACAATCAAGAGGATGTGAGATAGGAACAACCCCAAAAAGTCAAATGATCATCTTTAATTATTCTTCAGGTTTCCATAATAAAATTCGCACAAAATACTTTCGACTTTTAATCCGCAGTCGATCCTTGATGTATTTCGTGAATAAAGTATTCATTTAAACTCTTTGGATTATTTTTAATTAAGTGAATATTTGGAGAATCTTAAACAAAAGTAACGTCGAGTTACTTCTCTTGCAAAACATACGAGACCAAATATCAAGCTTTCCAACAAAAACAAGCATTGCGATCATTTTCAAATTGTTGCTATTTCAACAATTTTTTATATCCCTCATTTTGAAGAAAATATGCTTGACTCCCATACGTATGGGAGGGTGGCGTGGGAGTGGCTTGTGCGAGTTAAAAAGGAATAATCTGGAAACTTTAGAAAAGCATATTCTTTACAATCGTTGAGTTGTCGACAATGTTGAGAAGGCTTAAAAACATTTCATTTTGTAAGCAAAACTCACAGACACCCACACACGAAAAGAACAAAACATACACATACACACACGTGTACACATACTCGGACACATACACGTGTACACGGCTTTGAGCAACACGCACGCCTGCACGCATCCAAAGAAACTGCTAGTTGTTATTGTTTCTGTTTTGCTGTTGTTGTTGTTGTTGTTGTTAACGCTCTCCGGGTTGGACACACCCAAGTGCCTTGAAAAAACCTAGAAGCTCGTATTAAATACTATGACCGTCAGACCTGTCGCCATCGATTGGGATGGAGAAGAAGAAGAGAACTAAAATTTTATAAAAATAAAGGGATCGTAAAAGGAGGAAAGGAAACATGGAAAGTAGATGCGAGAATGACGAGTGGCCAAAGAATGACGGGAGTAACTAAAACATGAGACATGCGACAAATGCTGTCGCTCGCCCTGTACTTGATTGTTGCTTGATGGGTGGTGGGAACGACTAAAACTATATCAGAAACAACAACAAAAACAACCATTGCAAAATTTTTGAGGGCACACTAGCCAAAGTTAGTTGTAATGACGGCAACATATCGCAACAATAAGAATGACAGACAAAGCAACAAAAATAACAACAAACACGACAACAACAACAAAGGCAACTGAAGGCGCATTACAAACCGAGCCGTGAATACATCAGAAGTAGTTTTAATTTGAGCGAAGACACGTTTCGCGTAAAGTCCTTCGATTGGTCCGAAGCAATGATTTCAATAATGGCAATGGCGTTGGTTACGGCTATGGCGACACCGCCGCCGACGACGACGACGCCGACAGCAATGGCAACTTAAACAGCAGTTGACGTCGTCGAATATCCTTGGGCTCTATGTACACGCGTGACTACATGCATATGTGTGTAAACATGGCTTATTATGCACGTCTAAATAGATGTGTAGATTATGCATGTATGTATGAATATATGTGTTTAAGTTTTATGATACCCTACAAGGTGACTCTTCGAGAAATTTAGCACCTACCTCCAGGAAATAAGTATGAGGCACCGTTTTCTCTAAACGGATCAAATAATATGTCATTGAGAACGACGTACGGACTCGATTGATACATAAAAATTCATCAAATCTGTCCATTCTTGCAATAGCTTTAAAAAATGGTTTGAGGGCATGAAACTGCTTGATGGCATGAAAAAATTCGTAGCTTTAGACATTCACAACTGCCTTGAATTTCAATTATTTCATGTAGAAATCTGTTAAATTTGTTACAGGAATCACTAAATGTTAGGAATACAAAGAGGTCCATTCGGGAAATTCGGAAGGAAATATGTGCTTGCAATCATTTGTATCAAATGGAAATATACCAGATATATTTTCAAAGAATACGTTTAAATGAAAATATCTAACGTAAATCGACACGTATTATTATTGCCGTGCCCTTAAGAGTTTTCGTTGCATCTGAATATCTCGAAAAGGATCCTCAAAATGTTATTACGTCAAAATGCCAAGAACACAAACAACGCCAACAAAAATAAGTTGAGTAAGTTAAATGGTATCTTCAGAATGGTGTATTCATTCCTGAATTTTTCAAGGAACACGATGAATTTCCTGATGATTCCTGAATTGACACGATGATTCCTGAATTTCTGCAAACGATGGCTGATTGAGGAGATTATTTCAAATTTCAAAAATGACCCCAATAATACGAAATCTCTTCAAATACGTACGAGGTAATGGACGACAAATCCTTTATCACCTCTTGTACATTTTCCATTGCTTCGTGTAAGTCAATCAATCAATGTGTTTGAGGCCCATGAGTTCCTTAGGTCATTTCCAATCGTTGTTGACAGCTAAAAAATTACCTTCTTATTTACCTTCTTACCTTCGTCATTCGTGATGCATCGTGAGTGAATGCATCGTGAGTGTGTTGTGGGTGGTGCATCCTTCTTTTATACGCTTTATACACTGTGGGATGTGTTTGATGATTGTTGTTGCTGCTTCTTAATGTTGTTGCAGCTGTGGGCGAGAACCAATGAGATTTGCAGCTGGCCTTACCATTTACCATTATTCCTATAGTCATCTAAATACTGTTAATAAATAGAACCCCTCTAATGCAAACGAAGAAGGACAACAATTTTCAAATGTTTTCACTCATTAATTAGTCCTTTTGAACCATCACCACACTTAAAAAACCATTTGATTAATAACAATTACGCAGTCTCATCCTTTAGGCGGGCTCTGCAATAATTTTAGCGAAATTGGAGTAAACACAGAAAATATAGATTGATAGATAACGCTCTGCGAATAATTACCTTGGTAACGATGCTGTCCGATAAACATACACCAATAAATATTTGAGAAGACACAATGCATGAAAAAACGTTGATGCGCTGTTAATGAAGAATCCTTTATATATGATTTGCAAGGAGGATCTAGTTTAGGCGTTGCACCCGCCTATGGAGACGCATAATGAACTCTTAGTTAAATTAAACTGTTATAGTATTTTTTAAAAATATAAAAAATACCTGCCGCGATTTCATGCCTTTTGGACTGCTTCCGTTTCAAATCTCGTCGCAGACTTCGATGAATTAATTTAACTTAATTATAAGAAAAATTCAAAAATTGAAACTTGAAAAATTGAATTATAAGGAAAATTCAAAAATTCTCATTTGAAATCTCGTCAGAACTCGTTTTAATTAAAATCAAGCCATGAGTACTAGAAAAGAATCAATAACGAATAAAATAATGTTTCGTAAAATGAATGTTCAATTCATTTCCTTTTAATTTTTTTACTAATTTTTTATATGGATTTTGTTTCAATTACCTTTCTCTATTTCTCTCCTCCATAATTTATTACGACCTCCGAACCTGTCTTCGAATCATGCATATATTTCACGAATTAGATGCAACAGTAAAAGCAACAACAACAACAACAACTTTATTAAATTCAATGGTAGCGACGTTTAATATTAGCTAAAAAAACCAATAAAAAACAACCAAAAGCATCGGGTCATTTCTTTTCTAGTGCTTCTAAAATCATAAAAGTAACGAGCAGGCGGAACTTTCCCACCGCTGGTTTTATTGACGGTGCTTGACTTTGGCCAAAGCAAGCCTTACCATGTTTTCGAGCACTGGAGCCGATAGCCGTCGATAGATGGTTTTCCATCGTACTCGCACCAATCAACCAAATATACGGTGTCCGCCGCGATGAATCGTAACGGTAAAGAAGAAATATTGAAAACGTTGCATCAGACAGAAAGGAAAAATCCTGGTAGACAAACAAAGGAAGGAACCTCAGCAGAAAAACAATACAAAAAAAAAACACCAAACAAAGGCAAATAAAGCAAAGGTACCACCTACCTGCGACAAAATATGGCCAATGGACAGACAGGACGCCACGGTCCAAGTATTAAAAATCGGAGAATTGAATATGGACAAATATGTATAGTGTATATGTATATAAATAGTATGAGTGTATACGTTGTCTATGTCTGTAGTATTGTATAATATATATATAGAAAAATTTTACAATTTCAATTTATGCAATAATAGAAAAAGGCACGGATGGGGTGGCCTGGGATGAGAGGTCGGTCGAACCACGAAGGCAAATAGGAAGGATTATATGAGAGTGATGGTAATGATGATGGTATCCATCATGACGCGTCCTCAATTCAATCAATAGTAACAGGTAACCAACGTGTGCATCTCTTCGACTTTGATTCCATTCGAGGTATAAAAGAAATATTGCAATTAGTTTCGGTAGGATGTCTTTTATTTATTTGTAACAATTTCAATAACCATTTCTTTTCTTTCTCGTTTCGTTACTCGCCTCTTCTGCTTCTTCTTCTCTTCTTCTCTTCTTCCAATTATTGTCATCTATACACGAGATGTCATCGTAAATTCGCGTCAGTTCATGAAGGATATAATCCTGATTTGCTTGATTTCATTCTCAGTAAAATTGCGCAGTTATGGAAATCGTCAGACGGATAAGCCAGAACGAACTAAACTAAACTGTATTCAAATGCATTAAATAACAAACCCATTTAAGTACTTTATATAAAAAACGACTGTATTAAACTGCATTAGAGTTTATGAGATATCGTTTAGGTTGTTGTTTTATCGAACAGAAAGACCGGGAGACGATATCTCTGAGAGAGTGTGAGAGATGTTCAAGATTTCGACACACAGGCATTTTCAATTTTTTATCCATCAACACTAATAAATAAATCCATCGTCTACAAATCATTGAGTTCTTAGATTTACCAAAGTGTTGAAATTTAATTAGAGCCTTTAGCTAACTTTCCCAAATTGCGTGAAAAACCCGGAAGGGGAAGTTAGAAGGAAAGAAGGAACGAAGGAAGGAAAGAAAGACATAAATAAAAAAGCCTTTGAACTAAACAACATTACGATTTCTAACTGCTTTCGTTGGGAAGCGCGCATTGAAACCGTTCTAGAGGAGTTGGGTCTCTAAGAAACCGAATTTCATTATTGGGCGCTTGTTTATTTTTTAGAAAGAGGCGGGGTTTCATAGAAAATGATAGAAGCGTACGTACGAAATTTGAACTTACGTGAAAGAGCCTTATATGATGATAACACAATGTATGACAACACAAACAACAATATCGACAACAGTCAGAAACGGCGGCGTTATTGCGTTGTTTTCGAAACACATACACTCGAGTTTCGGTTTACCAAGACTCGATTCTTCTCAGTTTTCGTTTCTTGACTAGACCAAAAATTGCCCAAATTTATAAAAACCTCCACAATGACCACAACTCTCTGCGATTCGCATTTGCATCTCTACAGGTACTACCAAAGAAAACATGCCGAGCAACGCACTCGAATGCACGGCTGATCCCATGGTGGTTCTTCCACCATAACCATTGTCCCTCACTTTGCTTTGGCGTTAGATACATTACCATCGCCGAATATGTCGCACAAGAACAGCTTAATTCGTTATTTATGTCAGCGAGGAAAAGCAACGAGCGACGAAGAGAGAGATAGAGAGTGAGAATTGTACAAAACCAGCACTTTCGGCAATGTGAACTAAGCGCATCCACCTTCAAGCCTCTGTTCTAGCGCACCTACCATTCCGACTGGCTCGAAGAAACCTACACGGCCTACACGTACGTTGGCCAATAACGAATAAATACAACAAAACACGTACAATAACGAACAAATCTCGAATGGATTAAAGTTTAGCGAAAAGTGTAAAATGGGCAGCAACCGACCAGCATGCCTTCATCCCACATGACCCAAATGGCCAGACCGGACTGGGCTCTGCAAAGGCGTCATTAACGAATGCCTATCGAATCTATTCCCGGGCACCTTGAAAGGATAAAGTATTGAGTTAAAATTGAGTAGGAAATGAAAACCTATAAAGGCCGATGAGAATCTACCAAGATTGGAAAAAAACGTTAGCATTAGTGTTATTCATATTATTCTATTCCCGCCCTTGGGGGAGAAGAACGATAAGAATCAAATACGCTTAGGTGCCTTCCAATAAAACCTCTTAGATCGTATGGCCACCTTTTTAAATTCGAAATTAATTTGATTTTTTCTTATCCTTTTCTACTTCTTTGTCCCTCAGAGTCTCTAGACGAAACATAGAAATTAAATTTTTTTTTCAAAATTTATTCGCAATGGAATCGTCAAAAATTTACATTATAATTAGCAACGAAATCTATGACAATAATTACGTAGAGGCGACCCATATATGACCCCCCCCATACTGAAATGAGCCCCAGAACAACCCACTCGAATCCGAAAACAAATGAAATAGTATTCCTCTCAAACCGTGTTTCGAAGTTTGGGAAAGAAGAAGCATCTAAAACAGAGACGCATCTCTCCCCAGCCCGCCAACCGGCTAACACGACGGATACCTGCCACCAAATAACAGAGCACACATGCAAGCGACGATTCTGCAACGTTCATCGAAGTCCAAGGCAGACGACAAAAAAACAAACAACTCAGCAGCACCCAAACCCAAAACTGCTGTTGGTTGGTGCCACCACGTGCTTGCCTATGCATGGGGGGTGTCCACAGGAGTAGGAGAATATGGAAAGAGAGGAAAGGACTTTTGCAAGGGAAATCATCACACTGATGGTGTGCCTTATTCTTGAGGAACGGGAAGCACACTCGCCGCCGACATCTACTACCGGTGAAAATAGAACGGGATGATATGCTCTTGTTTCACACACGGTGCAACATCATCGCAATCAAAAGCAGCCAGCAAACGTTAGGAACGGCATCAAATGAAATCGAGTGAATTGTTCGATATGAACGCTAACGTGTGGAGTCCGAAGCGTAAGCGGGAGTACTGGCTACAGCAGATGACTGCGAGTACGAGTTTAGATATTGAATGATTGATTTGGGGGGCCTGCTACCAGGGAGTAAAAATGGCGCGTTCGGTGCTCTTACCCTAATTTGATAGATTCCCTTCTCTCGCTCTGTAACTTCGCACTTTCGAAAGAAGTCTCTCTTCGATGTCAAAACACCTTTACTCATACCCGACATTTTTGTACTTGGCAATGCTTGGTGCGTCTACCACCAACTTTTACCGATAGACAAAGGCTCTACGGGTACATACGTTGCTACTGAGATGTCTATATTTTCACCGCATTCCAAGCATTGGGTGTATTTGTCTCAATGTTTGTAACCAGGCTTGCAGAACTTTTGTCGGTATATCGTGGCGAAACAGCCACGAAAACATCGACTCCACCATATCGAACGATTCCCAGTAACAACAAAAATAACAAAAACTATTGCATGAACGAAAGGCGCATTCTCTGTGCTCGCATCTCGCATGCGATGGACACAACAACAACAAAATTCGAACGAGCAGTCTTTCATGCAATCGTTACTTTCGCCGGTCGTTTCGATTTCTGCTTCTCGGCGAGCGCGAGCGACTTTTGAATCGTCCTTCTCTTTGTTTCTTATTTGTTCCTTATCTCATTCTAACGGAGAGGTGCTGGATGGGCATTTGTTCAGTTTTTCGTTGCCGATGCATTAGAATATTTACGAGAAGGACCTTGTCGCTTCGTAGTTCCTGCCATCCCTGTCGCCATCGTCCTCATCACTCTCTTCGCGCAAGTTGTCGTTGTCGTCACCGTCACACAAACATCGACATCGTCATCGTTACCACTGTGGATGCCGTGGATGCTGATGCTGATGCCGATATCGTGGCTTTGGCCCATAGCAAGCCATTGCCATAGCGTCAAGTCATAAACGCGGCCGGTGTATTCGTGGCAGTTGCAGCATCTAACTTATTTGTTAGTCGTGTTTTCGTTGTTGTTGTTGTTTTATTATTTCTAATGTTCCTGTTTGAGAAACGGCGGGACTACTGGTGCCCATCTTTTCGTTGTTATTTTATTATTGTTCTTACAAGTTTGGTGGGCATCGTAATACGCTTCCTCACATTTTCCGACATTCCAGCCGGACACCTCCTTGTTAGCCCTCTGTCTCAACCCCTCAAAAGATTGGCGCGTCTCTTGACGCTGTCGCCGATGGTACCGTTTCGTATGTGAGTCTGATATGCATGGAATATACGTAAGTGTGTATAATTAAATGTGTATGTATGCATATGTATGCATGTGTGTGTGTAAGTATGCATATGACGGAGGGAATAATAAATTGAATCGAATGTTTGTTCGTTTGTTCACTAGTTTGTTCGTTAAAGAAATAGGCGGAGTTACCGGCGTACCAAGTAATAATAAAAATGCAACACATTAAATAAACCCACCCCCTCTCCTTCCCACACCCGTCTATACGTCACAGCGTAAAACCACCATGTCCTTCCCTTGACAACTCACATCGACTTCGATTCACCTCTACTGAAATTTGTACAGACTTCGAATATTTTATAGAATTATTCAATATCCTTTCCCTCGCCAACGCTCATGAGTCACGAGTCAGTCAGTCAGCTAGCGAGCCGTCGTCTTTGAAACCATTTATAGAAATTAAATGTACTTTTTCTAGCTTTCACTTTAGAAGAACTCGAAAATAGAAGAATAGCGAATGTATGGGTGTTTTTGTGAGTGTGCGAATGCATCATCAATATGAAAATTGAAATTTTAATTAAAATATGTACCATATGCATTCGATGAATCCGTTTCGTTACGCGGCCCCTGCAATTGAAATGTTTGAGGAAAAAACTGTTAATTTTTTAGCCGTTATTCCGTTGGTACTATTCCTTTTTCAATATCTTTGTTGCTTCCATTAAGGATAACAAAATCAAATCTTACGAGAAATTTAGAAGGAGGTGATAGAGCTATTTTTAACTAGAGGCAGTAGATATAAATATATTCTCATTTTTTACAAAAAATCATAATTTTCTTCAACGTAAATTTGTAGGTGTTGATTAATTTTCAGTTAAATTTTCTTTAGTAATGAAATTTGTCTTTCTTATACCTCAAACCAGAAAGAATGAACATTAAACTAAAAACCATTTTTACCATCTTTACGATAATATCGTCTGATTGTCACGTATTTGCCACGTTCATTCATTCATTATTTGATAAAGAGGTCTGGTTCAAGTTTTCTTTCTATTCGACTCGGTCTTAGCTTTCAATCAGAACTATTTTCTACTTAGATCAAGGTGAAAACCCGTGTAAAAATCAATCGGAAATCCATCCAACGGAAAATATTGAAATAAATGTAACAAGTCAGTCAAAGGTTAGAGGAGAAGAAGAATAGGAGAGCAAACAATCGATGGGGTGGAAACAATGGATGGAGAAGAGATGAAGCTGAATAGAGGCATTATGAGATCGATATAAAGTGAATCAAATTAATGTAAAGAAACTTGAAAAAGAATTATTGAGTTTTATTGAGATTTATTAAAGTATTGATTCCAAAATTGAAACGAATGAGCGAGGCGTATTCAATGTATTTTCAGTGTCATTTGAGATAATGTTTTCTAAAATTAATATTGCTTTAATTAGAAAGACTAGTTAATTTAATGTAATCTAGAATCTCATTACGTTTTCTATATTTGGATATTAGCTTTAGCCTGTAAAAATCTCTTCTCCGCTTCTCTAAAGAATGATCATTTAGCTTAAGGCGGTAATTGAGTTTTCAGAAAATCGTTTCTCCACGAAGATGGCTTTACAAGTTTGGAAGAAAATAATAATCTTTCGGGACTAGATGTGGATAGATCAGCAATGATGGTTAATTTCCCGGAAAACGCATTTTAGCATCACGTTTTAGATGAAGCTGAATAGAGGCATTATGAGATCGATATAAAGTGAATCAAATTAATGTAAAGAAACTTGAAAAAGAATTATTGAGTTTTATTGAGATTTATTAAAGTATTGATTCCAAAATTGAAACGAATTTCAGTGTTTTCTACAGCATTATCTAAACTGGCTGAAAGAGCAGTCTGAATTTCTTTAGCGGTGGAAGAGCCTTTTCATGCCACGCAATGGCTCAAATCTTACTTCCAGTATCATAACGGTTTAAACTGCGTTTTATCTCCAAACACAATTCTTAATGGGTTTTGAACACATACGTCTAGAAGGCCACTGTAAAACTCGACTCTTCTTCAACATGGTGGTGACAGATATTTTAACTGAGGTTGACGAGTAACAACTCGCAAAGAGTGCTTCCTATAATCTATTAATTTGTTTCTCTTTAATTGTAGTGTCTCTCTTTCATGTGAATTGTGTTGACAAATAACAGAATTCAAATCGAGGTATTAATGATAATCTTAACATCACTCCTGCTCCCACCACTTGCCTACGCCAAACTACTTAACGGTTAATGTCAATAACAATTTTCATCAATAAACATTAAAAGCTGAAAATATGTTTTAATTACTAGAAAATCAAAGACACGATTTTTTATGAATTTGAATAATAAAAGTAGCATTCTTTTATTCTATTAATTGTTTGAGAACAATTTAATATTTTTCTAAACTTTCCTTGATTTTTCTTGATTTTCGTTTTCTTCTTCAAGCAAGATTTTATTTCAGTCGGTTCAATTTCCAAGCCTGAACAAATAATTATTCCAGAAGAATTTTTATAAATTGAAGTGTCCGTTCTTCTGAAATATTCGAGCAATGCTGTCCGGCCCAATGCCCGCCACCGCTTGAAATCAGTTTGATTTAGTTAATTTCCGACTTTATTAAATGGTCTGGCAATTGATAAAAGCCTCTTTCACGTCATACTGCCTGTTCACACAATCTTGTAGTCCTTCAAAGCTCAAAACCTTTTAATTACATTTCCAATTTCTAATACATCTCCAGCATCCACGTTGTTGTTGTTTAGTGTAGTTATTGTTGTTGTGATATTGTCTTGAGGATGCCTTGGAATGATTTATAATTCTTTGATTGCATTTCAAAAAACATTTGCTTAAAGACTAATTTGACAAAATGTTAAAGAATAACAACAAAAACAACCCAATATGTTTATGTGCTTAAGTGTGCATGTGTGTTTGTGGCATGCCTAACAAAATAAATGCCTCTTTAATCGAGCAATCAACCAAATAATAGTTGTATCAACATCAACAAATGCTGGAAGACTTTCTTAAGCTTGTCCTTACTTATTGAAAGGGACAATTGTTGAATTAACGTATGTATGTTTATGGGTGTGTAAGTGTGTGAGTGTGTGTGTGAGTGTTCATAACATTCTGTAAATATTACTTACATACATATTTCCTTTCAACAGATGGTTTATTCTGTATCTTCTTTTGTAACGATTGCTACAATTTCGAGAATTCCAACAATTCATGCCAACAACAATAACGATATAAGAAATAGCAACAAAAATACAAATAGCATTACAAATCATGTCGCATACTTGAACTGACGACTAACCTTGAGGAATTCCCTTTTAAACACACAAAAAACCAATAATAGCATCATCCAAATCCATACACGAACATACACATATACACACGTATGCACAATACATATATGCACACATACATTAATAAATACATTCCAACATTTGCACATACACTTACACAAAACCCGATTTCAGACAATATATCAGTCTGACAATCGTCTAGTTGGTAGCTTTCAAAACCTATGAATGTGTTTATGTGTGAGTGCGAGTGTGTGTGTATGAGAGAATATCTAGAATATCTCGTCTTTCTTGGATGCCGAAGCAAGTGCTGCTTCTGCCACAAGGAAGAAGACGAAGAAGAACCATTTAGTAGCACCAACCAACAAACAAGCCAAACAAACCAGACAGCATCTTATATTTGACTCCGATGCCAAGACAACAACAACAACAACAGCAACAGTAAGAGTAGCAATAACAAGAACACCTTACGATCTGCTTTCACTTTCAGCAAAATTCATGATCCAGATACGACACCAGTATCATCAACATTATTAACGTCATTAGAATTATCATCATTATCGTCGTTAGAGCAAGAGCTCGAGTGCCAACCAACGAGAACCAACAAAACTATGGTAGCAGACTGCATGACATGATTCAGCTTAAGGATATCCCCAATTGAGCATCCTTTTCTCCAGAGTACCGATATTTAACAGAAGATGGAGAAGTAACAGAGTTCAAGCGAGAATCATTGAAGAAAACAGCTATCCGACCATTCAACCCTAACGGCCAAATAACTGACAGTCTAACTTGCAAGTTCACAAAACAACCAAAGCAACCAACGATCCATCAGTCGACCAACCGAACACCAATCCACCTAACCGACGTTCGGTGGCGACGTCAACTGGCGTGTACTGGCTGAGTAAACTCAGAAGAGACTTTATGAATGAAACGAAGAAATAACTTCATCAGACCGCATCACCCCGCACAACATTTTGCTCCCACAAATTCACGAAGCGCCGTCGCACAACGCCAGTAAGGATCACCAAGTGGATGAATAGATGGATGAATGAAAGGAAACAGCTTCCTAGAACAAGTGCTTTACTTGAGTGCCTTACTTACAACTGGTTAAGAATTTTCCCACTGCCAGGGTCACAAACCCTGACATGATTTGCATGTCAAGGAATGGTTTAGAGAGCTGTGTGGTTAAATGGTTGTAAGAGTAACTCAACAGTTTGAAACGGTTCTAGGAGGTAGCAAGCCGAAGCAATAGTATTAGTGAAAATGAAACTGAACCCGAGTAACTGCACGTGCATACTGGTGAATAGTGGCAAGACACTCAGTTGTGTCGAGTAACGCACAACGCAGATGAAAACATTCAAAGACGAACACCAGTCACAATCACAAAAACCAGAACAGATTCATTGACGACGCAACACCCCCTGCAGAAGCTGAGGTGCAGCCTCATCATCCTGCTGCCACAACGCCCTTAATAGCAAGCTCTTGAAAGCAAAGCCAAGAAAGTCAAGCAATTGGAAAAGTTACGAATGAGGTGGAGGGAAGAATTGGAGGTAGCAAGTAAGTGAGATTGAGTTTTAAATTCGTTTATGACGTCGTTCAAGTGACTAAACGCTTGGCAGAGGTTTTCGGATGCCGAAAGCAACGTGACACGTTCGTACACCCGCACCGCTCTCGTCTAGAATTATTAAAACAATTTAACAGTTAACCCGCTACTGCTACTGCATGTGCTGCTGCTGCTGTTTCTGCTGGAGCTCCAACATGAAACTGTTAAATGTCGAGACAATTGTATTATTTTAACAAATGCTGCAATAAATGACCTTGCCCGCCGTAAGGTCGGAGGGAATTGTAGACGGAAATTGTTCTAGAGGTCACTCTAGTTCATTTATTGCTTATCCGTAGTTATGAAATGAATGCGAAAAGTTGAATTCGAACTTCGTTGGATGGAGGTTCGTTGGAGTTGTTTGTCCATCTTCTTCACTTCTGACAGAAGTAAGGTATTTTCCTCTAACACAATGATGACAAAAATAATGAAGTTTTGACCCAAGCGAGGGTAATTCGATGATGATCATTATTATGAGAGAAAAAGAAGCAAAAACAAAAGTGAAGGGAGAGGAAAATTTTCCAGATGTATTTGTTAGAAATTTTTGATTTTATCACTTTAAAGCATTCAAACAAAGATTGAGATTAAGGAGATTTTTAGGAGATATAAATACATAAAAAACACATAAAATAAATTATTAAATAAATATATAATAATAGGATAAAAGCCGAACACAATCTTTCTTCAAATAATGATTAGAAGCTTTCATTTATTTGTAAATCAGTCTTTTCCTTCACTCCATTTTTCATAAGCAAAAGGTCATTCCCAGACCAATTCTAACCCTTTTTCACCTCCTTTAACAACCATAATTTAAAAGTTACTTACATTCATTCCTACCTTTCTTCATTCCATCCCTTCAACTAACTAATTGAGAAGTTGAAATGATAAGAAGGATGAAAACTAATTTCTTGCTCTTTGTTCTAGGATTGAATCAGTATAGCTGATGTCCGTCAGTCTTGCCCTATGCCACCTCTCGCTAGTCAATTAAAACTAGAAAAAAATTCCAAAAAATTTTTCTTTTAAATCTAGTAGGACAAATGGTAGCACCATTTCATAATGAAAGCGGGAAATACTATTAAAGTCTGAAAGGAATTAAGAGGAAATTACTGGATGGTAAAGAGAATAAGGCGAGAGAAAGAAAATAAAAAAGCGACAATTTCATTTGCGACCACTTTGTTTTGCATTGTGAAAAAATAATAATAGGAGAAAGGCGACTAAAACAAAGCGCAAAGTCATGTCACTGCAACACCTCTCTCTCTCTCTTTTATTTGTACTTCCTTTCTCTGCGATCCTTTATATTTCGCGCTTTAAACTAACAATGAAACCATTATCGAATAAAATAACCAACGTTTAAGCAAACGACTAACCATCCAACCATCCAACCACCCACAACCACAACCACCGCATCATCAACAACTGCCAACCTCTAAATTGGTTTCAAATCGGTTTCACATCAACCAACCGACCGTAAAACAGGCAACACTTTATTTCAAGGACAAATTTGCGGCAAAATGTTGGATAAACATTACTAAAGAGAGCTTTTTAATCTGAAATCTGGTTTCTATTCGACCACTCTCTACCACTACATGCTCCGTCTGGTCAGCTTACTGGAGAAGGGAAGAGAAGATGATGTTTCTCTCATAAAAAAACTATACACCCCGCTGTGTTTTTATAATAAAAATGTTTTCCTTTTATTTTTTATTTTTTTAGTTTAGTATTCAATATCCATGTTTTGCTCTCCTTTTCCTCTCCTTCTCCGTTTGCTCCTTTAGTTCTCCATTTCTTTTGTTTTATCCAGCATAGTGTTAAACCACAAACGATTATGTTAGATTAGCTTGAGTGGATTTTATTGTGGAAAACAATTGCGGTGTAATTGTGTGGCTCTCCTGTGATGTACCGGAGTGTACATGCTCGTGTATGTGTCTACCCTGCGAGTCAACCCTATGGGCAAGTACGAGCATTTTGAAAAGACTATAATGCTAAGTATTTCTACCCCTCTCACCACGCCGACGAAAAAAAATTAATCTCTGACTTTGTATTATTTTGCGACAATAAAAATATGTACTTGCTTTTCATTCCATCTAAGGCGATAATGATGCTTACGATAATGACTATCATGATTGTTGCGCATTCTCGCTTAAATCTCTTTAGTTCTCGTTGTTCTTAAAGTCACCACAAGGAATATATTGCATACTTTTTCATTATTTGTAAATATTCCTAAAACCAACTATTTCAAAGCAAACCAATTTTATGGCAAAGGTAAAATTGTTCTGTTAAAGAAGTCTAAACCCAAACAGTAATTAAAAACTAGTGGAAATATTATTAAAAACAGCAAAATAAATATTCGAAAACTAAAGTTTGAAATCTCTTTTCAAACTCTAAAAATAGCTAAGCGCTTATACTTACCTTCCCCTACTTCATCCCTACACCGACTTTTTAAACCACCCCCTGAACACCCTCCCTCTAAAAGAAACACGTTCATTTTTATTTACGTTTAACTAAAAAATTTTATTTGCCAAGAATTTCTTTGAATGATTCGACATAGATTTATAGAGCTCATAAATGATCATAAAGATGATGTTGACAATGATAATGATAATGACGTATGACAAACATATGACGTATTTGTATATATAATAATGCCAGTGCCGTTGCGGGCACATGTAATTATTCTCAGAAATATTTTATAGATATATTTTTCAAATTTAATTTTAACTTAATTTAATTGCTTTTAGTAAATATGTTAGGTTAGTTATTTATTTCAATTTATTTTATACTCTTAGTAGAAGACTTAAATAATCTAAATTTAGTGAATTTTTACATTTTGTACAGCAAATATTGCGACCCTAAAGCATCGTCAAGTTTGAAAATGTTGTTTAATTAAATTGATAATCTTAAGTTTTATCGATTACCATTCGTGGAATACCTTACTCTACTATATGTATATAATATATTTGATGAAGAAGGAGCATGAGCCCTCAGGACTGGGAATGGGATCACGGCAAGGGATCAAGTATTTGTCAAATGCATACGTTTTAAAAACAAATGCAATTTAATCAGCATTACTTATTAACGCATTTATAAGTTAATTATCATCCGATTATCTTGAAAACCGATAACGTTGTTGTTTTAATTATAGTTGTTACTAAAGTTACTTTAATTCTATTAATAATTTTTTTAAACTAAACTTTTGCGAAGAAACCTTAAAACATACAAAAGTCAAGATTTTATCACTACCCGTTTTTCGTATTCTTCTTACTCATTTCGTCCAACCATCTTTTGTTCCTTTTTCCGTTTTATTCATTCCACTTCAAATAAATATGATTTCAAAATAATTTTGGTCACCTTAAATCTAAACATCAATGAAAAAACTTATCGTTACTTACGCTACGAAACTACTTTAATTAACGCGCCAATTTAAAACGCCCCGCCGCGAAAAACTACGAATAGCAGTCAAGTTTTTTTACTATCAAACATTTTTCATGTCTTACGTCAATTCCGGGTTTTTTTTTGGTGAAATATATTCTAATCTTCATGCGGCACCTCAGCATTGTGTTGCTCCAATTTGATCTTCATTAGCGGAGATTCTCGCACGGGCGGATAGGCCGCACTCGCAACAGCTTCTGCGTTTGTAAAGAGATCACTCATGTCTTGACCGGGGAAGAAATCCTCGAAACGCGGACTTTTATTCACCGACTTCTGAAGCAAACCATTAGCGATCGCTTCAAAATCGATGCCCGGTGGCAAACTCTCAAGGAAGCGTTTGTTATACGCATAACTTGGGTGTTCCTTGTTCTTGTATTGACCAAATGGTGAGGCGGCACCACTGCTAATTCCGGCTGCTACGTGGCCAGCAGTCATCGCGGCGGAATGCTGTTTTTGGTTAGAGGCGGAACCCCGTGACTGATTACCATACTGACGAGCTTGCATAGCTTCCTTTAAGTCACGCTCACGTTCACGCTCTCTTTCACGCTCACGCTCACGCTCTCGTTCCCGCTCTCTTTCCCTTTCCCGTTCACGTTCTCTTTCCCTTTCTCGCTGACGCTCACGTTCACGTTCTCTTTCCTGCGAATATGCGGCTGCTGCCACTGCATTCGGATGTAATTGACTGCTGCGTTGCGTTTGGGTCGGAACTATATTCAGGCCAGGTATGCCCATTAAACCTAGAGCACTTAAATCGGGCAAGTTTTCGGCACCGACACGGTTAACTCCCGTTTGCTGCTTCGCTGCCGCAACAGCGGCGGCCGACATCTGATCCTCGATCTCGGAACGTTGCAGATAAGCGGGTGACTTGTACAAATTGATTGATTGGGCCGATGGTGATTGTTGTTGTTGCGCCATGATTTGACGCCGCAGCGTTTCGGTCATCGTCGAAAGTGGACTGGATGCATCAGGTGGTGGCGCTAGAGTGGCATTTTGTGCCATTTGCTGCATAGTTGCCAATTTAGAAGTGTTGTGATAGCCATTGGCAACCGAAGTCGTTCCATACGGAGACTTTAATCAAGACAAGTAAAGAAGAAACAAAAAAAAAACAAAAAATATTTTCATCAACTGTCTCAGTAACAACTAACGGATGTTCATTTAAGGAATGGTCATTTTTTATAAAATGTAAATTCTTAAATCACAACAAAAGCTTACCACATGCACTGTCGATCCTCCGTTGGCATACTGATGTCCAGCAAGCTCCTCTTTGATCTCTCGATAATCCCTAAACACGACTGCCTTTATAACCGAACGTATCAGTTCCTCCGGCCACATCCCAAGCAGGATACGTTGTGGTCTTCCTCGAGCCTTCGGACGTGGATCAGTGCCACCATCCAGCGATGGCCCGAGCATATTGTGCACGCGATTTGCATAGAGGACGAATGTAGGATAAGGTATGTCATATTTGCGAGCCGCTTGCGACAACGAAAGACCCTCTCGTAGGACGCTGAATATAGCCTCAGCCATTGCTTCCGGACGCCATGATTTTAATGGGCCACGTTCACGGAATCTTAACTGCTGCACAAGACTCTGCTGATTGGTATTCCAGCATTTTTGCCACATCGACTGTAGCTGATACTGGTAGCTGTCTATTGAAGGGAGCACGAGTCGGAAAAGAGAAAAACAAGAAGAGGATGACGATGAGGGAATGTTATTTTAAGGGAGAACATATTTTTATTTTGAAAACTAGTGTGAGTGTCTCGACGGAGTACGAAGAATAATAGTAATATACGTAGTAGTATACCACGGAGTTGAGAATAATAGTAGTAGTGTCTACATCCTTCTAAAGAATAGTCTATTTATTCTAATTAACTTACGATTAAAAACTTAGACAAAAAGAAAGCTTTTAAAAGACTAGATTTTTTAAAAACATTTCTTTTTTTCTCGTTTATTTTTCTTTTCTTTAGGTTTTTTTGTACTTACCAGCCACGGAGGAAGTCGAAGCAGCGCTCATCCAAGGATGTCCGCCTATCTCAATCAGTTTTGCCTGTAAATATTAATGAAAAAGGTTGTAACAAAAGAAGTAAAGTGCAAAGACGGATAAGAATAATAAATAATTAGCGACTACAAAATATTCTATGACTAAAAAAAACTATCCACAAGTTAGGAGTTATGAATGTCCTTCGTTCGTAAAAAGCTTTTTTACAGCTTAATTTATCATTATTTTTTTAAAACGAGAATATCCTTAATACATTTTTCTTTACCAAAAGCGAAGCTCTTTTACATTTTATTACCTTAACCAATCAACAGACAATGACCAAAATCTAAACCAAAAAAAAAGAAGATCCTTTATGAGGCTTTGTCAGACGATAAACACTTGTAAGTGACGAGCTCATCGACTTGACCAGTTAGAACGCGATTAACATGAAACCGTTTAGACGACAAGTTAAATGCTTAAATGTTTTCAGTTTTAATTATTATTGTGTTTTAACATGAACTGATTAATTTTTATTTTTTTTTTTATTTGACAGTGAAGATTTCTTGGGAGGGTGAAATTTTTTTTTGGGTTTTTTGTGAACGAGGCTGGGAAAACGGGTAGGTAGGGCTTATAGAAATAATCAATGGAAAGTTAATGAATAAAATTTAATTTAAGATTTAATTATTTCTAATAAAAGTAAATCATCCAGCAGGTGAAAACTAAGCAAGTCATCTCAATTTAGACGATTTTATCCCAAATTATTTAGAGGAGGAAAATTTATGATCACAATTACGTCACGTAACAACATCAAAATAAGAGAAAATGCAGCAAAACTAATAATAATAATTTCCCCACATGACAACAAACGGCATTACAACAAAAGTAGTATTCTAATCGTATGACACAAAACTGAAAGAGTCTTAAATAAAAAAGTATAAATTGAAATAAATAATGGCACAGCTCATTTGCATGGCGTGATACTTAACAAACTTAACTTATCTTAACAAAAGCGAAAAGAATTAATAAAAAACAGCAATAAAATCAAAAGCAAAAACAAAATCTTACAAAGTATTTTACTATTTCATTTCCATTTGAGTAAGCGCCATCTTGTTTAAAGCTTTATCATAAACGTAAGGCATACCCACCCACCAACACACCACACCAATACACACTACTCGCCCCCACCACCCCTTTCTGTCTTCCCGCACCTTCACAATTCTCTATCGAAACACACGCTGCTAAAAGTAAAACATTTCCGTCTGTTTCATTCATTCAATTATTCATTCAGTTTATGACCTTTTTCTATATTTCAACCCTTCAAGCACTTGCAACTATTTTATATTTTTATTACAAACGCTGCATTCTTGTTGAATGCGGAATATTGTTAGGGGCTGTTGGTGCCGTTTGTGTTGTTGTTGCTGCTGATGTTGCCAGTTGCCATTGTTGTTGTTGTTCATAATTTTTTTCTAATATAAAATATTGAATACTTATGCCAATGCATTCGTTTATGATATTGAATACTTATGCCAATGCATTCGTTTATGATTTTTGTAACGAACATCATTCGCAACAGAACTTAAATAGGTCCAAGGAATACCTAGGACACCAACCAAGACTAGTTGGTAGCTGGTCGCAACCCCAACACTCGGAGCTGTCAGTTGGTCCCACCAAATCAGCTAACTTGTTACGGGCAAACACATGCACACACCCGCACACATACATTTCGTTCAAATATATCACACGTATCTTTTTGGTGTCAGGGTGCAGCGAAGTATGAGGAAGAAAGTGAGGGGGGTAGATATGGGTCTACATGGGTGTGAGTGGTCGGTTTTAGTTAACTAATGCCGAACATGGTCAGTCAAAGTTTATTACTTTCTTTCGTCGACAACTTTTACATATTTCGCCGAGGCACGAAGACTCGCTTTATCACACTTCCCTACTCCCACCTCCCAACGCTTCCCCCTTTGCACTAACCCACAAATTACCTTTGTTGTTATTGTTTCCTAGAGCTTCCGTTTTGTTTTGCAGTTGTAGAAGTAATGCAATATATGAAATTTATTTTTTTAAAATGTTTTTATAAAAAAAAATTATGAAGCCTCTCGTTATTTATTCGAAAAGGAATTACATTGATGGCTTTTTTATATTTCTACTTTTCATTATTGTTAGCACTTTTTCTTACACTTCTACTTTTTCTTCTTCCTCTTCTTCTTCTTCTTCTCGCTTGTATCATTATCTTGTTTTTTAATTTCCATGCAAGCTTATTAATAAATTTTAGTTGAACGCCGCTGCCTATTAATTTTTTTCCTCTGCTTTTCGACAGAGAGGAAATGCTGCATTTTGTAGAAATGAGAAAATTGCAAACGGACACGATTGCAACGTAATGAAGAGAGGAAAAACAAGAAAACATTAATAAAAGGGAGGAAACACTTCCGGTTTTTTACAATAGATTAAAACGTATGTTGGATTCATGTCGGTTTGTGCCGGATGCGGGCAACTCTTTTGGAGAATGCAGAATTCTTCCAAAAAATAGAAAAAGGTAAAGAAGAAGAAAAGCAATTATCAAAAGTTTATAGCATTCATTTGTGTGATTGATTTAAAAGGCACGACATTCAAATTCATTTGGGAAACGTTGTAAATGTTTGTTGTGGGCGGAAGAATCAGTGGGTGTAGACATTTTAACCGAGTTTAAAATACTTTAAAATACTCAATAATTCTAATTAATATTATGTTTGCTCTAAATTTTGTTGACACCCTTCATATTCATGCGATTATTTATTAAAAGTGGTTTATTTTCAGAAAAGTATAAATTTCAGAATTCAGATAAATAAAATAATTCAAATCTTGGAACGATTTTCCGTGATCCCTCGGCAAATTAGGTTTGGAGACCAGTCGCTTTCTCGGATCTGCCACTTTCAGCGTCTATTTTCGATCTTAAATTCTTTCTCAAACCGTATGCAGTTTATGATCGGCTGAAGCTTTTCCTGTTCAGTTTTTTCCTTATATTCGTTTAAAATCAGCTCATTCTTAAGATTACTTTAATATTGTTACAACGTCATCTACTCATTTTATTACCAACGTTCAAATTGACTTACGCAAGCTTCTCACATGACTGAGATTTATGCAATTTTATTAACATTTACAAATTTTCTCCCTAGATCGTAAGTCACGATGAAGCGTAAAAACAAATTATATCGATGTTAAATGTTTTTATTGATTTTCTGTAAATATTTTTATAACCGTATTACTTATTCCGGATTTTATTTAAACGATTGTGTGCGAGTGTGTGTGTGCGGCATCACACCTTTCTTCGTACAAAAACATACGAATATCAGTAAAAACTTTCTATAATTTTCTAGTCACCTTATCCACATACGCTCTCTCCCTCTCGTTCTCTCTTTCTCTCTCGCTCCCTCACACTACCGCTATCTAACTTCTTCCTCTTATCTCTTTAACTTCCTCTCGATTACAAGGAGGCGAATATTTAATTTTAATTTATTTTTCTTTCGTCCCATTTTCAGTTTTATTATAACTTTATCGCCCACCGTCAGCACCTCATTCCCCGCTTCATTTCCCATTTTGCACCTTTTCCCATTCGTCCAACCAAATGTCTCCCACTTTTCCTTCATGAAATGGCCAAAAACGACCATCTTCCCCTTTGCGTTTACACCCCCTCAACCATGCCGTATCACCTTCAGTTATCGCTAACGAATATTTGTAAAATTTTATTTCTTATATAATAAAAGAGTTTATTTATTATTCATTTTCGATTTCTTTAGTTTTCTTCGTTCTCGCCTCTTTGGCAACGTTTCTAAGTTTTTAGTCCTCTAGTACTTTCTTGGATTTATTTTCCTCCTCCTCCTCCTCCATTTTTTGGTTCTTGTTCTTATTCTGATTTCCTCTTTTTGCTTTTTCATTTATCCTACCCGACAATTTTCGTTGCTCCCACTTTCGGGTTTTTCATATGGAAACACGGTTTTGTATGCCACGAGGTTAACCCTTTCCCGTCATTCATTCATTGCAACATTCTTCTTCATAGTCTTCTTCGCTTTCTTCTTTGTTTTTAAGGTCTCCCAGCCCTTTAATACGCTCTTCCTTTCTTTCATTTTCCATCTTTATTTATTTATAGGTGAAGCTCGCCAAACCGCGTTTCCTCAGAATTCTTCGCAGTTACTTCGGCAATTGCGTCGACGCGTCGTCGATTCATTTGTTCACTTTGTATTAAGGAATGCCGATAGTGTGCGAAAAGTAACCGACGAACGAATGCATGTAAACGGTTGAAGGAATGCGAGGGGTTATCAATTTGTCTGTTGCGTGGGATGTGTACATGGGTGTGTATGCATGCCTGTGTGCGTGTGTGTGCGTTTCTGTGTATGTGAGTATGTGTGTGTATGTGTATGTGTTTGATACCCTCCTGGCTCATCATCACATTCTTCAAAGTCTTCGCTAACGGCTTTCATCGAGAATTCATTCGTTCTTTTTGTAGCCACAGCTGGCGCATCGGCGACTGAACGATAATGAACGCCATCGTGCTGCCGCGTTCATTGCATTCATTAATTTTATAAGAAGAATCGCCCATCGCGTAATAAATAATTAATTTAAATTATTCCAAAGAAGTGGAAATCGAGTGGAATTTATAGAAAATGCATTTTGGGGCGTTCGAAAAGGTGCTCACTTTATAACGCCTTTGTTATAACCACCACTGCCTTTAACGAAAGGTGGAGAAGGTTGAGAAAGGCAGGAGTAGAATTTAAACGATCGAATAAATGAATGATGAAATGAATGATGGAATGAAATCGGGGTGGGGTATTTGGAAAGAAAGGACTAATATTCTAACAACAATAACAATATTATATTCTAGAGCCGTGGTCGTATGGATTTTGAGGATAAAATTTATGTTTGGAAATAGACGACTTAAGAACGGGTGATGATTTTGATAATGAGAAAAAAAAGCAACAAAAGGGAAATAAAATTGCCAAGCTGATTAAGTTTCTCAAAACAACGATATTTTTCTCTTAATTTCTCAAGAAGAGTAATGAAGGAAGAAGTCTCTTTTCCATTCTTTCAACAAAAATCGCAAATAAAACTTATTCACGACTTTATTATTTATTATATCTTATTCGTTTTTTATTAATCAGCTTTTTGTAAGTTTTAGTTTATAGTTCTGACTTTATCTCAAATATTACGAAATTAATTTATTAAATGTAAATAAAGACAAATTGGAAAATCGAGGAATTTGTGTTTCAATTCACTTAAGAAATCGATTCGAATGAATAAGATTGCATTTGAAATTATACAAATTGACGGTTAGTTTACACTACTAAGACTTAACTTGGTTGATTTTAGGGAGGAGAACAGAAGTAAGCGAGGGGCAAATGCAGCAACGTAAACCGCTGCAGAAAATGCAAAACTATGTGTGCATATTTTTTCAATAAAATCCTGCGAAAAGTTTCTACAGTCTTCTTCTCATCCACCACTACCTCGTTCCGTCTTCACCAGCCTTACTATTGATGGCCTCATTCTTCGACGTTTAACAGCAATGGTGGAATGGTGTAAAATGGAATGCATATAAAAAGCTATGCGAATGTTGGGCGTAACTGAATATTTAATAGTATTTTCTTCTAACTTTGAATTTTGATATAAAGTATTCATATCGGACAATAAATAATCCGAGATATAATAGAGCAAAACTTTACAAAGTTTTTCGACAGGACAGGATGGGAAAAAGTGGTCAGAATGTAAAATTGTTAAGGTCAAATTATTGGCAAGGGATTATACATCGAACTCACACGATTAACTCATATTTGACTACACTTCAGAGGTATAATATTTTATACAATATTTTCAATTTTTAGTAAATTTTCTAAATGAATTATAGTATTCCATTCTCATGAGTCACTCTGGCTTTTACGACCAATCTCATTAAAGCAATGTAATTTATATTTCTGCACAATAATGTGTTTGTATTTCTGAGATGGCTCTTACAGTATCAATTATTCTCAATTTCTTAGGAATAAAATGCATTAATAGAAGTTGAATAATGATCTATAAAACACATTCACTAATGGACGCTGCTTCTCAAACAGACATAACGCTAACAACAATAACAACAAATACGTCTACATCAATTAATGACATCAATTATGTACGATGAATTATATATTGTAATATAATAATAACAATAATAATAATAATAGTAATTATAATAATTCCAAAATCGACAAATACACTTTTCATGTTTTGAAAAAAATGTATTTAAATACACAACGGAAACAATCGTTGATTGCTCCTAAATATCAACTGAGAGGAACACAACATTTTTCATACTTTAAGTACCCATTAGGCAGCTACGTGCATTCCCTGTCAATCCCTGTCTTTATCAGGCACTCTGACTATTTCGCCGTCTAGTAATTGGTCAGTTAACGGCATGACGTACCTCGAAATTAAAGCATCGTGTGATTACGTGAATATATATATATATATATATATATATATATATATATATATATATATATATATATATATATATATATATATATATATATATATATATATATATATATATATATATATATATATATATATATATATATATATATATATATATATATATATATATATATATATATATATATATATATATATATATATATATATATATATATATATATATATATATATATATATATATATATATATATATATATATATATATATATATATATATATATATATATATATATATATATATATATATATATATATATATATATATATATATATATATATATATATATATATATATATATATATATATATATATATATATATATATATATATATATATATATATATATATATATATATATATATATATATATATATATATATATATATATATATATATATATATATATATATATATATATATATATATATATATATATATATATATATATATATATATATATATATATATATATATATATATATATATATATATATATATATATATATATATATATATATATATATATATATATATATATATATATATATATATATATATATATATATATATATATATATATATATATATATATATATATATATATATATATATATATATATATATATATATATATATATATATATATATATATATATATATATATATATATATATATATATATATATATATATATATATATATATATATATATATATATATATATATATATATATATATATATATATATATATATATATATATATATATATATATATATATATATATATATATATATATATATATATATATATATATATATATATATATATATATATATATATATATATATATATATATATATATATATATATATATATATATATATATATATATATATATATATATATATATATATATATATATATATATATATATATATATATATATATATATATATATATATATATATATATATATATATATATATATATATATATATATATATATATATATATATATATATATATATATATATATATATATATATATATATATATATATATATATATATATATATATATATATATATATATATATATATATATATATATATATATATATATATATATATATATATATATATATATATATATATATCGTGGTGGATACATATTAGCAGTATATAAATATTTCTGCCTGCATCGCAGATCATTCTGGTGGTAATAAGTCTTTGAGGCTTAATTATATTTGTTTGTTTGTTTGTCAGCTTTATGCTTATGAATTTACTCAATACAATACACACACATATATATAAACGTAACCCTGTATAATACAGCTAAAATTAATTACTTATTACTCTGCAACAAACAGAGAATAAATTATCGAAATTATTGCGCGCACTTAAACGCGTCGCAAAGCACACACCGGTCACATACGTTCATACGTGTGTATGGATGCAAGTACATACATGCCTAAGGAGACACACACCAGCACACTACTAAATTAGTTCTTGTCACTAATTCCATGCACTCTGTTGAGATAGAAGTTGAAGGCAATTCCTCAGAAAGGGCTCTTGATCTATAAATGCGTCTACAAACAAACGAACACACAGAATCCATATAGGCATCAGCAAGGTTCAGACTTATGTACGCATGCCACAACTATACCACTGGTACACCACGTAGCGATATCAATACAATACATTCCTACAGATTTTGAAGTCAACTTCCTTCGATAAGTTTAAGGACATTACATATACCCTTACAGATACAGACGAAATGGTTGACATCTGTAGTGGCACCTCAGTTGCATCTTCTTAGCTGCAGCTGTGTTGAGAAAGGGTGTTAGTGTTGAGTACAAGTTGGGAAAGTCGCAAAATACGGTGTTGTCGGCATTACAATAATAATAAAAATGTTTGTAATGATTAAGGTAAAACGAGATTAAGGAAAAAATCACAGCAAAATCAAAATAAAAGTCATAAACAGAAATTAATCCTTTGATTATTTTTTAAGAGACCAAACGCATTAATTTATACCGCTTAGAAGCATTACTTCGAAGCGTAATGTCTTCGACTCTATTGAACAATTTTGAATTTGTCAGGAACGTATTTCAAGATAATTGATAAATGTTTCAGACTGCTTTAGACAACACAAAAAAATTACAAAAATGCTTTCAGTTTTCTGTAAAAGCGTTAAAGGGTAAAAGTTTTTCGACTTTAGATATCATGAATTTTTTTATGGTAAGCCAACATTTACGTTAGCCGAACGAAGGTTATGCGTTTATGAGTTTATGAGTTTTAGATCAGGCGTTGAAGTAAAGTATCATATAAAATTACTTTGTATTTATTAACAATTTAGATAATGCGACATAATTCAGAATCCTTCGATCTTTAACGTTTCACACCTAAAAAAGCAAGAATTTAAGTTAGCAGTAATTACGTTCCTTCCGTTCGTTCTTCCTTCTTCTTTTTCTCTTCAAAATTAAAAATTTTGATATATCACTGAATTAATGACTTCAAAACGACCTTCATATTAATGAATATAACCAATGAATGGCATCGACGACATGTCATCGAAAACCATATCATTCATTTGGAAATTATTATAAAATCTCCATTGTAGTGATGCACAAAATGTGTATCGAGAAGTGTTTAACACGAGCAACAGAAACAGCAGCAGGACTAACGTCATCTTGTTATTGTTGTTGTTTTATATCGGTATCATGCAATGACTTAACATGGGCGTTGATTGAATGTAAGAACGTTAGTAGGATATATGAGAGTGATTGTGTGTGGGGGGGGGAATTTGTTTACTTATTGTTCCTTTTTTTATCTTGTTGCTGACTCTTTTGAAATATTGCCTGCAATTTCAGTAGGATCCTTGAAATAATATTTAATATTTAGAGTGAAATAAATATTAAATGAGTTTTACTTAGAAAATCTAAAGGAACGATGTTGTTGTTGTTGTTGTTCTTATTATTGTTGTGATGATTGGCAGTGGTTGGTAGTTGTAATAAACACACACATACACACACACGAACAACCAACAACCGTAACTCAATACCAAAAAATTTTTCACAACCGGTCACTTGCTCTTTCAGTTTTTTTAAAGGAAAATGTTTTCTCTTCCACTCTCCGAATGATGTTCTTTCTTCCTCCTTTACTCCTCCCTTTCTGAAAGATTGCCTTACAATGATGGTGCTAGATCATGATAAAGGATGATGATGTAGACGGAGAGGATAAAGAAGACGATGAAGAAAGAGACGAATAAGAGGAAATGTTGAAAACAGCCTGTTTTTTCTTTCATTGATTCGCGGGCTTACATAGTTTACAACTGCTGGGTGTTGGGTGCAGTTGTTACACTAAATGATGTTGTTGTTGTTCTCGCCGTTAACCTCCTCTGCTTTCGCGAGAATGGTCGGTTGGCAAAACCGGCATGGGCGTGAGTGCGGGCAAGTAGTTTGATGCCCAAAAGTTTATAAAATATGCAGGCTCAATGGAATTTCTTATTTAAAATGCCATTAAACTTTTTTGTTTTTGTTGTTTTTCTTTTTGTTTTTTTTTCTCTCTTCTTTTGAATAGAAGAGGATGACATTTTATGCAGCAGATATATGTGCGTGAGCGTCCAAGAGGCAACAACAACAATACAACGTATTACAACAGTGCATGCATGTGTGTGTGTGCGTATGTGGTAAGTCGTGGTATGTGTGTACGTACTCTTAATAAGAATGAAAATTATCCTCGTGCCAGCAGAGTGTAAGACCCTCGACGATAAAGCCGATGCTGGTAACTCAGCGAAAATTCTGCCACTAAATTTTTTAGATTTAACCCATAGAATTTAGCCTTTAGAAAAAGCGTATTTTTATGATCTCCTTTTGCGATTTTGAAATTATGCGTTATAGAAATAAGCTTCAATTAATGTGTTGAATTAATCCTCTCCCTTCGGAATCGTGTTTTCAATTTAACCACACGCTTCCTTTCGTATTTGCGTGGGTTATTGTAACATCCAGTGAGCGTCGCTTTGGGGGCAAACTTTTAGTAAACATTTCAAAATTCCCTCTCTCCCTTTCTCTTTCTAACTAGCCTACGCAACTCTTTCTTCATTCCATTTATCCGCCTCCACCTCCTTTGAGGATGCTGAGCCAGAATAAATAATCATTCTTTTTATTCTCACATGAATAAAAAAATAATTAAATATTAAAAAGAGAAGATTCTTTTTTGTTCATTCTTCAACCATTGTTGCCACCTCGGGGTATTTTTTTCGCTTCAGCTCAGTCCAGAAATTAGAATATTTGATGCATAGGGATGATACGTTGCAAAGTAAAGGATTATGGTACAAATATGGGCAAACGAGAGGCGTTTTGAGCCACCTCTAGAGGTTAGTCCGGAATGAACTGACTTGAGAGCTTCTAAATCGTAATGGAAACGAATGAGTTAAGCCCCTCAGGACCCCAAACTAAAGAAAAATCAGCCACGGAAGCTGAGTTTTCTAGCTCCTACAACGCTTTTATGAAAAATTGTGGTCATTTTATTTTATCATTGATTAAAAAAATCAACTGTTTTCTAGAGTGTAAGAGTTGGAAAATAAACGGAAAATGAAGAACAAATGTTAAACCAAATCCACGTCGTAAGCCTGCTGGAAACGTTATTTCTATGTAAGAGACATTGTTACGAGGTAGTTTCTTACAGACCCTGTTTCTGTTGTGTTGTCGGCTGATTACTGGAGTAATAGCCAATTATGTATTGCCAAACTGCCACTTCACTCCAACTGCCTCCGACGTTGTTCCATATCAAATTATGATTTTCACCTCCGATTAAAGTGAAAACAACGAAGGGCGTAAAACGCATTAAATTTTACACGTAAAACATTAATTGAAAATTTCGCCCCGCCCCCTTCTTACAATCACTCCATATACACACACATACAAATAAACCTCATAAAAAATAATCGTGTAAAGACACAGGGGGGACTAAATAAATTGAATGCATCGTGCATCACGAAGACAAAAACAATGCCTCCCTTCCACAAAACTTTACTGATCGAGATAATCTTCGATTACTACTCAAAAATTTAACCCCTTCGTTTTATTGCTTCGTCTCGGATTTTTGCATAAACTTCAAAATCTCTATCCGGTTCCAACGACTTATTCTCGAATAACAGATAATTCGATACCAGTACGAGATATTTGGTGGTGTTCATCATAAAAATATTCACTACAATCAATCGACCGATGACTTTCTTTGCTTCCTGCTTGCCGTCTTGTTTTGTGTTGGTTTCTTGTTGGATTGGTATTCATTCATCCATTTATTCATTCATTTATTCATTCATTTATTTAGCACACTCACTTCCACACTTACTTCTACACCACACTGCATCTTACACTTGCATCCTACAAAACTGCGTCACCTCACCTCCGCTCACTTCATTCCACTGTCACTCAATCATTCATTCATTAAGTTCGCTTCGTCAATATTAACATTGTTTAAAATTTATTATTTAAATTAACCTCGCCTGTTTCGCCTGTCTCGCGTGCCTTCCTCCCTGACAAATGCATAAACTCATGCCGTAATAATAAAATATACAACAATAACAATAACAACAACGCCAACAACAACAACAACGCCAACAACAGTAATAATAATAACGACCAACAGTAGAAGCCAACAGCAGCAGCAGGAGTAGCAGTTAGAGCAACAGCAACGCCAATGCGTAGTAACAGCAACAACAAAAACAACAACGACAACAATAACAAATTACCAGAAATACATAGCCAACAGCTATGTTGAAAATTCTTGGCCATCCCAATTCCAAGTTAATGCTTGGGTGGGAGGGGGCTGGGGGTGCGTTTGTTGTTGGCGATATTGGTGGTGTTGGTGGTATTGCATTGCATCTTGCGTTCGAGCGCATAGGCGTTGCAGAGACGACGAATGCAAATCCCTCACGAAACCACAACGCAGCTTTTAATCCACCCATCCATACAACCTCTCACCCCTTTCATCTTCCGAATCATCCAATCATTCATCTATCCAACTATTCGACTATCGTATCCATCCATCTATCAATCTATCTAGCTATTTGTGCATCCAACATATACAGTATTTATTTGTCTATTTGTTAGTCAACATCTGTAAATACAATTTAAGAATTTTCTTTGAAGTTTTCCTCTTCATTAATATTTCTTCAGATGTTCATGTTGTTGTTTCAGTTGTTGTTGTTGTTGTTGCTGCCGTTGCTATTTCCAGAGTTATTATTGCGATCGCTGAAGTTGGTTGGTTGACTGAAGAGGCTCGCACGGTTTTTCTTCTTTACTTTTTCGAGAACACAAACGTTTGTAATCTTCTGTTTCGTTGCTTGCTTTTGTTGTTTTTTTTTGTATGAATAATTGTTATTGTTGTTGTTGTTGTGGCGGTAATCGTTTCGTTTCTGCCGTTGCTGTTGTTGTTGTTGTTGTTGTTGTAGTGCTCTATAGAACGTATCTTGAGAATCTTTCTCGACCACGCAAAGCGTCATCGTCCATTATCAGAAATCGTATTTTCTTATTATTTTCTATTTATTTAATAGTTATCATTGTTTTGTTTATTACTGTCTTCTATATAATTGTGTGTACGTAAGTGTGTGTGCGCGTGTGTGCTTGTGCATAGCAATATTGTCGCCTACACTCATACTCCACCACGTCCGCGACATACACTACCAAAAAAGTTTTTGTTTAATTTCGTACCTTTCATCCTCACCTTTTCCCTATTTTATTTTCTTTCAACTATACGATTTTCTTTTATTACTCTACGAATTTTCACACATCCGTTGGGATGTGTTCAAGTGCAATTCAAGTGCATTAGTTGTTAAACGCATAGAATGCTTTTAGTTGCATTAGAAGTTTTATTTCGTTTATATATTATCGAGTGTGTGTTGTGTGTGTATGTGAAAGAGAGAGAGAGAGAGAGGGAGCGTTTGTGTGCGCGTGTTTGTTTTTATGTTTCACGTCTTCAATAATTTTATTAAATTTTATAATAAACAATTTTATTATATTTTTTATTATATTTCACCGCAATTTTCAAAGGATTTCTTTTGGCTTCTAATAAATAACTAAAAGATTACTTTATTACTCATAGACGGGCCGCGCCCATACATATTCATACACCATCTAATATATAGCGTTTCTTCTGTAATAATTCAATGCATCAATTGTAACGGCTTCATCCCACACCTCACCGTTTCTTTTTAAATCATTTTGCCGACAAAACTATTGCCATTAAACGATAAATGAATGTAATAAAAATTTTATAAACACAAAGTTTTTCTTTCTTTTAATTTTTTAAAACAGATGTTTTCGATACGCTCCGTCGCGGCAGCTGCGCGATTTCAAAAAGAAAATAATTAAAGAAATGAAATTATATAGAGGATATATACACAGATGGCGCGGGACATCTTGCAGACAAGACTCTGACTGTACGCATGCATTCGAATAGTTTGACCGTATCGAAAATGTACAAAAAATATATGTAAAACAACAAAAGCAACAAATCAAAATCAAACGGAAAGAAAAACATTGAGATTGTTATTCTTTGAAAAACACATTATTTTGATAGAAAGTTCTTTGTTCTTAAATTAATAAAGGAATAATAATCATCGCTTCATCGTGCGCATCAAAAATGCGCTGAATCAAATTTTCATGAAGTCATAATTTTCATTATGGCCAGTTACGACGAACGACGCCACCGCCTGGTTTCCTTTGAGAAATTCAATAGAAAGCAAATTTAAAGGTTTCTTCAATGGTTTTCAAAGATATTGAAACACCTTTCTTCCTTTATTCTGTATTGACTAATTGTAATTGAGCCTTGTTGGCAAAAAATTGTCCTTCAGCGAACGCCCTCCAAGTATCATAATGGCAAAAAAATTATTTAAATAAAAATAGCCCAAAATTGAAAATAACACAAAGAAGCTTTTCCATGAAAAAGTAAGAAGAAGAGGAGAGTTGTATTAAAATAATTGGCCAGAATACTAAATTAAATAACAAAAAGATCGCCTAACGACTTTATCGATTTGCGAGGAGCGGGTTAATAAAGATGTAGAAATAATATTAAATATATCAAATAGGTCGAGAGAAAACTGCCTGTCATTGGACTTGAAGAAACTCATACACCCTACATTTGTACTTCCTGACTAATGAGGAAAATTGGACTTTGATACTACTTCTTTTCACGCTTTCCATTTTCAAATTCATCAAAAGCGTTATATTGGAGAATATAAAACGTTTTTAACCGTATGTCGATTCATGGTTTAAGAATTTATACAAACGTTTTTCATCTACCTTCTTCTTCAAGGCATTCCAAATGAAAACATTGTACGTAGTGTAGGGTATAGGGCATAAAAAAGAGAAATCTCATGAATTTAAGTAATTTTTTCTAATCGTTTTTAGTTTTAATTTCGTATTTTTCGTTTTATTCATTTTATTTATCTTTTATGTGATGAAATTTTTACACGTGCGATTATTTCAATCTCTTTTGTACGTTTTTTTTTTATTATAAAGCCATTTTAATTGTTTTTTTTTTCGGAAATTTGGGCAATTTGGTTTTGATTTTTTCTAGGATAAAATTTGCATAAATTAAAAAAGATAACAATAATTTATTATATTGAATACAAGAAATTTTATAACATGAAATATATAAAAGAGAAAAGACGCGACATTTATTTCTAATTTTTTGTAATCTTTTTATATTTACTTTTTTTTGCTTAAATTAAATTTTTTTCATACAAAATTAAATGATATTTTAACATTAGCCGTAACTCCAGTGTATTTATATATCCGTAGGTCTATGTGTGTTTGTATACAGGAAATTGTTTAATATCATTGAGACAAAATCTTCATTTGATCGTAAACAAAAATTAAGTAAATAAATTTTTGATATTTTTAACAGAAATGAATGTTTTAATTAGTTTTAGAGAAATCTGAAAAAATCGCTAAAAGAAAATCTAGAGCGAATTTTTCTTTATTAGAGGAATTTTTCACGTCAAAAAAAAAACGTTCAAAATAAAACTAATGAACACAACATAAAAACGAAAATAAAAACAGAAAATAATTACAGTGTAAATTATGAAAACTAAAAATCAGCAATAAATTTTATAAACAATGGAAATAAATTTTAGATAAACCTTTATTTAAACTAGTATGTTTCCTTTGGTACGAGAGAAAAACCATTAATAGTATTATAAACACAAACTAGGGAGTAAAGAACACGTACATATACATACAAACACACACATATATGTATATACGTGCATAAATTTCCCAAAGGTAATCCTTTTACAGTAAACCGTCTTCGGCAAAAATTTGTTAACCAACGTGAAAAAACTGTTTTGCGAACAACGAATTTTTCCTCTCAGTGTACTCAACCGTATGTGTGTTTATTCGTAGAGGTAAATGTGCGTGTGTAAAGATGTGTGTGCGTATTATTAAGCGCTTATGGAACGTGTCTTGACTTCAAATATCGAGTCATTTTACAAAAGCGTTAATGTGTTTCTTAATCGTCGTCGCTACCATTTTTACTACTAGACACACTATTGATTGCCACTCTTAATAATTCTGTTTGTCTGTTTGTCGATTCTATCATAATGTTTGATATTCTTTAATATTTGTTCCTGTTGAGATAAAGACAGGTGTTGGGAAGGCGTTCAGAGGCGGAAGATTTGAAAAACTATTTGGCAAAAAATTGAAATTAATTTATTGACTTTAATTTATCGACGTAATAAAATTAAAACAATTAACAAACAATTACTAAACTTCATTACGCTTTGCCATAACCAAGCGGCCACTATTACCGATTACCGGTTGTTTTCTCTTTACCGAGTTATTTCATTTTTTCAAGCATTAATTTTTATTTATACATAATTTATTTTACTTTTTATGTTTGCTTTTTTCTTACTAATTTTTATTTGAATTTTAAATTTTCTTCATTTCATGTCTTGCTTGTGTTTCTAATTAAAAATTATTTTTTTTTGTTACCATTTTTTTAGTTTTATGGCAATAGTGATCGTATTATTGTTGGTTTGACTGTTGTTTTGGGCTGATTTTTCTTGTTCGTTGTTTCTGTTTTTTAAAGATTTATTACGTGTAAGCGATATTTTCCTACATTTATTTTAATTTCTCGTATCGATGACAATTACTTTGATCAATAATTTTCATAAATTTGTTTTCATCTTCTTTTTTTTAGTGTACGTAACGAAAGGTCTTACATCTTTGTACTACGCAATTTGTTTACGTAAAAGTGAAATTATGAACATTATAAATATTTGTACTTCGTGAACTCTAAAGCCTCGCCTCTCATGTCCCTTCACTCATGCCTCCACCCCCTACCCGCCATACTAGCAATTTCTACTGTTTTTTCTCATTAAAAACAGGAAACAACTAAAAATAAATATTCGTATAATAAATAAATAAACAAAAATAATGAAAGCAATCTCAGCAAAGCAACGAAACAAGACAGATCTTAGTTTAAACCGATGCTAAATTAAAACAAATAAAAATATAATTTATAAAAATTCGTTAATAAAAAATTGAAATAAACAGCAAATAAAAATTAATTAAAAAATAAACGACAGAAACGGCGTGGAGCTTGGCTCCGGCATTATTGTTTTCTCTTGTTGAATTTATTAATTAAGGAATAAAATAATAAAAATTAAATCAATAATAAACCGTAATGTAGATTTTATTTAAAAGTAGAAATTCAGTAGAGAGAACTGAAGTCGAACGCCTGGAAATGGAATTGAAATAATAAAATGTAATAAAATTACTAAAATGATGATGACGTGTATCCAAAAAATACACAAACACAAAAAACGAGAATTCAATGAATATTATTACTAAAAAGAGAGTTACGTGGAAAGGGGCTATAGCGTTAGACGTTGGGGGGGGGGGGGTGAGGTAGAACACCAAACGGGATCTCTATTATTTAACGAGTACCTCCATCAAATTGCCAACCTTCATAAAACAATTAAAATGGTTTTAAGATAAAATTCAATAATTTATATAATATTTATTCGATATTATAAAACTTAATGATGTTTTTGGTAAAATTGCCTTCTAAATTGTACGTAATTATGTTTATCGAAAAAGGCCTTGTTAGTTGTTTTCAATTTTATGATTTTAGTGTTTATTATAAGACCAAATTATTGCTCAACAAAAATTGTAGAGTAAATACGTCAAAGCAACGCATAAACATCACAAGCGTCGACTTTCGAAATTTTTCATTTATAACAAAAATTCAATTAATTTTTTAAATTTCACAAAATGGGGGAAATATTTTATTTTTATTATATTTATGCCAATATTTTTAATACCTCAAACCAAAAGAAACCAAAAACATTTGGATTTATACTATTTTTTTTATTAATAATTAAAATTGATAATTTTGCTTTCTCAGAAAATTACCGCTTATTCTTGTTGTTGCTGCTTTCAAATTATTGTTATTAAATAATTTATGCAGACACGTTTTTTAGAAAAAAAAACCATTTCCTAAATTTAGTTTATCTTTTTTGTTTTTATTTCATTTTTTTTTTGGGTTTTTTATTAGATTTCTTTTGGTTTGCAAAATATAAGTCTTTTGATTTTTATTTCTTTTATGATATAATTTAAGAAAATGTGAAATTTTGAAATATTTGGCATGCATAAATTAATAAATGTGTTTAATAAAAGTGATGATAAAACAATATCCGCAAATCATTAGCCATTTGCTAAAATCAAGGCATTAATATTTTATAGGCTCAAAAATTATAATAAACTTTCTAACCTACTATTTTGAAGGCTTCTATATTGAATATAGCCATAATTATAATGGAGAGTTGCGTCTGAGAGAGAATATTAATCACTATGTCAGTAAAGCACATTTACATTTTATACGAATTATATTTGCTCATAAAAATCTTCACGTTTGGGAAATTCTTCTTCTCATTCGACATAGATTTATAATTATTTATGGTGACCAAGCTTGCTCATACAATTCTTTAAAATAAATCAATAAACATTTTTATATTTTTTCTCTGTATTTAATTTTCAAAAGTTTCCAAATTAAATTTTGACCGAAAGTAAATAGCTTTTACGTCAGATAAAATTTAACTCAAATTTTAATAAAATTCAGTCTATCTGTTACGCAAAAATTGCCGCTATTAAGCTGAATGCTAATTAAGTTATTTATTAAATTAAATTGTATAACGATATCCGGCTTTAGATAAACACAAAACTCGCGCACACACACATACACACAAAATAAGTATCGCCGTCATACTTGCACTTCATTCACTTAATCAATTCACTACCGACAGAAACATCATTATCACCACCTAGATGAACATCATCAATGATAACGAAATGAAATGAAAATCATTTTCACGCACAGTCTTTCATGCCGCATAGACAATTCGTCATCGACTCTCTCTCGAAGTCATCGTCATCAAGACAAATACGGGCAAAAACAACAAATAAATATGATTAGTATATGACTAGTATGAATATATATATATATATATATATATATATTTTATAGATACATGATTATGAACAAGATCAAGCGCACGGACATCACCGTCTTCTATGGTTACGTGCAGCAATCTTAGATATGATTGTTCACATCATGTAAATACATAGAGTTTATGTACGAATACGATCGTGTATGAATAATTATCTCAATGAAGTGCTTTTTAAAATACAAATTAAAAGAATAAGGAATAAAAAATACATCGATTATAATACTTTTATCTATATAATAAAATACACAGAAAAAATACCGAAAAGATGAAGTCATGTTAAAAAGTTTAGTTTTAGTTTTTATGATTTTCAATTTTTATAATTTTATTGTTGTTTACTCTCATTGTTTTTTAAAATAGCATACTCCTGAATGACCAAAAAGCGTAATTAAATTCGTTTCTGTTTTATTACTTCTGCCTACTTGAAATCTAGGCTATTTCTTGTTGACACCGTGGAACTACTATGTATAAACCTTTTATATCTATATCCATCTGCTGGGTTTTTCTGCAGGGAATGGTGAGTAAGGTCTGAGCTATTCTCATGCCTAAAGGTGACGCTTATAGAGAGCTGACGAGAGAAGGAGAGGGAGAGAGATAGACAGTCCTTTAGCATTATCTGTATAAAATGTTATATAATTGTAAAACCGTAAATTCTAAAAGAATCCTAACTTCGTGTCATAACAGATAATTTGTCAAACATTCGATTCTAGAGTATTCAGATATTCATAGAAAGCAATAAAAGCTAACTTTTCCACATTTATAATAGTGATTGACGCCCACATTGTAATGTCTAATTGTAATGTCTTGAAAATAGTCGCACAATACAAAGTAATAATCTATAAATAAATAGGTATAGAAAATATTAAAACGGTAGGAAAATGTAAGAAGTCACAAACAATTTCAGATGGTAATCACAATGGCGACAATAATGGTAATAATGATAATAATAAAAATAATAAAAAACTTAAAAAAATAAACAATTTTTTAATTAAGAGTATACAATTTTCTTCTAAGTTTATACAGTGTACATTCAAAAAATGCTATTTTTCAATGAAACAATTATCTTTTTAAGAAAATACACAACCAAATTAAAATGCAAAAAAATTGCTTACGATCTAAAAATAAATAAATTATTATTTTAATACACCGATATAAAACACATACACATACCCATACATATCCTAATGTCTATACAACACAAAAACAACAGCCAGCACCGAATGCAACACATACTCTAGACACAGAAGTCGTAGCCAGCAATAGCAATATTTTACACTCTCGTCAATTCTCATATACGTTCTCATAGGTTTCTATAACTGATTGTGAGTCAGTCTAATTTAATTATCGCCACTGTATATCCATAAGATAGAAAAATTACTTGGAAATTCATAACCAAATAAATATGAACAAATGAGTAAATAAATGAAATGGAATAAATTCAAGCAATAAACTGAATTAAATGGAAAATTACAATTTTAAATACATCATCAGTCGATAAGGCTTTACTTCGGCCGAATCACGTTCGGTCTGTCATTTCAGTGAAGTGATGGTACGGCGGGTCCAATTGATTGGTAGCCTTTGTCATCGTTCGATCGATCTAGCAATTGCTGCATCTTCCGCTGTAGAGGCAGATAAATACAGATAGATAAATTTTATTTTAGTGGCCGAAGGTAAACTCAAAGGTTTCAACAAGAAGATATCAATCGACGATGGCAATCCACAGTAATGGGTTAAAAGTAGCTAATGTTAGCCAAAAATAATAATAACAATAACAACAAGTTTTATTTATATATGTATTCTTATTTGAGGCAATAAAATATTTTATTTGCGATAATCGAACAGATACGGACATTGATGTTATTTGATATTGTTGCCGTCGTTGTTCAGTAATTTACGATGGACGCCGGCGGGTCCATGTCGTTACCATGGCCATGAAAAGGAGAGAAAAGGCAGAGAGTAAGAGAGGGAGAGAGTGTTGAAAAAGTTGGTCAGGATACGAATAACAAACGCATAATTTCTCGTTCTACTAGCAATGTTGGGACAGTTGGAGCTGTAGCTGCTGCTTCTACTGCTGACACCGTATTTGTCAGCAATTTTCAAGCGTTTGAAGCAATTTATGACTCACAACAACATCAACAGCAGGAACTAGAACAATGCTAATTAATATCTACAAATTGTTAACATTTGCTTGCAACAATTAATTTTGTAATTTTTGCCCCCAAGCCGTTACGGATTAGCGAATGAATGAATGAGTAAATGAAGGAAAGAATGAATGAATAGATAAATGAATGAATGCGATGATAACTAGCAGTTATACGACTGAACGAATTAAAGGTAGACTAAGAGTTGCCACGGGGATGATTGTAGAAAATAAATAGAAAGTAGGGTAACAATAAGCGGCAACAATAAGAGCAAAACAACACCATCATAGTCAAAGCAACTCTTGAGGAAGTCAGGTTTTAGTCATTTTTATCAAGTTTTTAGTCATTATTTCAGAGGCGTGGTCCTATCCATTTTCTCACAACCTGCGAGTTATGAATAATCCCATAAAGACTGTGACCTCACTTTCTTCCAAATTGCCACCGATTTATCTGGGCCCTCTAATTTGTCACAATTCACCCTACACGATACATCGCGATTCATTGACGATTCGTTGAACAACCAACTGATAAATAATATTCTCCTCCACCATCCACCCGTCTGAAGATGGGAAAGGCTTCAGATATTGGTCATTTGTTTGATTTAGAAAATTATCATTATTTTTCAATTATCGTCATCAAAATTATGATCACTCCCTCCACATCCCCCCCTTGCCGAAGATTGCCTTTCGGATAAAAATGTAATTGCAGAAAAGGCGTGGACTCGATGATATAATCGGTTTTTCTTGTTCTTTGTATTATTATTATTACTATTATGATTCGAACAAAGTTTTATTGTATATAATTTGTTTATTTATCTTTAATTTTGTCGGTTGTGTCGATTCAGAAATGATTACTAAAGATAATTTGTACAAATAAAAATACAAAATAAATTATTATCTTCCATCCATTAGAAACAATTGAAATTTTCTTGAATAATTAGAGCTAAACAAAAACAGTTTTTCATTTAAGTCAAAAAATTCTGGAGATAACTTCAAATAGTAAAAAAGTCAGAAAACTAATAAATTATTTTATTGGGATTTTTATAGCACTGAATGCTAATTTTACGTATTTCTTTCCTTCGAAAAATTTGTGGTTTTCAATTACGATCTTTTTCAATTTTTCGCTAAAGAGCTAATTGTTAGAAAGCTCTTCGACTAATTCGATTTCAGATACTTTTGATTGAATTTATCGTGTGTTCTGTATAAAACTTCTTTACCATATTTTCTCCCAAAAACACAATCAGAGAAACAACACCAACTACTATACCCATTTAGTGTTATATTAGTTTTACCTGACACTACATCTCCACCATTCCAAACACCCATCGATTTCTCGACACTAACTGCCCAGTTTTTAACGCCATCTTTAAATTCTAACAGCAGGAGCAATAACAAAAACAACAACAACGACAGACACATCTTTAACAACAGCAACACGAACGACAATACCAATTTAATCTCAGTCATCACAATATCACACACATCACAATTTCAAAAGGTGATGATGAGTTTGACCCTCCCCCCCCCACCCATTCTTTCACTACTACCGGAATCAAGATTTCAAATTGTGTTAGCTTCATATCGTGAATGTTGCAGCGAAAGGCTTTTCGAATATGGCAGCAGTGGCACGATATGCAGTCTACAAAGAGCTTAAAAATGGAATGGTCTAAACGGTCATTGGTGCGCTCTCCATACACCCAACAATTTTCATACCATTTATTTGCAACATCCTAGAACATACATTTTTAATTCTTCTTCCTTACTTTATTGCTTTCATCTTTCCATCCATTTTACCTTCATGTCATAACGCTCCCTACCATCCCTCTATCAATAAATGAATGCATTGCAAATATTTTCTGCGGCAGGACAATTTTCTGAGAAGGAGGCTTGGCGACGAAAGGCACGGGCAGATTGAAGAGCGCTTTTACAGCAGCATTATATTATTTTTACTACGTTTAGATTTGTTGTTGCTATTTTGCATTCTCTGTCGCTGCTACTACTCGTTGCATAGAAAATTGCCTATTTTCCAGATTTTAGAGAAACTCGTAGCGCGATAACATTAGTATGGAAAGACCACAACGATGTGCATGTGCACAGTCGAAACCCTTTCTAGCTCCACCATCTCCGCTAACAGACACATAGGCAGACACTTGATAGGCTGCCAGTCAGATCGTAAGAGAGATAGACACAGAGAGACACACACAGTTAGCTTTTTCCCAATAATTCGTGTTTGCGCGAGGAGAGGATTTAATTTGCAATGTTACTGCACTTCGTGGATATCGCCTGGTACATGATCCGGGTATTGGTGTACCGAAACGAACCGTGCGTGAATATTTGTGAGTATGAGGCGTGTATGTTTGTGACTTTGTTCATAGCAGTTGTTGTTGTTGTTGCTGCTGTTGTTGTTATTATTTAGAAATTCCTGTACTCCAAAATCCAGCATTCTCTCCATCTCACTGGAAACCCACAAACGATCTTCTTACACACACTGGAAATACTTGCGAGTGAAAGAGAAAGAAACATTTTAAAATAGTTTCACGTGACGTTTTCAAGATTCACATTTCTTCCTTCATATGTTTTTTCCTCTCCCTCTCCTCTTTTCGGTTTCGTTCCTTACCGCCACCCACCCCCTCTTTCATCAGTTCCTAACTATCTTCCCAAAACAGTGTTTGGATTTGTTAAAATTCTCCCGAAACAAAGTAGTGATAACTCTACACATAATGACTGCAAACCGTCTCATTTAAACATTATTTAAGGCCACTTTTAGCACTCGGTTTCCGTGCAAATCGCTTCCAATGCGAGCCCGTGCATATCCTGCGATGTTACAAATGCTTCTTTCTATTGCTTCTGCCGACCAACCGACCGTTCATCTGCTCAAAGAAGCACCATCAGGAAGATGATGAGAGGAAGATACGTTAGTATTCAGTAACCATCACCATCCTTCAAGTTTCCAATTTTCCAACCCTTCAACACTTTTCGTACTCCTATGATCTGTGCCGTTTTCATTGTTTCCCCGCTCTCGACCAAGCCATCCCCTTACGAGTCCTTTCAAACTAACACACTTAGATTCACGTATGCACAAACACGCGCTAACGTTGACGCATACATAGTGGGTGCACTATTGCAGCAATGCGTTTCCTGTCGCCACTATCTTCGTTCTTTTACTACAGACGTCAGTAAATGATGGCTACGCTAATAGCCAGAAAGCAGGGTGCCCGTTTTAATACAGAGCGCTAAGATTTAACGGTATGTATTCGTTGATGTTGGTGGTATTAGTTTCCAAAGCGTAGTTAGTATAAATGGATGTGTGTATGTGTGTGTGTTGATGTTATTTTGTAATTTGTGTATCTAAATATGAATTCGGTTTATGTATTTGTATTAACTGATGGTTTTGCGTGCAATTTACTTCGTGGCATAGAAACAGAAACAGGCAAAGCTACAGCAAATACGTATAGGTAAATGTAGTATAGTAATTGCAGTATTAAAGTATATAGGTAAGTGTCGTATTTTGCGCGAAAAGCAATTTGGCAGAAATCTACATTCCCTTTGTTACCTTCACACTCTTGTTTTCTCTTCAAACGATTAGACGCTACGAATGTAAAATTACTCCGCGTTTGTTTTTATTCCATTGACGGTTCTCCTAAAATTCGTCTTTCTAGAGGACAAACTAAGGCATAAAGACTCATAGCGTAAGAGTGATATGAGTTGATCAAGTAAGCTTTAAGTCACATCTTTTGACCATTTTCAGGCAACTTTATTACCACATAAGAAAAGCCTAAAAAAGAAAAAGGTGGTGCGTACCTTAATGCCTTTTTAAACTTTTTTAGTCAGCCTTCAACATTTAACTTATATAAATTTAAGATAAATTAAGCAAATAATTCATTTATCAATTAATTTAGCAAATAATTTATTAATCAAGATAAGATTATCATTAAAAGCATTATGTCCGTAATCATCGTTTAATATATTATAATAATAAGAAAAAATATTATATAAAATTTTAATAAAAATATGGCGATCTTAAACAATTAAACAGAACAAATTTATGAGGATTTAGTTTTATCAAGAATTGGACACGTTATTAATGTTAATAAGAACGTCATTAAGAATTAAAAAAGAAGAGATCGTCCGTAATCACATTGGGAGTTAATTCAAAATCACGTTAGTGAACGTCAACGAAATTATCCGAAAATTATCCGATAATAAATACAAAGATTTATGAAAATTAAATTAAAATTTTTGCAGAGTTCTCTAAGAGTTAATTAGTCTTCACGAATTAGAAAATCATTGAGACTTATAAGAGAAAACATCCAGTACTCACAGTTGATTAAATTCAAATTTCGACGAGACCTTAAATCAGTTGCTTAAAGTGGAAACAACTAAATTATTCTATTTGTTTAAGAGATATTTTTCAATACAACGTTTTTACAAATTTTAAATGAATTCGATAAATTTAATTTCGTTTATATACCACACGTTTAACCCCGCCACGATCATAACTTCTTGAAGGCCGTACGGGCGTAAATATCTTCAAATCTTAAGGCCGAACTACGGTGTTATTTCTTTATATTAATATGAAAGTTGAATTTACTATCAATCAATGGAAAACAACAACAATGGCATAAACAATTATATGTTAACAAAATGTTATAAAACATTTATAGACTTATTATTATTGTATTAAGAGAAAACGAAAGAACGAACGAGCGAACGTTTTCTTTATAACTATTTTAGTCTTTTTTATTATTTATTGCTAATTGTTAATTCAAAATTCAGAAAGTTTTATACATTTTATTCATATACATTTATGTATATTTGTATGTGTACACTTTTTATTAATAATAATAATAAAAATATTAACGAATTAAAGTTATTGTTATTATTATAAAACTCAATAACAAAAAAACTCGCATGAAATACAAGCCAACGTATTCATCCTTTCCCTTTCACTCACTCATTCATTCGCTTCTGAATTAATGCTGGCAACATTGTAAGTACAAAGTCATAAAATATTAATAGTCAAAGCAATAAATTAAAATATTACAACAATTTGAAGTAATCAAATATTTTTTTCATCCATAATAACAATTTTTATTAAAATAAAATAAATACGTAATTTAGAAGTGACGCGTATGAGCGCTGAAAAAGCACATTCACTCTAGCAATTCTCGAATGCACGAATACCATGCCGGCAACATGGGCGTATCCGTACTACTTACCTCGTAAAGGTGGTAAGGAAAGGAAAAGAGAAATCCAATAAAAAAATCAAGTAACCAATAATCAAAAAAGAAAGAATTTATATTGAAAATAACACGATCTTAAATAAATTACCCTGGAAAAACTTGTTCAATTACAAACTAAAGAAACGCATACGAGCGTATGCGGAAGAATACGTTGCATTTAAATGATTGCTCGGAGGGCAAACAGAAAAAATTTACGAGGATTTAGATTTATCAAGAATTGGACACTTTATTAACGTTATTAAGAACGTCGTTTAAAATTAAAAAAGAAGAGATCGTCCGCAATCACATTGGGGGTTAATTTACAATCACGTTAGTGAACGTCAACGAAATTATCCGAAAATTATCCGAAAATATATATATATATATATATATATGGCTAACGAAAGAATTATTTCTTAATTATTTCTTAAAGAAAGTATTTTGAGGGTGGAGTCTATTTAAACAATTAACTTTAATGTTCCAAATTCTAGTTTAGGAAATTGTCTAGGTTAAAAATTATTATATAGCAAAAATGAAAATAGTAAAAAAGAAAGGATACTAATTCTAATTTAATTGTTTAAAAATAACTGTTACGTTCAAAATGTTTATTTGCTAGGGAAATTATATCTTGTAATCGTATAAGCTTGTAAGTCAATGGTGCCTTATTGATAACGGGCTTCAATTCCCTTGTCGGTTTTGGAGAGCTAACACCGAAACGAAAGGGGTTTGCCCATCAGTTCGAATCAATAGTTGCTTTTCCAAACTTCACAAATTTACTTTTTTGCAACCAATTAAAAGAGACTAAAGTCTGTCGAATTTACTTTTTAGAGAAAATTATTTTGATAAAAAAATTTTACTAAAATCACCATTATATTGGTTTTGGCTCACGAAAGCGAATTTAAACGATTTTTTAAGTATCCCTTGATTTTCGATTTATTCTATTAGTCAGGTACCAATATTTATTTTGTATAAATTAAAATATAAGTAATTAATATAAATAGTTCTCATTTTTGTTGTTTGGCCTTTTTTAATTATTTTATATTTGATACTAAATTTTCTATTTTCTTTACGATATACCTGCCTTTTTCTCATCATTCCTTGCTCATAAAGTAGACCCCATTCTTTTATGGGCCCTCCTGCCATTTTAAATAGCGGTCCTGCTGAGAAATTTATTATTGAATCTCATACAAAATATCGCATTTTAATCTCGCAACAAAAAGCTAAAATATATTGTGTGTCATTGCGACGATGTGATAAGATTTCGTGCTAACAAACGAAATAGAGTCGAACAAATTCAACATAATAAAATCTTTATTAAAAAATTATTTTATGCTTCAAGAAAAAATTTGTTTTCCCCCAAAAAATATTAAAAATATTGAATAGATGATTATAGAGACCGATTGATATATTTTATTATAAGTACACACAGACATATATATATATATATATATATATATATATATATATATATATATATATATATATATATATATATATATATATATATATATATATATATATATATATATATATATATATATATATATATATATATATATATATATATATATATATATATATATATATATATATATATATATATATATATATATATATATATATATATATATATATATATATATATATATATATATATATATATATATATATATATATATATATATATATATATATATATATATATATATATATATATATATATATATATATATATATATATATATATATATATATATATATATATATATATATATATATATATATATATATATATATATATATATATATATATATATATATATATATATATATATATATATATATATATATATATATATATATATATATATATATATATATATATATATATATATATATATATATATATATATATATATATATATATATATATATATATATATATATATATATATATATATATATATATATATATATATATATATATATATATATATATATATATATATATATATATATATATATATATATATATATATATATATATATATATATATATATATATATATATATATATATATATATATGTATATATATATATATATATATATATATATATATATATATATATATATATATATATATATATATATATATATATATATATATATATATATATATATATATATATATATATATATATATATATATATATATATATATATATATATATATATATATATATATATATATATATATATATATATATATATATATATATATATATATATATATATATATATATATATATATATATATATATATATATATATATATATATATATATATATATATATATATATATATATATATATATATATATATATATATATATATATATATATATATATATATATATATATATATATATATATATATATATATATATATATATATATATATATATATATATATATATATATATATATATATATATATATATATATATATATATATATACCACTCATCGACTATATATACTAGTACAGTTACTTTGGTGGCATTGCGTTTTTAATCCTCTGATGGTAAATTCAGTTAAAATGTCACCATGTTTATTTGAACATAAGCATTATAATTTAACTCAGACTCAGATGTCTTTTGCCAGAGAACATCTGTTAAGATAAAATTTGATCTACATGCATATGGTCCCATATTGGAAAAAAGATTCGAACTATTTCAGAAGGTTTTTAACTCCTTCAGAAATACAAATGCAACCGCAATTCATACACTAATATATTGAAAATGTACAGTAAACGCAAATATCTTTTGAGCTATTATTTGTTGTGAATTTTCGGTAATCGTATTTTAATTATATCTATAAAACTGTAGAAGAAAGCGAAAAGAAGAGCACATAAATAATACTTCACCCCTAGGCTAATATTATGTGCGTTGCTTCTACGTATCGTGAGAGGAGGGTTAAAATAATTCCGTAAGGCGCTCTCCTTATTATTGCGGTGGTAACGCTGTTGTCATTGTTGTTGTTATTATTATTGTTATTTAGCTGAATTATATTTCTTTTATTCCTTTCGGTTGAGACTCGATTGCTTTAAAAATTTAATTATAGCGCATATAATTTTTATGATTATTATTTTTGTAACAGTATAAATAAGCCATCCACAACAACAACAATAATAAGAATTATGGGAAAGGAATGAGGGATAGAACGACAACGACAAAATGTACCACATTAATTTTGTTACTTTTAATTGCGTTCCTTTGCCGTTGCCATTGCGTTGCCGTTTGTCGTAGCCGCTGTTTCGTTTGTTGTACTCGCTCGATTTCTTCGCAAGTCATTCGTTTGTTCAATACACAGCAGACGCAAACACCACAAACACACACACACTAACACATCGCGAAGCAATCATAAATAAATATACATTTCGACTCGCATCTCGCGTACGCGGTACGTGCAGACAAACATTTTTTCTGTCTGTTGAATGGAAATACTTTTATTATTATTATTAGTGTATTATTATGAATTCTTTTTTCCATTTAATTTTTAATCTTTTTGTTATTGTTTCGGTTCGCTGCTTCACTGCAAGAGCCGGAAGGGCAGCAATAGCGGCAGCAGAATCAGCAGCAATAAGACCACGATAATTTGTATCTTTGTATAGGCGAGTGTAGAGAGAATGACGTCCGTGTCAGTGCGTGTGAGCGAGGTATACATTGTATATAACAAAATGAGAAAAAAAGAAACAGATAAGAAACTATATAAATAAATAGAAGTAACTAACTACGCCGACGACGACGACGAAGAAACAAAGTAACAAAGACAACTGAATTGATGCAAAACAATAACAATGATAATAATTGAAGAAATGAAATAATGATTATAGTAAATGTGGCAGGTTAAGAATAGGTTGGACGGACGTACCACCACAAGACAACGCAACGCAACGCAGTACAATGCAATGAAACGCAATTCACGACGGAGCATCGAATGTTGGTCGTTGAAAATTGGGGATGAAAAATGCTTCAGTAAACAAAGGAAAAATATTTATTTTTTGTTGAAATAAAGAATTTTGAAATGATAGAGCGGAGAGCGGTCGGTTGTACCGACAATGACGATAAGGCCTTTTTGTTTAGTTTCATTAATGACCCATTATTTTGTTGTTAAGTATTGATGGTCACCAAAGAAACGTCTTAAAGAATTCACATTCAAGAAACATTCGTTATACCGCAAATGAATGCAATAAAAATCCAAATATACAAAAAACATAATTGCCCACACATACACACGAACATACACGAACACACACGAACACACACACACACAAAAGCACATCAAATAATTTCCCCTTCACATAAATTTTCAATTATAAGGCAATCGCAATTTAATTAAAAACATTTTAGCAATAAAAATTTCAGTTCAGAAAATGAGTATTTTAATGAAATAAATATTTAAAGAGAGACTGACGGTGTGGATGCTCGTACATAAAAAGATATGAATTAAAATGTAATAATCATTAGTTTATTGCAAACAAACTAAAAACCCATTATGCACACCTCTTACGCGGCTCCTCATTTCAATAATTACAGAAGCACTTACTCTCATGCCGTATTTATAGAATATCCAATGCGATGCCGCGAAAATAGAAAAAGGATTCCAAGGATTATTCGAAAATAAAAAGTCTTGGCAAAAAAAAACCTGACTTGCGGTGATATAATGATTTACGATGAGGAAACTATTAAACGGAATTTATGAAATCTATTTTCTAATTGCTCAACAAAGACCTTCATTGTTGCGTTGTTGTTGTTGTTGCTGTTTTGTTTTTATAATTTCTAACGCCGATGCTTCTGCTGCTGCTTCTGTAGCTGGTACTGCTATCGTATTAGTGCTACTGCTGCGAAAAGAAGGATAAGAAGAGAAACTGCTGCTGCTAGTGTCCTGTTGAAGAAATAACCACAAAAAGACCAACAACAAAAACAAACGAGAAGAGAAAATTATACACTCAAGGAAAAGTCAAAGAACTCAAGTGCCTACAACAACGATCATCTGAGTGACAACAACAACAACAAATAACAAGAACAAAAATGTAAACCAGCCGGGAATGGTTTGGGCGTTCGCTGCTTGACTTTATAGAGTGGCGGCTTCTGCTACTGCTGTTACTGCTGAGGCTCTGTTCATGGTCGTTAGAGGAAAAGGGGCAAAGTGAAAGAGAAAGAGACAGAGAGTGAGAGTGAGAGAAAGAGAGTAAAAATGGATTTTACCCTACAGAGCTATTTTTCCTATTGTAGGCGCTTACCGCTAGTCTAGCTTTATCTTCCTCCTTATTCTTCTTCTTCGTCTTATTTTTCTTTAACAGCATTATCGCCTTGCTATTCTTCCAGGCAGCCGGTTGATGAATGAAAACAACGACTACGAATGAATGAAGTAGAGTTGTTGTGAACGGCAAAAACATAAGCAACGGCAAGAATGAAAACATGTCAACGGCAAGGGCAAAAAGGCGGCAACGGTTTCAGAGATAGTAAAGATGAACACGGCAACGATGCCGATGACAAATACGATGCTAATGACAATAACGAAGATGTGTCAATTGGAAATTTCGAAGGAGTAAAAGAAAAAAGCCAGTGGACGAAACAACAACAACAACAACTAATCTGTTTCTTTTATGACGTATAAAACAAACGCTAAAACTTTGCTCAATATTAGGAGAGCAGAACGAAAAGCATCATCACCACCGGCAAGCAAGCATCACAAGATAGAAATCTTCAAAATTTTCTTTTGATGACTAAAAACAATAGAATTTTTTTATGAGTAGAATGATTGTGTTTTTTGTGCTTTCTTTTGTGCTGCCTTTTTTCTTTCTTTTTGTGATGTGATACAATATTTTCATATACTTGTTGTTGTTTTTGTTCTTTCATTCATTATGGTTTATGTTTATTAGCATCGCCGTAATTATTACTCGCAACTAAAAACATTTTGAGCGTGAGAGAAATTTGTTTGAGGAAGAGGAATCCTTTGGGCATCCGGTGAAACAGAAAACATTCACCGCTTGAGAAAGCAAAGGAGAACGTAATTATAAAGGACTCTTAATAGCGACTATCCACGTTGCTTTCATTTTCTGCATTCCTTCATTTGCGATGACTTTCTTTTAAAGTATATTTCTTCTTATTTTTCAAATTAGAAATCTCCTAAAGTCTTCCTAGATTTCTTAAATCTTAAAGATATTTTATGGCTTAAGAGAACAAATTTATAGGAAAGCATATATGTGTGTTTGTGATTAAAGACTCTTTAGACTTGTTGACATTTTTGAAAAAACTGCAAGTATCCTGATAGTGATGATGAAATGATGTGTCTTCGAATTTATGCAGTCGAAAGGCTTATTATGAAATTAAAACACTTATTTAAAAAATAGAGGAATTCATGGTAAGGGAGTCCCTTTTTCAGCCAACGTAGTCAATTTATTTTTTAATATCAGGAACAAATTCGTTTTATCGCAAATATAAAACGTATGTTTTACCACCATTTTAAACAAAAAAAAAAATAAATAAACCCATTCCATTGATTATTGATAATTGAATGTAAAACCATTAAAAATAAAATACACTCTCCTCTCTCTCAATATTTAAATATTCATTATTTTGTGATATGACATGATTCGGTGACATCAATTCTTACGATACATTCCTGATGAAATTAATATTAATAATAATAGCAAACGTATTTAATTTTCATTATTTAGTTTAACCTTTTCATTTGTCTAAACTCACGAATTGCATAAATAAATATATTAATATTTAATTAAATATAATTTACTTAAACTTTTCTAAAATTCTAAAACTTTGTATTTTAAATTATTTTTTTGAATAAATAATTTCAATTGCAATTACAATTGCAGTTGCTTCATTATGAAGACGTAGGGGCAGAAGTACGGCGGGAAAATGAATGAATGGCAAAAGGTTTTAGATAATATATTTTAGAAATGAAAAACTACGAAGCAAAATGGAAATTTAATGTAAAAAAAATGTGACCTATGTTTATTTGAATATGTAAGAGTAAGCGCCTCTGCTTGCCCCAATCGAGCTTCTGCTTGCCTCTCCTGCATAGACAAATTCACTTGCACTACTGACAAATATGTCAAAGTTATTTATAAATAAATAAATTATTTTTTTCAAATTGAATAAATTGTATACGTCGTTTTGTTGGTGATGTTGTCCTCATTTGCAAGTATCCCTTTTTTATTGTAATACACGAAAGTACAACAAGCATGTAAGCTGAATTGCTTGTCCAAATGTTTGTCCTGTCAAAATACGTAAGAAATTGCCTCAAAATTGAAGATTTAAAAGAATACTTAATAAAATCGTCTCTAAATTGTATGATTAATGCATATTTTTTGAAAATTGTAAATTTGAAATGTGGTAATGACATGATATTACTAAAATAGAGCAAACAATAGTAAAACAAAAAGGTCTGAAGATTGGATAAAATGAAATCAGAAAATGTTGAATTATCAAAACACACTCTCGATTTGTGTATATAATAAACATCACTTAAAAAATCATTTAAAAACGCTTCCACTTCAATTATTGCAAAGACAAAACAATTTAAGGCCTAATGGACTTATATTTTCAGATCCAGAGAAAATAATTCGAGTATCATCTCCGTGATATTTTTTAGTTTAAGGGAAGGCTTCTTCTTAAAGATGCTTACAATGCAAGCTTTTAATGCATCAACTTTACGGATTGGACCTTTAAATAATTTCTGTCTGGGGAATGTTTTTATCTAATTTCCACAAAGAATGACCAAGAAGGCTTATTTGGAAAACTATTATACTAATACTAGTTCTAGATTAGCTACATATTTCAGAGTTTGTCTATGACTCCAAATATTTCAAATATTTATAATTTTCTTCACTAATTATCATTTCCTTCTTATACCCTACTCCCGAAGATTTTGTCCCACTGTTTGTAATGGAGAGGTGGCAAGTACGGAAAGACGTATATATTTTCGCTCAAACAAAACCAATCAGAATCATCTTCTAAGTCGATTTTGCCCTGACATTGCCTCTATTTATCTACCTGTCATTCTGTCTGGCTGTTTGCCTGTCTGAGGAAATCACAATTACAGGAATACGAAAAGATATATTCTAATGAAATTTGCACAAATATTATTATTTTGCGGGAGCATCAGTCATTATTAAATCAGCCAAAAATGGGTGCAGTGCGCCCAATATTATACCAAGTAAGCTTTGGGTGTATGTGTTAATTAACTATGTACGAACTTGTTTCTTTAAATTGTTGAAAATGAATTTTATCGGATTTGAATTAACCGATAGAAGGAGCGTTTATCAACTACTGATTATTGGGATCAAAATATTAATATATATATTTCGATTGTAGGGTATACAAGCTTCTAAATTAAACCTTTTAAATATTTGAGAAATAAATTTCTTACGTTCACAAAATCGTATCGCGTCTCGTTTCCATCGAAAGAAATAAATATTAATAAAAAATAATGGCAAATTAAAATGAGACAACCTCTGCTTGCTAACGCGGAGGTCATCAATTCTCCCATTAATTTTCTTCCTGTGATTCAGTCGGTCGGTCTAACGGTCGGTCGTGATTCCTACAACGGAAATAATTTCGAGCAGCAAATCAATACTCGACATAAATCTAATTAAACTTCTACTTCTCTATCACGCTTTCGCTATTTCAGCATCACCCACCCTTCACACTTCTCAACCCTCGTAGAAGAATTTATAAAGCACTAATATAACATATTTATATATATTTATATAAATCGTGGCTCTAGCAAACTTTCTTTTCGATTCGTCTAAAGAATAAAACGAGAAGAAAATCATTGTACTCACTCTTTCTTCTTCGCGTATCATTTCAGCGATTTCTGGTTTTATTTCCATGTCGTCATGATGAGTTGCTCCTGCAGCGCCTGGCCCACCAGGACCACCAGCCCCGGCCCCAACTGCTGCCGCTGCCAGAGAGGCCCCGAGTGCCGTAGCCATGGCAGCGTGTGAGTGCGCAGCGGCATGGAGCTGATGTTGAGCAGCTAATTGTTGGGCCGAAAGTGCATTGTGGTGTGCGTGATGGCCGTGATGGGAGTTCGCCAACGCAACTGCTGCTGCAGCGGCTGCAGAATGTGCGGAATGCGGAGTTGGCAAATGGTGAGTGACGCTGGGTGCGGGTGGAGCGAGAGTGACGCCATTGTTGGCCGGATTATCAGAAGAATGCAATGATCCTGGCGTTGGTAACGAATTAGTGATTGCAGCTGAACGGTAGATAGCGTTCACTGCCGCCGACGAAGTATTCACCGACGCGGACGTTATGGAGGAAGAGGAATGAAAGGAGGAAGAGGCGGTGGAAAATGTCGTAGAGGTAGCATTCGACGTATTAGAGGTACTTTCGGCTGTTCCACTGCCTGCATTGTGGGTGCGGTCGATTGGAGAAGCGAAAGGATTACGCACAATGGTTTGTGTAGTCATGGCTGTTGGTGGTGGTGGGAGAGATATCGCATTATTCTTAATACCGTCTGTAGCATTCATGGCGGCACCAAATGTTGGATTCGAAGCTGGAACTGCAGTCGAAGCCGCAACCGAGTGTTGTTGTGGAGTGTTTGAACGACTTTGATGTGCTGCAACCAAGCGCTCCAAATTCTCTTCCATCAAAAACCCTTCGCGAGAGCGTTTTCGCGAAGAATAATTCTGATTAGCATTGAGGATACCATCCGATATAATCTCTTCAGTCGTTTTCATGAAGCGAGGACGCTTTGGAAAACTAAAGCCGATATTTGCAGGATGTTGTTGCAGTTCGTCATGGTCCTCTTCATCGTCAATGTCTACGTTGGCAGCAGTAACTCCAGACGCACCATCAAAAACAGTCATGCGCTGCTCGGGTACCATTGGATGTGCCGCCACGCCCGCCGATCCCGAATTGACTTCAGCCAAACCGCGTATTTTTAGCATTTCAGCCACTTTCAGCAGCGGATTGATCTGATCTTGACTCACATTGATCTCACCCTTGTACATGAACTCCATTACGGCCTTCAACTCCTGCCAGCGAACGTCGCGCATGATGATAATCGGATGTCGACAAGGATTATCGTAGAAGAGCGCTTGGAAATAAGGCGAGCAAGCAGAAAGGACCATCTTGTGAGCCTTGATCGATCGACCCTCACAAGCCAATGTTACATCCACGAACGATTCATTCTGCAGTAATTCGTCGAAGACGTTAGTCAAATTATTCTGGTAGTTGTTCCAGCGTAGACAAAATTGTTGGTTTGACGGAGCGGCGGAAGTCTGCGGCAAATTTGTCTTCACATCAAATCGTTTCTGTTGCTGCTGCTGCTGCGGGTTTGCAGTTACCATTTTGCGACTTTCGAGGCTTTGGCCGAATTCGTAAACTGGGTGATCAAAAGGAGGCACCACCGCATTTGAGGTGAGAATATGGTGATTGGGTGAGGCCGGCAGCGAGAGTGACTTCTTAAGGGACAACGCCTCAATATCGAGAGATGCGGTGGGAACGACAACTTCGCTGGATGTTAAAGGACGCGGCGGAGGTGTTAGTGAATCGCCGTTAAGTGAAGCCAGACGCATTGGCGGAATATATGGAGCTGCAATCTGTGAGGGTGCTGATGAAACTGGCAATTGTGCTGGTGGCACTGCTGGCGATGGTGGTGGAGGTGCTGGATAGAGTCCAGTGAGTATCGATGGTGGCGTCGGTGGCGACGATGGCGATGGTGGTGGTGATGGCGATGGTGACGGTGATAATGATGATTGCGATGGAAGAGTTGGAGGAGCAATTGATGTTGGTGCTTGTAATGCAGAAGATTCAGCAAGAACTCTTGCATAATGATCGTCAAACGAATCTGCTGCAGATGTCGTTACTGCATTAATGCCGTTCGCTTCACGTTCGTGTTGTGGCAGTGAAGCCTGCAACCTTTGCGTAAAATCGATTATATCTTTTGTCATATCCATCTTGGAAAATAAAATGGATTCTTTAAGAAAGATAGAAAGATTAAATAGAGTTGAGTCTCTAACTGGATCAAAGTATATCAAATTTGATCTGTCCACATTCTATAAAACACTTCATTAGTCAATTCAATTAAAACACACACATACTATTACTTGTGTGTATCACTTGTTTTCATTTTCTTGGAAAATATACTTTTTAATCTTCTTCGAATGTCTTAAGCGTAACGAGGTGACCGCTTCAAGCCTTTAGCGCAACTGATCTCAACTAATTCAGAAATATTTTGTATCAAGCGCGTGCCATAAACTGCTTCAACATTTAACTTGACTTAAGTAATGAGTTAGCTCGTGTCTTTTTTGTTGTATTATCTGCGCCTCTTCATCTCTTTATTAAATAGTGCTTATTTTTACTCTTTTTTATTATTCTTTTAACTCGGCGTTGGAATGACTTGCCGTGTTGTTTCGTTTTATGTATAATTATTTTAATTATTTTTATTTTAATTACTTCTCTTTAAAATGGTGCTGATATAGTTCTTGTTGTTGCTGTTGCTGCTGCTGTTGTTGTTGTTATTGTATTTATTTGCGTTATTATTATTTGCTTTAACTTATTTATTTTATTTTATACAAGAGATCGCACACTTACACACGCACACATACAAGCACTTCAGATTTGCGTTCGTGTGCGTAACAGTGTATTTGTAAATTTGTATGTTTGTAGATTCCAATTAAAATCTTATGACCGGCAACCGTCGTCCTGTCCAACGTATTACTCTTTCCCCTTTCTCTCTTTGTCTAACTCTCATGCACATACAATCACTTTATCTTTCCCTATTTTTCTGCGTTTCACGCTGCCAAAAAATGTTTTATTATTTAATTATTTATTTAAATAATTTATAATGAGGCGGCAAACTGAGGGCAGACGAGCGGACATCGACGAAGCAGTAGAAGAACAGCAGCGCCGTTAAGGCAACGCACAGCCCAATCTGTGCGTTGTAATGTAATGTATACACATACATACAAACTAACACTCACACACAAAAACACGAAGGAATCGTTGAAATGGATGGATGGAATGTAGAGAAAAGAAAGGAGGGTGGAAGGTAGGGTGGGTGTAGTCGAGGGTTGGGTGGTTGGGTGGCTTGATGGTGGTTGGAAGGGGCGAATGTGCTCTGAAGCAGAGAAACGTCTCGTAAATATTTTAAGCGGTTGCAGAACATTCCACAAAACGCATGCCGGGCTACTTTCTTGCGTTGCTTTATGTCATTTTTCCGTTATTTTAATGGGCATTATTTTTACTTTCATTATTTTTATATTCATTATCGTTTCTTTATTATATAAATATTTTATTGGTTAATAATTTATAATTATTTATTCCTTTTCTTGTGGAACATTTCGCTTTCCGTTGAAATATTTAAGTGCGCTCCGTTGTTTTTCTCTTCTTGAGAATAACAGTCTTGTCTATTGCTGCGATGTTTGCGCGTATATGTCTGTGTTCTCGCAAAGGATCGCATAAGAGAAAATGTTCTGAATTACAAAATCCTGAATGCATAAATTTCTCGTGTAAAAATGGCGAAATAATTTAAGAGCAAATTATTTAAAATAAATTTAATAGGCTCAGCATTTGATTCATTTGTAATGAATATTTCTGTTTTAGTTGTCGTTTTCGTCGTCTTAGGACTTGCTATTGCCAATTCCGTCGATGTTGCTTTTGTTAACAACGTACAACAACAATGTTTACAAATTGTCTTTTTTGTTGGATAAAGTTATAGAAAGTTTTTGTCCCTATTCGATTTGTTGTTGTTGCTTGCCTGCTTCGTGAGCTATTCGGTGAACGCATAATTTTATGCTGGGCATGAAGAATAATCAGCAAAAGAAGAAAAAACTTAGTACGACCAAGACAAAGACCAAGAAAAGAAGAAGGAGAAAAAGCCGCAACAGCAAAACTTTGCAAGGATGCGATTTTTGTGTGTTTGTGTGTATTGAATCATCGGGTAGGGGAAGTGTTTGTAGTCGTGGGAGTATTGATAGTGTTTGTTTATATTTTTTTGGAAGGATGGGAAGACGGGTGAAGGCAGAAAGTCGAGTCTATGAGTATATTTTATTTCTCCATTATTTTTTTACTTTCTTCCCTACGCTACGAAAACAACAAACACAACAACAACAATACACTTGTTTTGTTATTGTGGAGTTGATGCCACTACTGCCATCGCTGCTGTCGTCGCCGTCGGCGTCGCCTTAATTACGGCAAACAGTATAATAAATTAATAAATAACAATTTATTACTTTTGCGTATCCCTTTGGAACGTTATTATTATTTTTATTGGCTTTTGCTCGCACTCTTACTCTCTGCTTTCGATTTTCCTTTTCACCCGACGCCGCATAAAATCAATATTCGGTTTGGTTGATTTTATTTTTAATAATATTTTTAGAATTCCATTCAACACAAAAAAAATTGATTGAAATTATCTTTTTATTTAATTTAATTAAACACAAATTGTCTTTATTCAAATAATTCTTATAATAATGATGTTGTTGTTTTTGTTCCTGTGATTCATACTTAATGAAGTTAATTGTTCAGAAACTGTTGGCTGACGTCGCGTACTTTGTTTATTTTCTTTTTTATTTCTCTCTTGTCAACCTCTTTCACTGTCTCTATCTCTCTTGCACACACATATTGTATTTAGCTATCTGTCCTATTCTGTTAATCAATATTTTAATTAACTGAAATTGTTTTTAATTACGTACCCTTCTTCTTCACTCTTAATTTTTAATTATAAAAACAATTTGTTTTTTAGTTACTCGCTTTTATGGATTTTTACTTTGTTCCTTTAAATCAATTTTTTCTTTCCTTATTAAATCTTTACTGTTTTTATAATTTTAATTTTATTTTTATTATTTTTTACTTTTGCGACTGACGCCTCATTAACTCTGAACTTCTCCAACCACACACACGTCAACGACAACGGTTCAATTCAAACTGATAATCGCGCAATGAATGAAACTCGACTCTGCTCAAGCAATTGCAACAGCAACAATCTGCTTCACAGTCAACGTTAACGCAATGCACGGCAGTCTATAGCCAATGTCCATGGTTTCATGTGATCTCGCGCTACTGCTGCTCTCTGACGTTCGTTCAGTACTGAGCACTCGCTCAACCATCATCAAAAAACCTCAGAGAGCAACTTTCCGTACCAAGTACTTTAAACTCCCTTGCCAAATTTCATACGCATTTTGCTATGATTGTGTTATGTTTCATATTCTCATTTCGTTCACTTTATCTCTTCTCTATCGCTTATTCTCTTAACATATTCTATTTTATGACGAGGAATGTGAGAAATGTGAAATAGCCTCAAATAAGATTTGTTTTCTACGGCAAATTCATTCTCTCTCTATCTCTCTGTAATTAGTCGTTGGTAGCAATTGTATATCTCAGAGAGAAGGTGATTAACAAAAAGTACTGAGAGTAGTTGGAGGAGGATGCACGATATCGCGGTTGTTGTGCGTATAACAACTCAATGCTGATACACATCTAAACAAAGTTCTGTTGAATTATTAAAAATGAAGGCAAATATTAATAAAACCATATAAAAATAAATAAAAGTGGGCTGACCGAATAACTTTTTTCTATTGCGAGGTCAATTAGCAATTGTGGTTTATCAACATTCAATTGTAATATCATTATAATACAATTAATACAATGAAATAATTCCAACAAAATAGAGAATTATTGTTTGCTTAACGCTTTTAATTTTTTTTCATTATATTTCAATTAAACTGCTTTTACTATTATTGTTATTGCTAGTGCATTTTTATAATTGATCACTGCAAAAAACAATGCTGTTTCTGGGCCCAACATTATTGCAGTATTATAGACTTCTTAAAAATGCACCAACTTAAATGAAGTTCTCTTTTATTTTGTTGTTTTATTATTTTAATATTCCAGCTTTTAATAAATTATAATACAATGTATAAAAGCAATAAAGCGCTACAAGCATTATCCTCCCATTATATAATGTGGTTACTTTAGAACCGTAATCCATATTTTCAGCCCAAGCTTCATTTTTATAATCTTAAGGCTTAATCTCTAAATCTTAATTTGTCAGTTTCTAAACTCGAATAAGACAAACTTGAACAGAAGAAAAAAGAAGTCATCTTGGAAATTTTTTTTAATACTTACATTCCAAGAAAGCGTTAACTTTAAAAAAATGACGATATATCGGACATTAGACAATTAGATATAAGCCATGAATATATATTACGTGCGTATGATGCATGAGCTTCGGCTACGCCGAAACGTTCAGGTTCCTTCTAATTGATAAACATTTTTATGCGATAAAAAGTTAGCGGATATTAAAAAAATTCTGATAATTAAAAAACTTTTTAAAAATTCAAAACCGATGATAAATTCATTAGACCGATTTTGTTGAGCTCGACTCCTTCAGATGGAGTTTTTCATGCAAAACAATCGTATTTATCATAAAATTAAAACCTATTATCATAAAATATTCGGTATTGAAAAGCGATAAATTCGATCCAGCGCCAAATTTTCAGTTATTATTGAAATTTTGAAGATGAAATTACAGTGTTGGACATTATAAATTCACCAAAATTGGGCACTCCACAATTATAGCATACCATAGGTGGACTTCTTTTGGGAAGACTTGTGATAAGACGATAAGTCAATAGATCTAAATGAACCCATAAATTTGGAAATATAATGTTATAAGATGATGACACCGCCCACTAGTGATTAGGATCACACTATTAAATTATATTATTAGTGTAGGATATATAAGCTTCGATCAAGGCAATTTAGCTTTCTTACTTGTTTTAATATTTGCTCATTGCAACCATTTTAATTTAAATAAAGTAACAGAAAATTTCAAAATATCGAAAATTTTGGAATTCGCAATCGCAGGATTGGTCCCGAAAAAATGTACATGCATTATATTAGAGTATATGCGTAATGAAGAAAAAAACTGCAATGGAAATATTACAATCGAACGTATATTATCTCGCGTAAAATAATAACAAAAACAACACTAGAAGTAGTAACTATTTGAAACTGTGTTCCAACAATGTGCCCTTCAAGAAAATTCGGATTCCGAGAGAGCCAAAGAAAGAGAGAGAGCAAGAGATTTATAGATAAGGAGAGACCAATATATACATAACCAATCTTAACTGGTACAACACCTACGACTACTTTCGTTGCTTTACCACATTATTTTATATTTTTTTCTTGCTATTGTTGTTGTTTTTAGTGCAATAAATGTAGAGATGGTGTACGTCTTGTTTGTGTCAGGGCAGAAGCTGCACACAAACACACATATTAAAGCATAGGCAATCATCGCACGAGTTCTTTTTCGTTAGCAAAAAGCAAAACTGGTCTCAGCCGAACACAAAAACAACAAAAGTGGAACCAACAACGAATACTAAAATATGACGAAGCCACACCTCCTGCATTTACTTATTCAATTGCATGGTATGCGTGAGCTATGTGCCTGGGTGTGTGAAGCCATGTGTATGCTTCGTACTCTTTTGCAATTTTTTTTCCTATTTTTTAGTTTTCAGGTTTTACTCTTCGGATGTCATTAGCTCGCTTTCCGAGGAGCCTACGCATGCCACTCCTTCTCACATGCTCTCTGGTTAAAATCTCAAGCAAATTTCGGCTCTCCCTACATCGTACTATCTCTTTCTCTCGTTTCTTTTTAGAGCAAGTGCTTTCACATAAAGTGTATTCCTCTTTTATGCGCGAAGTGTCGAAAAATTTGACACAACGTTTCTTACAAAGACGTGCGGAGAAGAGAAGATTGGCGCAATAAAGGTAAAAAACAAGGAAAACAATTCGTAAAAAAATAGTTTTTCTTTGCGAGAGCAATAAAACAACAACAAAGACTACCTTTTGTTCCACGACTTTCGAAACGAAGGCGGAGTTCCAATAGTAATTTATTATTGTTTTTGCAAGCCACGGAAAATAATTCAGAAAGCGAAGGAAGGAGGATACGAAGCAACAGAAATAAATAAAGGAGAGAGAGAGGAAAGAAACAATGCATATATATATTCGCATTTTTCATATCGTTCGTATCACGTGGTTATTCGTAAATATGTGCACCATCGCTATAACAAAACCATCCAAGCCTGCAAAAGCAACAATAATAACAGAAATTACAATATTGTATGTTTTCGCTACTGCACTGAATGAGTTTGTGTGTTTGGCGCTATGTGTGCCTGAGTGTGCGAGTAATGCCTTTGTGTGTATGTGCAGTTATGTGCGTGTGCGTTTGTATGTATGTGCAATTGTGTGCGCGCGTACGTGTGTATGTGGGACCGAATTTGTAGGCCCCTAACGCGATAGGATTGCACATTTTAATACTGTTCGAGTTGTTGTTGTTGTTTTTATTGTTGCATTTCATCACCTATCAAATACATTTGCACAAACTACCACCCTGTACGGCAATAATCTTTCGTTGTGATTTCATTTTTAAATATTGTATGAAGTGTTGTTGTTTTCATTCGCTAAAAACCGAGCCCTAAAGTCGAGCAATAACGAACATGTTAATTTATATGAATTTTTCAACTTTTTAACATTTTATTAAACGATTTCAAACAAATCTAAAATTCTTTTCTTTTGAACTAGGTTTTATTTCAACTTTACATTAATGTAAACAATTAATGTAAACAAATTGAATTGTTAGGAAGGTTTTATAAAAACCATCAGTTTTTCAAAATTTTTAAAAATGTTAAAGAAGTAGGTCAAAGGAAAAACTGCAAAAACAATAAAACATTGCGAATGTCAGTTAAAGAAAATTTCATCATCTTTCATTATTTCCTTCTGGTCTCTCTTCTATACAAAGTGAATATTGAGCGAATTCGTCCTTCAACAAGAAAATTGCCAAGCCACTTAAAACGATACTTAAAACTGCTTTCCTTCTAAAAGTATGCTTTGGCGATGAAGCTTGAAAAGAAAAATCTATTCCGAGCTAAAAGATTTGAATTTCGATAGAACGTAACGCAACGTCGAACGTTAACTTTCAAATAAAAATTTTCGGCTTTTATCAATCTTTTTTTTTTAAAAAAGTATTTTCCAAAAAGAAGAATAAATAAATGACAAAAAGATGTCATAAGAAATTGCACAGAAGAGTATCCGTTTTTTGTTGAATGACATCTGCGTGCAGCAGATCTAAAAAACTATTCCTTTAAGGGTAAACCCTCGATATACCAAGGCTAGCTACCAAGTCTAAGCTAGAGCTAAAAATAAAAATTTAAATGAAAAAACTTTGGAGCAAAAGAATAATAAAACTCATAATTTCATCTTTGAAAGCCAAACGCTATTTTTCCATTAGATGCACCCGATAAAAGCTTTTTATGCAATTCCGTTAAAAACCCTTTAGGAAAAAGTAAACTCAATAAAAAGTAGGAGCCCTCAAAAAGCTAAGCAGAAATAATTGGACACAGCACTAACAAAACTGCTATATAGCAACGCCCATTAGATTCATTCATTCACAAAGTCCGTCCAGTGGCATGTGGTCTTGCTAGATTAAGAAGCGATCCTGAAAACCAACTGGCCATATAAACATTATTTTAAGCAGAATAAAGGGCAAATCGTAATTTCCATTCACTGCCAAACAGGTTTATCAATGAGGCTCTTAGCTCTGCTTATAATAGAAATTATAACAAACACTTTTGAATAAATGCGGGAGAAAGTTCTAAAATATAATAATCTAAAAGAAATGTTGAAATTAATTTCAACGTGAATAAATATAATCATATTGAAATATGAGAGGGCTTATATTGCCCTTTATATATAGTTAATAATATATAGATATAGATTATAATATAATTCCCTACGGATTATATTAATCTCATAATTCCGTTATTAAAAAACATATTCTCTATCTTTAAAAAATTCCCATCTGTGTTAACTAACATAACATAAACATAACATAAATTCCCTTCTGTGTTAGCTTTACATCGTTGGAAGATCAGTTCACTTCGACCTTTTTCTCTGATGGCTTCTAGCGAGTTACTCGAAACAAATTGACCGTTTCACCTTTTATATTTCACCTAAACATGGTAAGTAAAATTTACATTAAGATCAAAAACTTTGTAATGCAGTAATGTGGTAATGACTGAATGTGGTAATGACTGAAGGAGTAACTTTAAATTACTTAGGAGGTCAACATACATTTTTTAGCATTGGAACATGCTTACCTTTAGGTTCGGTGATAATGAGACGACATTTTCTTCATCATTGTTGCGTCAGCTATTCCAATTGCTATCAAATAAATCGATCAAATTATAAAACTATAATTATGTCGAAATAAGATATTCTTGAAGTTGTGAAGCCATGAAGTCTAATCTTTAAAGTAATTGGTGCCCCCTGGAGATCATGCCTCTTACTGTTCCATTTATTTTCTCCCTGGTCGCGAAATTTCGACAATATTCAAAAAAATTGTAGAATGAATAAGTATTTAAAATATATTTTTAAAAATAATTTTCTGCCTTTCAATTTAACTGTCGTTCTTAAATCAATGAGAATTTACCAAAAGTAAAATTCGGAAAGGCTGCCAAACAGAACAAAGCTCATGTAAAAGAATTCGAGTGAATTATGATTATTTTAAATTATGAATTATAAAATTTGAGTATCCTTCCGTATGTCCATTCGTGAAGTAGTGAACGCCCACTCGTTAATACAATGTCCCCGAATGCACCCCTTGGAATTTCCTAATTTTTCTCATATTCTCATATTTTTCGCATATTTTTTTTCTCATATTTTCCACATGAGCGGCTCTGCAAGATGCGTTGTAAACGCTCATTTTATTCATATTGTTTTATTATCTGCGTTGCTTTTAAAACGGATGCCTAAAGACGGTCACTCCAACTAAAAAATATCGACTACTGCTGATAAGTTTGTATATATATATGTGTGTGTACGCGTGTGTGTGTGTTTGCTTGTGCCTGCCTGCGTGTTCATGTATAGGTGTATACCGCCGTGTTTTTGCAGAAGTGTATACGTCTATACTTATCCTAATTTGTTTGTATATGTGAGTGTGGAAGAATTGCCTCAAGAATCATAGATAAAGCATCTGAATTCGTTTCCGAGTCTAAAGCCATAATTATTACGATCAGCCACCAATGGTCAGTAATGCCGTGCAAACATAACCTCCTGATTACGCTTCAAATTGATTCTAATAAATTAAAATTATTCTAAAAATTAGCAAATTGTCCATTTTACTTGAATAAAAGACCAATGGAAAGAACGGTCAGGAGATTGCTTTAATGAAACGTGTAGAAAATCAATGAAAACTATCCGTAAATGTACGCATAAAATTTCTGCGTCGAAAAGTTTTTCTCTAGTTTTTCGACTCGACTCTAGCTCGATCTATATTAAAATTCTGCTTCAAGCAGAGACACACCCTACATTTCTTTATAATTCATAGATAGAGGCAAGTATAAGAGACCCAACAACAAACAATCAAATCAATGAATGATTTCGAAATTACTGAGCCTTGGCCAAAACAAATTCAATAAAAAAACGCACAACAACAACCAAAATAGTGAAGAAAACTAATTTAAAAAATGTACATCCTTGGTAGCACAGTAGGCGATTCAATTCGAATGCACGCAGGCGACGCAACGGACCAAATTTGTATTCATCTCATCTTCACGTCTATCTAGCCGTCAGCATCCTATCGTCCATCTAACCCCTCACCCCTGCCTACTACTCTCTTTTATCTCTTACAGTAACCTCCTTAATTCGCAATGAAAATCTAACGAAAATAACGAAATTGTACACGGTGTGCGACAATATATTGAACCAGTCGTATGATAAGGACAAAGAAGAAGAAGAAGAAGCAGATAAAGGAGATGAACAAGGTGTAATAATGCAAACAGAAATGTCCCTCCAGAAAGTGCTTCAGCACGCCATGCATATATTCGGCATTAAAACAACAACACCAATACAACACAAGGCGCATACTGCGTACTGCACGCGACAGCAAAATATACAAGAGTTTGTATTTGAAAGACTTGTATCCTTGTATCCAACGAACTCAGATGTGGTTGGAGTCGGAGACGCTCGGTGGTCAATCGGTCGATGGGCGGTGGGCAGCTGATTATGGGTTGTGGCTGTAGATTGTACGGTTACGACGTTAGATATTTCAGTAGGCTGATTCTGAAAGAGCCGCCATGCGGCTTTTCCTCGACGATTGCAAAGAAAAATTGATTGCCTCGAACGAATTGGTTTAGTTCGTTATTGTCTTTTAGCGCAATGGTATGGCTACAGTTTCTCTGTATGTGGGCGTATAGGCGGTCATGGATATGTAGGATTTGGTTTCTTCATGTGCGAATTTCGAGATGCGTGTGTGTTGGATTCACAAAGGCCTTTCCTCCATATTGGTCCGGAATTTAAATGGGCTGAAATTGGTTGTCCTCTATCTTTTTTATTAGTCTTTCATACTACTGAACAAAACAAACATTCAAAAAAAATGTATAGTTGTTTTTTGCAAAATATAAAGAAGTGGCGAAGTAAAAAATTTAATATTTTCTTAGAATATTTTAAGTACATCCTGCAAGATTCGATACTAAGTTACGATTGTTAATCTAATAAGATCTTCTTTTGTGATTTTTAGATATATTAATCTATTAAATTCACTATTTAAGCAGCTTTATCCAAGAACGAATCAGCTAAATCCGGGTAAAATTACCAGAAAAAATTGCTGACTAAAAACTTGGGTTTTAAACACGGTATCCTTCGATGGATGTGCGGGAGGCCGGAGGTACTCAGGCGCCAACAATTACGGCTCTGAATAAGGTGCAGACTGGCTTATGTGTGTGTATGACTGGGTGTGACGTATGCAGTCGAGATTTTACTTAATCTGAAAGCGCTCTATCTGCACCTAATGATGTAGGTGAGGAGGCGCTATTCAAGACATATTCGGCAGAAAAAGAAAATGGACTGCCATACAAATGCAGAGAAACTATCGAGGAACTTCAAATGGCAGAGAACAAGATGATAGCGTGATTTAGTTTTGATAAACCGCTCAAAACTATATTGAAACAAACTCAAAGCAACAACACTCAACATTTTATCGTTTGGTATGCGGATACGCTTATGGATGGAAACTCAGAAGTCAGAGTTCTCGACCCAGGAAAAACAAACTCCGAGACATTATGAAAATATGCAGACACCTTTGAGGCCGAGATAGCGGCGATTGAGAGATGTGTTCAGTTTAATCTAAATCGGAGCGGTAACTATTGGAATAGTAGGGTTGCAATAGACAGTTGCCTGTTCCTTTTCGGGACCTCCTTTCGGCTCTATCATCATACCTATCTAAATTAGCTGTAAGGTTGTGTGTGAATGTCTTAAGAATCTTAACAACCTAACCCGAATGAACAAGGTGTACGCGTTAAGAATGCTTGGACACACGGCCATAGGAGACAACAATCTTGGCGGTAGTCTGCCTAAGGGGGAACGGTATTTACCTTCATGAAATGGGCATAACTCTTCTGAGGGACAAAGCGAATTGTGAAATAATTTAACATAGGAGAAATGTAAACTCAGGGAAATATGCTGAGAAGTATGGTGGAATATGGAGCGCTCAAAGAAATTTATAGGGTCCTGCAAACCGCAGCGTTTCAAAGAGTGAATTGAGCTCTTGAAGAAATTGAACATCTTTACAAGAGGTAACACCCCTTCACATACAGAGGAAGTGTCTATCACAAGCGCAAACAAGAAATATGATCTCTGGCAATTGCCAGGTAGAACTGGAAGCCTTGGGGACCTTAAAAGTGATTTAAATTGATCCCCAGGACAGAACTGATGCAGGATTGAGACCGCTAGAAATAATTTTGACAGGTATTAAATTTTTAATTATTATTAAATTCATTATTAAAAATTATTAAATTATTAATGTCATTCTTCTTCTCTGTTTGTTTAGACATTTATGTTCATTCTACATTTGTGAATGAGCTGCGGCCTAAAGGTATTGTTCTGTCTTTTGACATAATGCCGAATAATTTCTTCCTGACCCTTTGCGTCTGTTGCTGCTCAGTCTGTGTTTAGAGCATTAATTGGAATGATATTACTAAACGCCGAAGTCGATTCTAGACCCTTTATTAATAAAAGTGTCAATAGAAAATATACCTCAAATTTGATATCACTGAAGAACATGAATATTAGTCATAGACTCGCCAGACTCACCGACGGATCGACCTAACGGAAAAAACTATTGCGAAAGCGATTATGTCAAATTTTTCAAATGAAACCAAGACTAGAAACAATTAAAATATCTAATCTCCTAATTGCGATATCCTTTCAAATACCTTCCCATCCAAGGATGTACTCCCTTTCAAGCGACTCTTCTGTAGCAACACAAAGACGGCAGTGATAATAAAAAGTGAATAAAAAATTAAAAGCAAAAAAATTAACCGGAAAACTGCAGTAAAATCCTTCCCTAACACTTTTATTACAAGTAAAATTAACTCTCTTTGTCGGGGGGGGGGGTTAATGTCGACGGGGTCCCCCCATTCCCTCCTCCAACACCAACGCTTAACCGCTTGCAGATCATTTTAATGTAAAGCTCAATTTACGACATGAAGCCGGAGAAGAAATTGTAAATGGAAGGCGAAAGGATGAGTATTTCTAGCAGGGAGGACGTGTCAAAGTGTAAAAGCTGTTGCTTTCAAACGAAAGGGTTTCACATGACCGGACGACGTAGCTCAGAGTTATTCATTATACTTTCGTCGGCGAATGGTTTGACGGAATTCATCTGTTACCACCCAACATCGTTGGTAATTTCTAAAGGACATAGATTCAAAGCATAAACTGCTATTCCTTTTGCAATAAAGACAAAGTTTGTGGCCGAGATGGTTTTCATGAAACTTATGTTGAATTGGTTCGAAAGTGGTTGAAAGAAGATTTTGAAAAATCTGCTTGTGTACCAGATTCTACCAGATTGATAGTTTTTCTAACAGCAGACTTTTTGCGGTCAAAAAGGCCGTGGAAAGACATACTTAAAGGTGCTGCTAAAGTCTTTTCAAACAAATTGAGAAGCAAACTATGAAAATGTTTGAAAATAAAAGTGAACTCTACTAGAGGCAAAGTTCGCGTCGTTTGATCGTCAGCAATTATGGTTCAGGACTGATATTTTTCGGAAGCGTAAAAGTTGCTTTTTTCCTTAAGTAAGCTAAGGATATCAATTTATGGTTGAGGAAGCATAAAAATTGATTGTGATGATCCTGAACTTACCGTTAGCGGTAAGAAGAAAAATCAGCAAAGTAAAGTATTCTGAATCATCAATGGTTCCGTTGGGGCACATAGGCCATCGAAATCGAGCTTTATACTTACAATTATAAAATGCTTTATCCTCCGTTTCTTTATCACCGATTTCATAAAGCGATTACTAAAATTATTACAATTATTACAATTGCTTAAAGACATTAAGATCCTAACAATACTTTTTCATTCTCTCTGCCCCACGATAATTTCTGCTCCATTCCCTTTAACAAGAATATAATCATTGAAAAAAGCAACAGTTTTTTTACATGCCGCAGAATTTCATTTTGGTTATATCGGTTCAATCCATCCTTCGTGGTCCAAAAAGGATCACCTTAATCCTGCTGTTTTGACAAGTAAATCTCTGAAATCATGGCTCGTTCGCTACAAGCTGTTGAAATAAAATATTTTCCTTCACTTTTATAATCGCTCTTCGTGACTTTTTTATAGTTTTTGTTGGTACCCTTATTGTTGTCGTTGTTCTACTAGTGTTCATCCTTTGTTATTGTTGTTGTATTCCCATGATGAGCCTTTCAAATGAACTCCAAAATCATGAAGCAAAAGCTCCATCGTCCGAAAAAGGACTAACAGCGCCGCTACAACAACAATGAGGAGCCAAATTCAAGCATAACATCAATCCTTCCATCTTCTTATCTCACTGCTTATTCGCTGCGACCGCACCGCCATCCGGAAACCACGTTTCACAGTTTCCAGCTGTTTCGTGTTGAATCCTTAGAATAAATACCTTTTTCATTCATATACATTATAAAATTTGATCCCAAAAAAACAAAAAGTAACAAAAAAAGGTTAAATTAAGTCAACGTGAATAAATGTTTGTGGTCCTTGCCGGAATCCTTTTCGTATGGCTTCCAAGAGTACGCTGAGAATGTGCTATAAAGTCACAATCACTGTCGACACTTGTTGTTTACCAGTCATGATTTCCAATGTTTGTGTGCGTGTAGATATTTCTTAGTGTGTGCGTGTGTATGTGCGTTTGAATTAAATGTTCCGAAAAGGATCTCAATTTTACGGTCACTTAACTGAAAACCGAGAATTTGCCACAATGTGTCCCGCTTCACTTGAGAAGGATTTCGCCAGTGTGTGTTAGCGCGAGCATGATATTTATCTATTAGGGCTGTGATAATCATCATAAACATCAACAGCTTGCTTCACCGGCTCGAAGAGTAAATATAAGGTCTTCCAAATTGGCTCAGCACATCAACAACTTTTGCCCTCACATCTTATTTGTATGAAATATATTAGGTATAAATTTTCCAGCGATTTATTAAGAATTACTATTATTTTAATAAAAGTCTAAACTTATTGAACGTGAAGGTAATTTGATTTGAAATAACCCCCAATAAATTGCAGGAACCAAGGAATTGCAGGATTCGCCAAAGATCTTGTTCAAATATCTTTATATGTATATTTCTTATGCTTTTTTTAATGCACCATAAGCTTGGTCTTCATAAACTACTGTTTTTAAAATAGTGGAACTATAGTGGAAATAGTGGAAATAAAAATAATTAAAATAAATAGTGAAAATAGTCCTTCTTGAGAAAGACCTGTTTTCGGAATTTTGAATGTTAAATCACTTCCGTAGCACCTAACACCAGATGGAGCCCATCTATAATAGAAACGAATTAATATTTATTTGTTTCCTATTAATTATTTCTGGAATTCAGCCAATATTTTAAGAATGTATTATCCTAGTAGTATTTTCAAAAAGTTCTCACAGACAGATGGAAATAGATAATCAACAATTGCATACTTTTAGGCAGAAACTATTTCCTCATAAGAAGTCACTGACCGTTCATTCTAGGAACGTTGGTTATCGAATGCACGATTAAAAAATATGTTGGGATCCTATATAAGTCCCCGCTTATATAGGATACCTCTATCGAGATTTAGTAATGTGATGTGTAGGAGGGAATAATCTCTATAGCCATTTATTAAAGTAGTGTGTAGGGATGAGTAAAGGTAGGATAACGTAATGAGTACGAAATAAGAGGAGATATTCTCACTATGCTCGCCTTTCCCGATCATTTACAGCGGGTAGATAATTTCTGTACGAAGTTTTCTAGTGTTTATCATCCCATCAGAGACTTTCTCTATTCCTCAAATGAACGCCATTAATTTAATTAATTCGAATCTTTAATTAACAAATTGGTACATAATTTTCCTTTATCTTGCTTTCACATTCTAGTTTACTCGAACTCGTTTTTCGTCCGTTCCCGTCCGTCCGTCTCGACGTAGTCCTTAGCAAGGATAATCAAGAAGAAATCATCCTTTAAATGGCTTACAATTTTCTAAAGTGATGAAAAAAGCAATTCACACAATTAAAAGAGAACAAGTCCGAAATTTGCGATGACCTTTTCTGAATCCCGGCCATAACTCCGGGGGAAAGCAGGCGACGGTAAAACTTTGGTCTACTGAATGGTCGCACACAGAAACGTACATTCATTCAACGCAACGTAGTGCTGCTGACAACACATCGTCGTCCCGATGATGACGACTTAATTTTATTTTCTTTGTTTTTGCATTTATCCTTTTACCTAGCATATGTTTATATAGAGTATAAATATATCCAGATATATTATGAATAAAATTCACCAGCTGACCGATGCTACCGTTGTCGCCGCAATTGTGTTGATTCAATTTGTCCCGTGTCCGTAAGGATCAGCAAAGCATCGCCAGTACATCGGCGGTAGAAGGAGAGCGTATCCGAATGGGTAAGGACTTGTGACGTGTGTTGCTAATTATACAAAACAAGTTTGACCAACGGCAGGTTGGATAACTGAAAGCAACGTAAAGGGAAGAAAAGAAAGACATGAAGAAGGGAAGCACCGTAGGCGAGGCAAGTCGGGCAGGTCGGCAGGTCTATCGGCACATAGCCCGGATACGCATAGTATGTTTTTTGAGTGTGCGTGTGTGTATGTGTGTGTATTAATTAGGAAACTTAATTGTTCTAAACGTTGTTTCTGGAGTGAACAATTTTTGCATCAACCAAAATAGCTCTATTCGAAGAGAAATCTCATCCGAGACCTGGCGTTTCTTTCGTCTGAAAGTTCAATCAATTTCTGAGGAACCGACCGATTATTGAATGGTTGCGAAATGAAATTCAATTAATTAAAATTTACAGTTTCTGCTCCTGGCTTCTCCTACTATTCACTTTATTTCTCTCTTTGTTTCACACTTGTGAATGTTTGTGAATGCTCGTGCGAATGTGGGTTTCTTAAAACGAGTGTATGGAAAATTCCACGAAAACCTGGGCCTACGACCAGGAAATTGTTGATATAAGTGAAGTGTTCCTCGCACACACACACACGTACAGGCAAATACACACACAGAATACACACATTCATCACACCGTAGTTAGAACCTACAAAGATCTTTCCTCTCCCCTGCCAAATGGGGTGGATTGATGGATGGATGGTCAACGAAGTTGAAACGATTTCAATGCATCCGGTCATTTCAACGAGATTGCAAAAGTCACAACTACACGACAGCAAGCAATACAACAACACCAAGCGCAGTAAGAAAAACATTGACAACGTCACTAGTATTGAGTTAAGATGTAAGAAAAAATCGATTGGGTTTCAGTAAGTTTCCCAGCAGTCACGGCCGTAGGAAGCCCGGGCACGCATATGTATGTACCACGGTAATGAATTCATTTACCGACATACTCGCCTCGTTCCTCGCCTCGTTCTCGTACCGACATTCACTCGCGTAATCAAACACTCGTACGCATAAAGGACCATCATCACAAGCAACGATAACAACAACAATAATAACTGGGAGAGACGAAAATGCTGAATGATTGATTTGCACTAAAGAATCGAAAAGGCTCCTACGAAGGCTACCATTCGTCAAAGGCGACTTATGGTCGGCCCGGATTATCATTAATAACACTTACACACACTTACTATCAAACATCCGAGCACACCCACACTCCTCCAAGCCCATTTATTGTTCTCTTCTTCTACATAAAAGGAACGCGGGACTGCGGGATGATACTGTTATTACTCTTCCTTATTCCTCCTCTCTGTTTAATTTCTTAAAGGCAGATATCTTTCGTTCGCACAACGGCCATTTCGATAGCATTTTTTTGTTGCAGCACAGCTTCATGGTATTGGCCCCCTTAATAGGAGGGGCAGAAGGAGGCACTTCTGCTGTCATCTATATATCGTTCGGTACATATGCCCGCACCTAGTGGTGGCATAGTATACAATCACAAAAACAGCAATACTCGCAAAAACAACAGGCAGGCTTAAGAATTTTTAGGCGGAGCTACTTTCAAGTTACGCAATCGATTTCTCACGCCCCTCCACGATTACGAAAAATTGCGTCGGCTTGATACATTCGTCATGCGTATTTCTTCACTTTTCCTTTTTTCTTTTTCGTTTCTTAAGTTCATTTCCATCAATACATTTTCCAACTTCTTTCAAACTAAAGCATTTTCCGATATCAAAGGATGTGATAATTATGGTGAAGACAATAATGTTGACAATGATGATGATGATAACAATGAATAACTACTAGAATACCAAATATGCATGAATTTACAAAAATACGTTTTGAGAGAATTTATCATTATCGATTATACCCAAAAACTAATTTAGTCACTTTTCTCTCTCAATCTCGATCACTTCTCTCCCCATCAATTTGAAAATTTTCGCCCATATTTGTTTAAAATTTCCATTAATTTGACTAAATCGCTTGAATATAAACCATCAATGTTCGATCCAGAAATTTGGCCGGTTGGGAAATCTATAACTCTAGTAGTAACAGTATTGGCGGTATCGGGAGCGGCAAGAGTAATGACTTAATAATGACAATCGTAATACGGTAATTGTGTGTACGATTGTGATGATAATGATAACAATGTGATACGGATAATTCCAATAATAATTGTCGTACTAATTGCAGTGGTAAGAGGAATAGTGACACAGTAATAATGATTACAATAGTAATGGTAATGATAATGCATTAACCGTTGCTCTAAATGAAATAAGAGTAACTGCGGTGGTAATGATAAAATGATAATAATAACCGCAATAATAATGCTATTTGTAATGTTTTAGCGGTAGTCGTAATGGTAATAACTTAACAGTAATTGATGTGGGGTGGTAGTAATGATAGTAATTTAGTAAATGTCGATGTGACCCCAACAATAATTATTACAGTAATGGTAATGCTAATACGATAGTTAACTATTTAGAGTGTAATTTTGAACACTAAAACGTTCATTGTAGTTGTAATTCATTATTCAATTGTAATTGTAATGGGAATGGTAGCGCTAATTCTAACATGATGATTAGTAATCAAGTTAGTTCTTAGTAGTTCTAGTTAGCTCTAATTAGTTATTAGTAATCTAGTAATTGCAGCTATACCTATTTGTTATGATAATTATTGTAATAATGATGATTTAGTAATGGTAATTGCAACAGTATTGTGATGTAAATGGTAATCTAAGTAATGTAAAATGTAATGCGACGTAACGTGGTAATTGTAACGTGTAACGTGTACTGGAATGTGGTAATTGTAACGTGTAACGTGTACTGGAATGTGTAATTGTACTGGAAATGGATTAATGGGACTGTGTGGACGTTGATTACTTGAGTAGTAGCTACTGTAATAGTAATGCTAATTTAACTATTAATGGTAATAAAAACTGCTAAAACGGAGGTTGAGATAATTTTAATGACAGATTATTTATGCAGTTGTTATATTTGGTAATTTGGCAATTGGAATCCATTAGTGGTAACAATAAAAGTGAACTACTTTTAATGTGGTAAAAGTAAATACATACCTGATGTTTTACTACTCGAAATATTTCTTTCGCGCTATTCGAAATGTTTAACAGAATTTATTTAAAACTCACTCACTTTTTATGCTTCATCGATTTTTTTATTTGATGTACTTCGAGAAGTGCATACAACTCTTATATAATTTTTTGTTCCTCTTATTCAAAATGTCATTTTTCCATTTTGGAATTATGTCTGATAATATCGAATGCTATCTGGCTGACTCAATCCAGAGCCATATATTTTCTATTAAAAATGAAATTTCAATATGATTTGCTTTGATTTGATTTGATTTACTTTGATATGCGCTGACAGTGATTGAATCAAATTAGATTCGCCAGACATAAAGGAATGGCCGAAAACGTCATTTTCGGACGTCATCCTGCTAAATAGAAATATCCTAAATCTATTTACGAGTATACGACATACACATCAGTCTTTCTCCGTCCATTAAATCACATCATAATAATGATGATAATAATGATAGAAACAATAGAGAAAACTTATAGAGGTTTTCTTTATGAAATGTAAAAAATAATGAAAAAAGGGTAAGAAAAGGATTTAAAGTGGTGTTTAAGTCGATAAAGTGTGGCTTTAGGGGAATTCAGAGGAAGAATTGTTTTCGAGACCAGAAATAATTTGCAATTTTTTGTGCATTTTTGTGCAAAATTGATTTGGAAAGCGTTTTACCTGAAAATAAATAGGATTATGCTCGAGCAAAGTGCATTCGAGAAGCACACATACCCACACAGACAATCACACACACACACAAATACACACACAAACACACACATACTCATATGCACGGACATTCCTTGCATACACTGAGTGAGGTGTGGAATATCGAAAGCGAAGATTGAAACAAGCCTTTCCGATCTGGACAGACTAGCTGAGAGTGTTTGGACGAGTACGTTCAGTAAAAAAAACCAGAAAAAAATTCGAAAAAAGAGAAACTTAAAAGAAACAAAAAACTTATTATATGGCAGGACATCAAAATATTTCACGTCTAAAAGTTTTTTCGGTCTAATAGAAAATGCAAACAAAATCTAATCAAATGACATGAAGACAAAACGAAAGGAAGTCGGAGTGGAAGAATTAGCGAAATATGGAAATAGTGGCGTGAGGAACAACACAAGCATGTAGACGAAACAAAAAACTGCCGGAAATACATCACGTAAGGATACAACGAATACAGAATATTCAAAGAGAATTTAACTAGACGAAATTTAACACAGGAAAGCACCAGATTCGCGAGCGGAGCACTTACCAATCTTGTCGCTGTCGCAATCGCAGTTGCCAACGTTAACGTGACAGTATTGTTTTTGTCGTTACAGCCGCCGGAGACGAAGCTGGAGTTATATTGCTGCCGCCCAGTCAACTTCTGCGTCCATCACTTTTTGTTGCAATGTATAAAAATTGTTCATGGTGTGATGCAAGTCTGACTTTTTGAAGTAATATATCTATTTTTCGTGTTCTTTGTTTTAGTTTTTGTTGCACAACCACTCCATGTGATTCCTTCTTTTTCTTGTATTTCCCTCTCTTTCCAATATTCTAGGTTTTGGATATTTTTTTGTATTTTTGTTGTTTCGTTGTTGCCTTGTCCGTCATCATTGATGCCTTCTTGTGTGTGTGTGACACTATGGCGTTGCAACTACCGCCTGCTGAGTGCCAGAGACCTCTCGTCAATTTTGAATTTTGGTTCTAGCCAATTTTTTCTTTACTGAAGCCTTGCCATTTTGCTGTCGCATCAGGCGCAGAAGAAGATTTCATGTTGTTTTTTTTCTGTTGTTTTCTTTCTTTTTAGCGTGTGTAAGATTTGATGTTAGATCAAAGGATCCCAAAAAAGGAAATAAAATAAAAACCAAAATTTTTGATGTTACCAAATTGTAAGCTTTATGAAAAAAATTAGAGCTTTTCTTTATTCATTGGCGTGCAAAGAAAGACTAAAAGGAAGGAAAAAGCTGAGGAAACAAGCTTTAAAAGATCTATAGGATATGCACGAAAAGACGCAAATCACATCAGTTTCAAAAAAAGGTAACATAAATGGTTTGAAAGAAATCTGGGCCCAAAAAAGATTTGGAACCGATTTTTAAAAATATGTCTAGTAAAAAAAAATCATTTTAATAAATCTATTGGAATAAATCAAAATAATCGTGAGTTTAGTAATTCTAGTAATTCCAGTAATCTAAATAATGTATAAAGTGACCGACACTAGACCATCCAACCAGCGTTCCCGAGTCCAAATATTCCATTCAAATTTCACCAATGATAGATGGACACCTCGAACCAGCCACGACATTCACCAACGGGCTGGCAAAGGAATGACATGAAAGCAATGACAGTGACGTTGGCGTTGATGGTGGTGAGGAAGACAGATGGAAACTCGCGACCGTACTCGTGTACTATTCATGAGAGACATGGAACCTCTAAGGAGTACGGCTGCTTAAAAATTGATGATTTTTGCAGCATCCAGAAAAAAAGAATCTCTTTATAAATGGTTGGCTGAGATACCTTTACCATTTCGTTCGTAAAACGCCGTGTTCTTCGTCCTTTGTTCTCCCTCATTGGGTTTCGTATTACCTTCTATGCGAAATTGATCTGATGGTCAATGAGTGTGGCGACGACCCTGACTCTGGGCAGAATTCACTAATTTTATCGACAGACGAATTCTAAAATTGCTGCAATGGTGGCAATAGTTAGAGACAGAGTCGCGCCAATTCTGTGAAAGAACTGAATTTTCATTACATTTCGTTTCTCCTTATTCGACCCCTAAGAGGGTAAAAAAGGTAGGTGGGGTAGTTTTTATGTTTTAATTCTATTATGAGTATTTTTTGTCCCTATTGTGTCATTTTCTGAATCATTGTTTGACGTACGTAAGTGATTGTAATTATTTTTTTCATTTTACCGCTACTCTGCCTTTCCTAAGCATTCAACCTTCCTTTCCTCTTTTCCTCCTTTTGCTTATATAATCGTCGATTCCATCCAGCATTCCCTTTTGAAATGGTAAATATAAGCGAAATAAAAAATAAAAAAATACATAAAGAACAAGCATCAATAAGCAACAAACAAAAAGCCGAAGAAAATGAGCACTAGAAAGAAACGAGCAGCAGAAAAAAGCGAGCATAATAAACGAATAAGCACTAGAGGGAAGCGAACAACAAAAATAAGCAACCAAACAGATTGAAACGAGCAACCAAAACAAACGAGCACCAAAAAGAAACTAGCTCCAGAAAGGAGCGATCATCAAAAATAAGCAGGCAACAGATTGAAACGATCATCCGAAAGAAACGAGCCAGAAAAATAAGCGAGCAGCATAAATAAGCGTGTTTCAGGGAAAAACTGCAACAAATAATGAACGAAAAACAAAAATAAATTAAGAGTAAAAGATGTCCCTTGTTATCTAACCTCGGGGATTTGGCGCGCATTTCGTTAATATGACGTTTTTTTTGGGTTTCTTGTCAAAAGTGAAAATATATTCATTATTACCCAAATTAATTCTTTGATCCCCATTAAAAAAATTTAACGATGACGAAAACAAAGACGACAGAAAACATAAATGAGAAGTCACATTATCATCAAAACCAGTCATGCCTATTCCCCTCTTTCGACATAGCAGACAGAATTGGCAATAATAAATGCAAAAATGAGCAAACATCGTTCAAACGACAGGTCTCCGTCTCACCTCTTCACCGCTTGAAAGACGGACAATCTCAAGCACAAAGAATTTCGAAAGAATGTCTAACAATCCGAAAGAATAGAAATAGAAACAAGCACATACACATACTTATGCACACACACTAATACTCACTCAAACAAACACTATTCCGGGTATTCAGAGAGCTCTCACTCCCTCGCTTGGGCGACATAGATGAAAGGAAGCACATGGCTAACCACTGCGGCTACATCAACAACAACAACAACAACAAATCAAACACTTTCTCCATCCAGCATCTAGAAATCCTCCATCCAGCCCCTTTCATACGCTCTCTTGTATTTCTCCTTTATCTTCACTCCTTTTCCCCCATAGGAATAACAATTCGAGCGCCACAATAGTCAAGTGGCTTGTTCCTTGAGCTGTAGCCAAGAATGCTAAGAACGGGAGAAGAAGGAGATAGACATCGTCGACGTTGTTAACGTTGACGTTCCAACAAACAACGGTAACGTCAAGGACGAGCAATTGTAAAAGGATAAGGATGCCAACGACCTTGACACAATTCTTTTCCAACTTCTTCGGTCTCGGCTGCAGCCAATTTCCAAGCGCTGCAGCAGCAAACGCCAACACGACCAACAAAAAAAAACATCATCATCACCGACACCACAATCGCCAACAACAACTACAACAACAGTATTAAAAGTAAAGACACAGATTGCGACAAACGAAGATTTTACTCGTTACCGATAAAAGAAGAAGAAGAACGGAAAAGCAAGCAGATGCTATAGACATAGAGAAAGAGGGAGAGGGAGAGGAAGAGAGGAAGCACTGAGGTATTTTTCTTATTCTGAAGTAATACAAGTTGTTGCGCTCTGAACGTTATTGCTGTTGTTGTCGTTTTTTATATCTGTTGCTCATCTTGTTGGTAATGATGCTTTTGCTGTTGTTAATGTTGTTGTTGTAGTGTCAACAGCGCTATCAAAGCAAAATACTCAGTCCACATCGGGTTTCGAGTACTATTATTTCAATTTATACATTAGTGTATGAATGTGTGAAGTCTGTGCCTTCTGGACCGTCGTCGTCTGGATCTTCGTCATCGCCACCCCATTTTCCTTCTTCTTCTCTCACATCTTCAACATATGCTACGAAAGACCTTGCCAGCCATGGAATTCCTTTTGGTATGTGTGTCTGTGGTTCTCATTTTGTCCATGATTTTGCTACTTTATCTCTAACGCTTTCATTACCGTTATCCTCTTTAGACAATTTTTAGTGGATTGGTTGAGCCTTTTGTTGAGGCTTTTCTGTTTAATATTTGATTTAAGACCTTGCCTTATTCGTTATGTTTTTACCGTTGTCTAAAATATAGCTTTTTAGCTACAGGATTATCGAATATATCAATAAATTTATCAAACAACAACAAAACAAGAATATCACGTCACTTCTCAAAAGGAGAACAGCATTATCCAGACACAGTTCTTGATGACTAAGTCGGATTTTGGTTTATACCATTTTTGGCCTATTGCAAGAAATAGAAGCCCAAATCCGGGACAATGAATGTGGAAAATATTATTCTGAAAATGGATAGTTGTCACTCCTGGATTTGAATATCCCTCCACAATCAGTTTTCTCTTTCTTATATGGAAAAAATCATCTTAAAAATCTTATTGTTTTATTTTTATTTTTCTTCAAAACAACTGTACGAGTGACCCGTTGTTTCTCTCTGCGGGATTTATATTATTACGAGCACATATTCTTATCAAAGTTTTCGAGGCTGTGGTATTTTTGACAATCAAATTATATTGATTTTATTATCAACTAAACCTCCTTTACGGTTTTGTTACGTGCTAAGGAACGTGCATTTTTTACGTCGTGTTTTAACAAGTATTGGTTTCATTGGTTTGTAAATTATCCGTATGCGCCATCTAGCGTAGAGTAGACTACGTAGCTTAAATTTGCAAAGGTAAGCTTAATTGCACAAATAAAACATGCATTTTGTCAGACTACCAAAAATTAATAAATTTCTATATTTCACATAATTGTATTAGAGATTAGTATTGTTTAAACTAATTTTCAATAATTATAATTGAGAAATGTATACAAATAATCCGATCTACTGCCGGCTTCCGTCATTTTTCCCGACGTGTCTACGACGGTGGGGCGATACGAGAGCAGTAACGAATTGAAGATATTTTCTAATCGTGTGATGGCATATCGGTCGCATAATCATCGGTCGTCGGGGCCAAAACCATCTGTCTCGCTATTTCAGAATCCCAAAACAACCACTTTGAACAGTCTCCGGTGTCTGCTAGACACGCTAAAATCCACGCGGAAAATCTTCACTTTAGAAATTAATTAGCAATATTAATTTAAGAATAAAAAATTATTAAATATTAATTAAATATTAATTATAGAAATAACAAGCCACAAAAAAGCATACAGGCACTCAAAAAAGTACGAAAATTTAGGACAAAACGAGCGTCTTCTAATCATCACAATTTTGTAGAATTGAAGGACAGACGACGGACAGGAGGAGGAGTATATTTCGCTGGAACGATTATAAATAAAATCTATTTTTTATTGTTTTATTGATGATGGCAAAAGCAGAGTGGAAAACAGTGTCAAAAAGACTGATAATGAATAATTAATGATCAAACCAAACCGTTAAAGCAAACATCGTGAAGCATACAAAAAATCTTTTAAAATTCAATCACAATCTTCAAAAAAATTGGACTCTTGGAGACATCCATTTCTAAAATCATCGAAAAACTTAATTGAAATTAAAAAACTTCGACAGTTTTTTCGTCACCAATACGTGATACGTAATACCAAACATCACGTAACGTGAAACAGACGATGATGTCTCGAACCGTCAGGTGCGTACGTAGGCTAATATTATATAACCTGCCTAAAGTTTTTCCACTCTGACATTTTAATTCTTAGATCTTATTTTCTCAGATATTTCAAATTGATTTATATCGTTGCCGGTATTCTAATGAGTCGAGAGGACGTCTGCGACACCGTCGATCAAATCAAGATTGCACCACGTGTGGAAGTCTTCAATAGTTTGCGGCCAATAAGTGTATATCGCGGATTCGAGAGGGCGCTGGTGCTCCGTTGGCGTAAGCATTTTTCAGGGATTAAGCGCCGTTTGAAGCCGGTCTTCGAAGGATTCAGTATTTGGACCGTGCCGAATTATTTGCTCGATTTTTCCACACAATACATAAGCAATATGTTGATTATGGACAGCGATTGTAATATGATTTATAACAGATAATGAGGGCACATGTGATTCGATTGTTATTGTTGTTGCGCTTGTAGTTATTGTGGTAGTTGTTGTAGTAATTGTTCTTGCAGATAATACAGAAAGCTGTGAGCAAAAATCAAAGCCAAACCTATAATCATTTCTATCATCTTTCTTTGACCGATTTAAAACAATTCGAATTAAATAAATGCAAAACGATTTCAAAATTAAACAAAAATTTTTTTGCTGTTCATCCTCATAAAATTGTCGAGACATGTATGAGTTAAGCACATACAACGGTTTATTTATTTAGTAATATTTCATTTTTAAACGAACTAACAATAAATCCATATTTTTCTAAGTAGAAATGCTTTCAAGCATTTTGGTCCCTTTTTGATTGGTCAGCTCGTAGTCTCGACTTTCTAATCGGCTCCTATGGATTGCAGTGAATTATCTGAATTATCTGGACTCATTATATTAATTGGGGTTCGTTCGCCTTGCACATTCAGCGTGGTCCGTAACATGCCGGCAATATGATCCACATCTAAATTCTCATCCATAGCCGAAATCTTACGCAGAGCCGAACAGACTATACTTAAATCACCTTTCAGTTCACTAACCACGGCAGTGATTTTCTGGGCATTTGAGAGGACTTCAACACTTTGAGTATAAGGATTATAACGAACACCGAATGGTCGTTGAATATTCTCAGCAAAGGCTCTAGGAAGAGAATACGGCAGCGCGATTTGAGATGAAAAAGCGAAAAATGGTATACCTCTCGTTTCACTTTACCTCATTTGTTCTTTCGCCTCCTCGAAGGAATCGGTGTAGTAATAGGCATTCTGATATGCAGTTATGATACATTCCTCCTTGCAAGTGATTTCTGGATCAAATTTTTTAATTTTCTCCTTAGCCTCGATAGCATGCTGGAGCTCAGCCACTGAACTCAAGAGTCCGGCGCCGTAAACTTTAAATGAATTGTCCACTTGTTTGCAGAGACCGAATTCGACAGTAAAGAAATAAAGCTGAAAATATAATAAAAAAAGGTAGAAAAATATTTTATATAAACATACTAAAGCCCACTCATCCTCTTCCACCCCCCCCCCTCCACAAGCCCCTTCAATGGTTGAAATATAACATGACGTAACAACGACTTACTGTAGCCAATTTCTCCACGTCCGCATCGGAAGCACCCAAAGAAGCTAAACCGAGTTCTTGCGAAAATTGAGCAAAACTCGAATTTGCCAGCAGAGGCATGTGCCCCAATAGTTCGTGACAACAATCTCTGAAGTGGAACTTATGAAAGACAAGCATTTGCTCGACAAGCGAACATTACTTACGGTTCCGGTGTATAAAATGGATCCGAGGAGTGCCGAATATATTGCGTGCAATGAAATACGCGAAATGCAAGACCAGAAAGAAAATCTCTAGGTGAAAGATAACCCGCGACCGGACGCAGCTGGAATCCTGTTTTTCGTTTCAGGAAAACGCTAACATCTTGCAATTGAGGCAAGTTATCCGCTCGATAACCGCAGTATTTAACTAATTCGGGCCAATTTTCCATATACTCAGGAACGGCATGCTTAGCATAAAGGCGATGCAGCTCATTGAAAACGGTGCCCCTTTGAAGCAATGAAGAGTATTTAGAAGTCAAGACGAAATGTGTTTCGATTTGATGACTTACCAGGTTTTAATCTCTTCTGATGTATATTGGACCCTAGGTATTGGATTGCCGCTTTTCGGGAATTATAAGACAAATTCAATCGTTTGCACAGTTAAAATATACACTCCCCTTCCATTCCACCCCTTCCCCCCTTGCCTTTATTTTCTTGATCTCTACTTACTGTTTGTAATTGTTTGCTATTGCAGAGAATTCCTCACGACGCTTACGATACACTGGATCTTTAAAACCCGGATGATCGGCATCTAATTCAGAGCCGTACATCAGAACATTTTGAGCTTTATCCAAGTCGGATATCTTTCGCGGAAACCATACCATATCACCAAAATCTTTAAAATATATTTAAAAAAACATATTCGTTCGTGATTATTTCTAAATAAAATCATTATTTCCAAATAAATTCACCAAAGCTTGAGCAAGCCGATAATGATGGTGAACGGGTTAGGGCTTTATCAGGATCCATTGAAGTATAATTCACCGAATGTACTTCGCGATTTAGCATTAGCAGCACTTGATCCAAACGGCGACGGTCACATTCGACGTCTACCAGAACATCAGCCTGGCATCAAGACAGACGAAGAAAAGCAGAAAGAAATCGATTGAATTTTACAGGAACCAATCACAAAATGTTCACAACAAAATTTTCTATAAACAAAATTTCCAAATGAAGAAGCTTCAGGGACAAAATCGTTAAGATAAAATCGACCAACTCATGCATTTATCGAATTTTCGAGGCAGCATCTTGACCAAACAGTTGTAGACAATACTTTTTAATTCATTTCATAACCCTTATAGATAAAACATTTTAATTAATGTTGGATTCCGTAACAACATGTGGACTTTTTTCAGTCAAAACGACGTATCAAGATGCGAGATACGATCGGGTATTCGATAAATTTAATTGAATTGAATAAAAACTTTCCTATCCTTTCAAAAAGTCAACAGACTACATTTTGAGATTTTTTAATCGCATAAATATAATCATCCTTATCGAAATCGGTTTTGGTAAATCCTCTACATTCGCATAACGTAATCGCTTTGAACCTGATTTGTTGTAGCTTCCATCGGTGATAATTCCAAATGCAGCACGTTTATACCCAAATCCTGAAAGACTCTCAAGGCTCGAGCTAAATTGCCAACTTGATTTTTTAAAGTAAATATTATAGAAACTCTTTCGCCTGTTCCATCACGTACGACACCACCTCCTTCAACGGAGGTTTCATTTACAATACCATCCGAATTATCCTGAAGATTTTACGAAAATACAAAAAGTTCAAAAAATATCAAGAATTAATTCTCTTTGGACGCTTAATGTTGGATTGATTTCACTGGTTCTTACGAGACTTTGCTGATCTCTTTTTATAGGATGTAACGGACTTCCTTGTTTTACAGCCCATTCTTGTTCACCGCTGCGATACAACCACAGACCAAGCAAACTTTTACCGGAAGCACTCATTTCTTTTTTTAGCAAAATTAATTCAAGAATTTAAGAATTGCAGAATATATTAATTCATTCACTCTTTTATGAACAACCTTTCCTTTAAAGGAAATTTGATACGCACTTCCGTTCAATTCTTAGTATCGACACGTTCACGACAAAATTTAAGAAGCACTGCAAGATCTCATTGAAGGGCTGGCGCTTTTATAGACATCCAAACGCAAGACATCCTTCCTTCACCTTCTTTCTTCTAACTCATAGAGAGCTCATAAATATCCTTTGTATCCTCATGCGTTTGCGCGAGGGGAAGAAGGCAAGGGGAGAAGTGAACTGTTGATACATTTTGAATAGACTTTCGGTTTTCTCCTACACCCCCCATTTTTATCAAATGCGTAGATTTAAACGAGCTCGATAAATGTTGATTGGCCGAATCATAGAAAAATCACGGACTTAAACTTTTCGTCATTCTGTGACGTCAGAATCGTAGTTTTAGATCGTTTAAGTTGCGAACGGTTGGACATGGTGGTGATGGTGGTGTTGGTGATGACACAGGATATTTCCATTGAACAAATTGCCTTTTATTTGTCGAGTCAAGCGAACCGTATTCACTTTGACTGTGACTAAATAAATAAATCTTATGAGGGTTACGAGTTTGTAATAGTTCAGAGAAATCTTGTGGCGGAAACAGAAAGTTTTTCATCATAGTAATCATCATCATCTACCATCATCTGACATCACTTGTTGAATGAGTTTGCGAGTTTCTTTCATGGGTTAGAATTTGGTATGCGATAGGAAGGAGTCATCATCATGATGAAGAGACTGCCTAAGAGATGAAATATCTAACAAGGAATAGCTTGTCACGAGAGTTTTTGATGGTAATTCTTAAAGAAATTGAATGCTATTTTATGATATCACTAAATTTATTAAAGGAAGTCATCAATATTCATTTAAATATCTCAATTATAATCGCGATCTATATCTTCTAACTATCTGAACTTATTGAATATGTGGTAAAATATAAGAGAAGAAATTAGTATAAGTACGATATCCCTAAGACCATCGGATTCAGATTTCGTCTTCTTTGCAATCAATCCATTAAATCTAAAAGCAATAAAATAAAAGCGAAGAAAGTAAGTAAATCATACTGAGAGCCTTTTAATATTTATTTATGCACATCAGTCCAATATCGAGGCAATAGCTAAAGTGATAGATTGTTACGAAAACCTGAACGCGGTCGTGTAATCCTTACATTGCACAGAAAACCTCAAAACCTCATCCTTCGATGAATTTCGTGAGAGGCGTTATAGTTATTTCTTTTGCTATGAAGTTCGTTTCATTTAGATACATTAAATGAATTTAAGCATCTTTCTATGATTTCCCTTTGTCTGTCCGCGGTAACTCAATCATTCCACCCACTACCTTCATTCAATACATTTATTCATTCGGTCAATCCCTAGACGTTTGTTCGGCCACTTACAATCAAATGAATAAAAAACGTTTATTTACACAAAAACATCACAAAAGCATAACAACAAACAAGCCAACAACTGTACCAATAACAATAATAATCACTAAAGCAACAACAACGGTTTGAAAGGAAACAGTGGTTAAACGTTTACTCACGCATAACAAAAGATTTAGAGTTTTCAACGCAAAAGCGCGAGGGACGGATAGCCCTCGTGCGAATTGAAATAAATTGAAAGAAGAAGACAAGAAAGAAGAAGAAGAAGAGGAAGAAGAAGAACTAGGAAAGGAAGACTAACAACTAGTAAAATGAAAGTTAAGTATTCTTATTCAAGCCACCTTAAGCCACAAAAATTGCATATCCTTAAGAGTTAGAAAAGAAAGCATCTCTCTTCTCTCTCACTCTCCCTCTTCCGGCAACACCACCACAATCTTTGTTTTACAAATCGTTGCATCTACAGCTCTTAAAAATCAAGTAATGCGAATAAATTTGGGTGAAGGAAGTAAAAGGACGAAAAGAAATATGTGTGATTGTGTGAGTGTGAGTGACAAACACAGAGCACATAGATCTCTGTATCACAACCTTCTTCTCTGGTAATGATTTATTATTGTAAAAGAAATTAGTGCAGGATTCAACTGATTAGATAAAGTATAATCGAATTAAACTTTCGTTGGAAAATCCAAAAGCAAATTTAGAGAGTGTAGTTGTAAATTATAAAAGAAATGTATCTGTGCGTTTATTTCAGATCTTATAAAAGGTTTGTTATTTTGTTCTTGGAAGATTTTTGGTTGGTGTTTAAGACATAACTCAAAACTTTAGAAAACTATATTTTTTATCAAATTTGAATTTGCATGAAAAATATGATAAACTGATAAAAATATTTTGCAGTTTAATTTTAAGATAAAGTAATTTGTCAATTATTTCATCAATATTCTCATTGACTTCTTTAATTTTTTATAAATTTATTGAATTTTAAAGAATGATGATGATGATTGAATTTTAAAGAACTCACAATTTCTGAGGTCATAAAAAATCGCACAAAACAGTTTAAAATGACGACCGAATTGAATATTAATAATATAACCTAATTAATAAATATATAAACTAAGTAACTAATTAAAGTGTTTAAATTCAAATTAAATTATACAATTGAAATTAAATTACAGTTGAATTTAAATCGCATACAAATTACTTAAGATACATTTGAAATAAATTAAACTATAGTTAAGAAATCAATTTTAAATTAATTGAAAATAATTGCAATTAGTTGACACATACTTCTGTGATAATAAATTGCAAGATTTATCATTTTTACGTAATTCCACTGCTTTCAAAAATTACCATTCCAATTATTATAGAATAATTATATAATTAGAAAAGTTTATATGTATAAAAAAATCCGCCACTATTTTCTTCCAAAAATTAAGCAATTAATCGAAATAAAATCGTTGCAATCGGTGCAATTTCCATCTCTAATAAATTTCGATTACAGGAAAAAGAGAAACCTTAAAGCTTGCTATCCTGCAAGTAATACAATAACAACAACAACAGCAGCGAGAACACAAAAGCGTCATTAGTGCATGTATTGCACATGCGCATCCTGATTCCCGTTTCAGCGGATGCATGCACAACATTTCACCCTCTTCAACGCATAAACAAAGCTGTTTTGCAACGAAGTGGCAGCAGAGGAAATACTCTCTCTCTATCTCTTACTCTCTCTCGCTACACCGTTTGTGTTCGTTGCGAGTTCATCCCCTGTTAAAATAACTTTCAAGGCATTTTATGCTAACGAGTCTTTCTCTCTCAGTGTCGCGGTTGTCACCAGATTCTCATGGATCCATCGTTGTAACTCGAGGGACGAGGACTTTATTGATTTTCACTTCAGTTAAAAGACAATCGACTAAGACTAAGACGACGACGACGACGACCACGACGAAAGTACATCCAAAAAACACTTAACAGTTTAGTAATTTTCTTACAAGGGAGTTTGCTGGGACTCCGCAAACGATAAAGAATAATTATTAGAGAAATTGTGACCAATTTGAAATCATCATTGAAAATTTTCAAGCAATTCGGCGAAGCATCAGCATTCGAATTTTCAAATAATGGCCGATAGTGAATTCGAAGAGTTCCATCGCCCAGCCTTCGAGGCTCATCAAATCGCAAATTATTCAACGAGCAATAAAAGCAAGAATACGCACACTTTTTACTCGTAAGTTGAAGTTTTCGATTGGTTTCTAGCATTAAAACCAAATTGGGTCGAATTGTCCGACTGCAATTATTGATTGTTTTCGTCATTTGAAAAATCAATTACTTCAAGAGTTACAAATTACAATCATGGATATTCATCACTTTCACCTTCTCGAATTACAATTTTATAAATTTCGATTATAATTCATCTCCAACACTAATTCCAATCGTTTTAGTTTAATACACAATGATGAACTCGACGAATCACCCTCTTCCAAAAGTGACGTATCCGATCAAGAGGATTGCGTAAACACAGTCGGTGTTGGCGTCAATGCCGGCATTGGCATTGGGACCACTAACGATGCCAAACATCGTCAAGTTGAAGATGACGAACTCGGTGATGGACTCAAGGTGGTTTCACTATCTTCCGATGGCTCTTTGGATACCAACGATTCATTCAACTCTCATCGCCATCATCCCTTAAGTCATCAGGATGCCATCGGTGGTCTGATGGGCATTGGTGGAAGCAATCAAACATCAGTGAATTCTCAGCAATTCGCTACAAATGTCACAGCACAACAGCAACAACAACAGCAACGGCGACGCAGGAAATTGCCGGAGATACCAAAGAACAAGAAATGTATGTGGGCAGAACAATTATATGCCGATACGTATACGTATTCTTTTTTTTTATTTAAATATTATATTTGGTTATTTCGTGCATGGTTTTTTATCTAATCGATTGGAATTTTAGACTGATTAATTATAATTTTTATTTTGAGAATATTTTCTAAAATTGAATTCACTTTAACGCCCGCATGACCTTCTCGCATTTTAAGCAGATCGATTTAAATTTCTTCTGAAATAGCTTTTGCAGTTTTGCAGTTATTGCTAGAACCGTAGAGAATTTAATACGTTAACGCATTCCTTTTTCAGCTTCTATTCTACATCTTTTAGGTGGAGGCGGTAACCATCACGTTCCCTCGATTGGTCAAGCAACATTGGCTGATGAAATGTCGACGGCTGGACCACGGACACGTCAAAATCAACGCTCGTTTCTGACTCTCAAATGCGGTTACCTGCTCGATGAAGACTCCAGTCCGGACTCAGAACGTTTACAGAGTTTGGGCGATGTCGATAGCGGTCATAGCACGGCTCATTCGCCTAACGATTTTAAAAGTATGTCGCCTCAGATAACCTCACCCGTTTCACAATCACCTTTTGCTCATCCCTTCGGTGGAATGCCCTTCGGCCAATTGGAAATGTTGGAGGCTACGCATCGAGGCTTGCACAAGTTTATACCTCGTCACCACGATGAAATCGAAATTGAAATCGGTGATGCCGTGTACGTGCAAAAGGAGGCTGAAGATTTGTGGTGTGAGGGCGTCAATTTGCGTACGGGTCGTCAAGGCATCTTCCCTTCGGCGTATGCGGTCGATTTGGACTATAATGAATTCGATCCGACTGTGCAGCAGGTGAAAAAAGAGCGTTACTTGTTGGGTTATTTGGGATCGGTCGAGACGTTAGCTCACAAAGGTACCGGTGTAGTGTGCCAGGCTGTGCGAAAAATCGTAAGTGAGTATGGCAGCTCACCGATTGGACAGTTATGCATATTGGAGGTATCGGATCAGGGTTTACGCATGGTTGATCGGTCCGGACCAAATGTAAGTGAACAAATAGAAAATCATCAAATTTAAAGAATAACGTTAAATAGCTATAAATTCCTTTTCTTTAATTAAACAGAATAAAAAGGACAAGAAAGCCTGCATCGACTATTTCTATTCATTGAAAAATGTATCCTTCTGTGCTTTTCATCCACGTGATCATCGCTTTATAGGCTTTATCACGAAACATCCAACCGTACAGCGCTTTGCCTGTCACGTTTTCAAGGGTTCTGAATCAACCAGACCGGTTGCTGAAGCAGTGGGGTAAGTGTGAGAAGTTTGATTGTTTAATTTTTTTGTCTTGCATCTTCCACTTTCAGACGTGCCTTTCAGCGTTTCTATCAAAAATTTATTGAAACCGCGTATCCGATTGAAGACATTTACATTGAGTAAAACTAAAAGTCTGTGAATGAAATGAAGTAATGCAAACGTGTCAGTCAGTCATTCAATCAATTTACGCTTATTAGGAAGTATCCAAGGAATAGTTTGTTTCTATCTAAATTGTCTTCAAGCCAAGTCGAGAAAATTATGTACTTATCAAAAATTCAAACTGGCTTTCCCAGCAAAATACGTAGATTAGCTTTACCTAAGTACGAACAGCGCGCAAGGCTCTCAAAGGGCACTAAATTGACTCTAAAAAGAGTCAATATTTCGCTGGATTAGTTGAAAGAGATCTTGTCAATATTTTGCCACGATTAAACGAAGCTATTATTTGAAAATTGAAGATTGAAAATTAAATTAAAAAGTTAATGAAAATTATTATTGGGACTATCAAAAATACATAGATTTAGCTAAGTTTAATCTGATAGTTAAGATATTACGGAAAATCTGTCATCTTGTCGTTTTATCAAACGAACAAATAATTGTAAAATATTTATAAATTTCAAAAGTTCCTTCGAATTCACGTCTCTATTTGATACTTCATTAACATCCTAATATTCGTTCATTTCCTTATTGAATATATTATTATAATTATTATTATTATTATTATTTTTAATATATTATATATTATAATTACTATTAATGTTATTATTATTGTTATTATTATTATACTTATCTTTAATATTTCTTTTATTATTATTATTTTTATCATTATTGATATTATTATTATTATTTCTATTTTAATTATTATTATTATTTTTATTATTATTATTATTATTATTATTATTATTATTATTATTATTATTATTATTATTTTTGTTATTATACTTATTAATGTTATTATTATTATTATTATTATTATTATTATTATTATTATTATTATTATTATTATCGTTTTAATTATTATTTTTAATATTACTTTTATTTACTTTTATTATTATTTATTTATTATTGTATTTATTATTATTATTATTACTATTACTTTCATTATTATAATTATTATTTTTAATATTACTTTTATTATAATTGTTTTTATTAATACTTTCAATATTATTATTATTTTCATTACTTTTGTTATTGTTATTTTTATTATTATTATTATAAGTATTATTTTTATTTTAACTTTTATTATAATTAATTGCTTTTATTATTATTATTTTTATAGCGTTTTTTATTACTATTTCTACCACTACAAAACACCTCACTTCCCAAGAAGCTTTTTAAGACAAATTCAAATAATCGTTTTTTAGAAAAATATTTTTATAATTCTTTGCTTGTCATAAAATTATCCAGCGTTCATGCATTTCAAGTTTCGCATCAAGTTTTGAACTTCACAATTTGACAATTTCATATTCATCAATTTTTGCCTCTCATAAATAAATCATATTTTCAAAGGGCTAATATTTTTCAATATCTTCCATACATTTTTAAAGAGGATTAAATAAAACTACAATGAAATCCTAAATTACTAATTATAATATCACATATATTACAATAAACAAAAACAAATAATGTAAATATTGTTAAAATTATATAAAATTAAATTTAATTTATCAACTATTTTTTAAAAGAGTTAGCACTAAATTAAACTGAATCTAACCTTATTTTGATTTATTATCTAAATTCTTATTTATTTTATTTTACGTCGATAAGAATCTAAGAATTATAGGTTTATCGTTAATTACAACGCAATAAAAAAGATTCTTAGTAAAACATACGGGAAAACATTGGACAAATTAACGATAAATGAGGTAAATTCTAATTAAGAGCCGCATCTGGAATAAATAGTATTGTGTAATACTTTGACGTATATTATAATTAGTTATATTATAATTAGTTACTGGCATTTATAGTCATTCTAGTATTATTTTTATGATGCGTTATGCTAAGTCCTAAAGGCAATTATAAAATAAATTCTTAATATTAAATATCTCTTGATTGTATAAAAAATGCAATATACATTGAAATCAAATACAATTTATTGAAAAATATTAAAAATAACAAAACGTTATTTATTACAATTTCAATTATCTAGGAATTCAATCAGTACTCCAGTGGGTTTAGAGAAATACGGGTAAGATGAAAGATCGGTATGGTATCATACATGTATCGATATTGTTACTTACTCATTCAAAACCTCATTTAGAAATATTTTGAGCAATTTGATTATTAATCAGACGTTAAAGATCTTCAGATGGTTTTAAGCTAATTTTGTTCACTAAACAAGAAACTACGATTCGACCCTGAGATGCGGTCCGAGATCAATATTATTAAGACAAAGAAAATAATCAAGCTCTTAAATACAATATTCTCTCACGATATTGTTGAAATAATCGTTAAACATATTGGAGCTTAGTATGCTGCGAACGATTTAGCAGAATTGACTACTCAGTGGTCAAAGCAGCAAAGGATTTTAGTAAAATTCCATTTGTGACATTTGAGAGGTGCTTTTTCTATACCATTTTCCATTCAATAGAACTTAGTATTTTTCGGACACTTGGTAAATAATACATATTCAAAAACGATTCGACGTAAAAGATCATGAAAAATTCTATTTGGTCCTTTTTTAACAATGTACTTACGAATCTCCATTTTTGGACTTTTATAGAATTTGGTCGATAACTAAAAAACGGCTAGCATCAGAAGCATCAGAAGGTTGCTGTTTTTGGTTTGAGCTGTTACGACATCCAAGCCTACATATTTAATTTTAGTTATAATCGTTTGTACCAAAGGGACACTTTTCTTAAAGATTTTTGTTTTTGATATTTCGCATTTTAAGCTTTAGCATGCACATGTTAGTGTTTCTGATTTTGGGAATAATCGGTTGAGCCAAATAGTTAATTCCCTCAATGGGTTATGTAAAATTTCACAGGTAACTCAAAAGTGGTTATCCGTTTATAACATCACATAAATACCACTGGGTATAACAAAATCAAATATATCATAAGTTGAACTCAATCGTCGTCCAAGAAACATCATGCACGCCCTGGAACATCGTAAAAATCACGCACAAATATTTACCGGACTGAATAAGGCTGGTAGAAAAATTCACCTAACGATTGCTCTTCAATTCGAATTTTCTGTGGATTTTGGTAGCTTGAAATAAAATGACAGATGGGGTGGGGCATTTTTCAGTTTAACTGTAATAACTTGCATCTTTGTTTCGATTTAATTCATTTAATTCATCTCTTCAAATAAAATTAAGACAGATGTTTTTTTTTTAATTTTATATTTTTAGCCATAATTCTTTCTATATTTCTTTTGTATTTATAATACAACTTAATAATAAATTTTATTTAATCACTAAATTTTATTACTAATATTTATATAATTAGATTGTTTTATTTTAATCTAGAATATTTAAATTAGTTTAATAATGTACAATATAATGCATAAATTAAAAAAAATTCATAGATTTATGTGTGTGTGTGTGTCAGATAATTACGTACATACGTTTTATACATGTAAATACGTACATATTAATATAAACTTTTTGGGTTTTGTTGTTGCTTTTATATTTACTTATATTGGCTGTTTTATATCTTGTCTGCTAATTTGTGAATTTAACAACTTTCTCTTATTTACTTATCTACTATTTATATATTAAACTAGCATTAATTTTTTTATCGTTTTGTCATTATTCATTTCACTTGAATTATCTGTACAAGAGCATAACATTTTTATACAATAATAAACACGTTTTCTTTTTTTTGGAATTTTAAAATTATTGTGAATTAAATTGTTCTTAATTTGAATTTAAATTTAATTCAATTTTTTTAATTTATCATACACATAGCGTTAACTTTTTATGCTATATCTCGTTTATGTATTCTATCATATCTATTTTTTTTACTATTACTTGTATAGAAACAGAGAAAAAGATAGCTTAGAAATATTGTTAATTTGCTTTACTCGATCTTTGATTCAATAATGTACGCTGTTCTTTTTTCTTTTTTGTTTGTTTGACTGCTTAGTTTTTGTTGACTGCTTTACCAGCAATCAATGACCACAATCATTTATGTACAATAAAATTAATAAAACATAATGCAAACAAATACATGCACATATTTATACAAGTAATTTCAATAAATATAAAATTAAAAATTACGCGGAGTATATGAATTAAGTTTACTTAAGTTTACTAAAAACGTGAAACGTACAAAAGAATTGTGGGTTGTTTTATTTTTATTTTAAAAATATATGCTTAGTTTTATATATTTATAAAAATTTACATTATTCATGTATGTGTGTATAAATATTTTAGGCATATTAAGAGGTTTGCGGATAATTTGTAATTGTTTATGTAAAAATTTTACACATATCTTACAAGCTTTCTCTATTCTTCTCATCTTTACTATACCTCCTTCTCGTCTCCTCCTAAATGTCCTTTTCTAACCGACATAACCTTAACAGAAAACCTTTTGAGTTCAGCTAAAATTAAGCATTCGTTTTCTGTAAGGTCCTCGTAAGGATCGCTCGTCGACAAAAACCTTTACGGCATTCTACTCTAAGCCCGTTTTATAGGTTAAATTTGATGAACATTCTTTCTTTGTATCTTTCTTGTTTTGTGTATCTTTCTTGTTTTGTGTATCTTCCTTGTTTTCTTTTTTTTCTTTTTATAATTTGTTTTATAAATTTATATACAGTTTGAAATTTAATTTTTTTTTAACGCGAGAGCTTGTTTTGTCATTAAAAAAGACAAAAAATTATATTTTTCTAAATTCTTACAAAAAACGAGTATTGTACAAAAAATTAATAAAAATATTTTTTTTTAATTACCACCATGTTTTTACGATTTCTCAAACATTTAGAATGTATGCGAGAAAATCAAAGTTATTCTCAATGACACGCCAAATGATGTTTTATTATTTTCTACATTAACCTTCCGAATAGAGACGAGCATTCGTCGAAGAACGCTTGATATAAATTATTTTGTAGTTATTGAAGACGCTTTAAGTCATTTAAGAGCGTAAGAGGCGGCCAATTGTTTTGTCACAACGATAAAACGCGAAAAAATATCAAAAATAGAAAAAAAAATAATGGGAGTTTCTAGTCATTCTCTAGGATATATAATTGAAAAACAATCCTTCCAACACTGTAAAAACTGCTTAAAATTATTTTAAGCGTCAATAAAAAAAATTAAATGGAGAGCATATGAGAATTCGATTGGAGGAGAAATTTATGTAATCGTCACAATTTAAAATATATTTGAAGAGCTTTTACATAATATTGATGTTCTTTCGGTTCTTTCCAATAACAAATATTATCAAGCTTTTCATTGCAATAACAGTTTTAGCGGCGTACCAAAATCATTTTTATATTTAAATTTAACGATCAATTTGTTTGAAAGTCGTCCATTTTAATTCTTCAAATTAAAAACAACACAACGTAGATTGTGTGACAATGGAATCTGATATACTTGCTTGCTTGCTTGTCATCACTAAAACGTTTACTTGGCTTTATGGAAATATGTCTCTAAGAATGTTGTGTGTGTATGGTTTTCAGATTTGCGTTTTAAGTTTCTTTTTTCTTATACGTTTTTATTTACAATTTGAACAATCCTTATTACGTATTTTTAATTTAATATTATTCCGATTTCTTTACACTTTGTTAGCTTCATTTCAATTATGTTTGTTTGATACTATTAGTCGGATGAAGTAACCTCCTTAAACAAGAGTTAAGAAAGAGTCGCACTTTCTGTAATTCTGTAATTGACAATTGTTTATCATTTGACGTATTCTAAAAATTCAGTTTATATCTTAAACTCAATTGCTGTTTTCAAAATTGAAACTTTCCGCGTTGAAAATATTGTCGGAAGAAAACAGAATATAAAAAAGGAAAATAATAGCAATAATAGAAATAACTTAATAGAAATTTTTTTTAAATTAATAAATTAATAGAAACTTGTAAGGCAAATTTTCAAAGGATACAATTCTTCTAAGGATGTGATGAAATACTGAAAAGGAAAATATAAATTTATAGTTGAATTCTTCTGAAGAACTTTGCTGAACGTTAAAAGGTTTTCAAAACTTTTCAAATTCGAATGCACTTCTTCCCGTTGTGGCCTGAAGAATTTAAAAGATTTGAAAAAAATATGTATTCCTCGAATTTAGCGCAAGATATAGGTGTAAGTGAATTGCACAAAGCAGCAAGAGGATGACAATAATGAATGATAATACAGTTTTATACAGAATTAGTATGTCCGATAAATATGAGTTGATTCTGTTTGAAAAAAACTGTTCCGATTTGAATCGAAAAAGTGATCTGAATTTTTTCCTTAATTAAATATTTGAACATTTTAAAAATTGCCTCAGGGTTAGGCCCTAAGCATTTAATAAAGCTTTCTTTTGAATCTAAATTAAAGCAACTTATTCTGTATTCATGCGATTTTTTCACGCGATAAATATTTTATACGAATTTTTCAAGTTTAAATCATTATTTTACATCCGTTCTTTCTATCCATTCTCTAACTAAAACAAACAGGAAATCGGATATTATCGTTATAAAAAAAATATGACTACTATAAAGCATTGCTGCTTTGAGAATGATAACATTTTAAAAAATCTTCAAAAATTTAAGAAAAATCAGCAAATGATATTGTATAAATGTATACGCAACACATATTTCTGATTGATAATTTTTGACTTAATGACCTAAAGGAAGAGCAAGAATTTTCCTTTGTGAAAACGTATTTCACTTTACATTTTTTATCATCTAACTTCACAGTCTTTATTCAGTTGATGCAATTCGCTGTCAACGCTGCTAATGTTGTTGCTGTTGTTGTTGTTGTTGTTGTTGTTATTGCTATTACTATTGTCGTGACTATTGGCACTACTGTTATTTCCTTCTTCACCAACATCCTCCAGTTGTTTATTTACAGTCCCGTGACTTACCAAAAGACTTTCTACCAATGACGGCGAAGATGCTTTTCCTTCCATCGTTATATTCTCTGCTCGAATATCAAGCGCTGTTAATGTTGTTGAACTATTTGGATTTGTCATTGTAGCCGTTATTAGAGTTGAGTCGGTTGTCGCTATGATTCCTGCTGCTTCATGAACGGTATTTAAAATATTCTGCGTCGCTTCTGTTCCTTTCTCACCTTTCGTTTCAGTATTTCCAACGGAATTATCTTTCGGAAGGTTCGCAGTCACCGGTACATGAGACCCTTGATCACGCTGCGTACGATCCTTGTGCTGTTTATCCTTTTTCTTACTGCCAATTACATAACCACCTCCATCAGATACACGCGCTAGTTTCAAACGTATAGGTGCGGTCGCCGTAGCAGTCGGAACGTTATCACCTACTGCGGCTTGCGGCCTGTCGCTAACTTCTGATTCCGTTTTGCGTTTGCCAATACGTATAATCAGCTTAGGAGGTTCTCTGGTGGCGGTGTTAGATGTATTCTCAATTAATGTTGTCACCATGCTTTTATCAACCTCTCCTGCAATTTCCAAGGAATGCCTTTCTTTATTACGTTTCTTTTCTTTCTTGTCTTTTTTTGGTTTAGATGACTTCGACTTCTTCGTTGGTGGCGTTATGATCACAGGCTCGATGTTCTGCAATAATGCACTGCTACCATTACCTGCGCTTCCTCGTCTGGTACGCTCCTCCTCATCTTCACCGAAATCAGCCATGACCTTTTTACGAAAGTTCATTGACTCGCGTTTCAAGTCCTCTAGTGTCGGTGGTGTGTAATTCGTCGTGAGCCGTTTCTTTGGAGGGCAACCTACCATACGACGCGACGTATCATAACCGTAGTTGTTTTCTAAGCTAGCGCTAGTACCGTACGAGCCTGTACCAATGGTACCGTCGGCCAAACCTCGTATTTTAATTTTCAATTTCGGTGTCGGTTCTTCTTCGGAGCCTTCATTCGTTTTGCTTCGCCCACGTCTCTTTCCGATATTTCCTACTACAACTTGGCCCTTCCCGCCATTGTCCGTGCTACCTGACGAGCATGCGCTACGTCGTCGCCCATCGCCTGCACCAATATTGTTTGCACCAACAATGCTACCGGATTCATTCATTTCACCAGCATCCAAAGAACGCAATTCCCGTGAGGATCCTTTTTTCGAGCGTTTATTAGTAGTGGCTATGTCTGCAGCGTATTCATCTAGGCCGCTTCCAAGTCCTTCCGCCTTGCGAAGATTATTCATTCCTAGGTCCATCGAAGCGGATAAGTTAGTATCTACGTTGGGTAAACCGCAAGATGAATCATCCATATTAGTATCCTTCTGCACAACGTATAGACTAAGCAATTCCTTTTTACGCATTCTTCTTGAATTACTACTGCCGCTGGCCGTTACATTCACAACATTGGCGGCAACATGAGCCGTTGATGTTGTCTGGACTATGCATCCCAAACTTGATTGCACCACGCTTGTATTTTGCGCCCCCAAATTCAAGGCCAAAGAACTGATATTTGAAGAACTGTAGTTGTAACTGTCCGGATGTGCCAGAGGACCCTTTATTTTCAATTTCAATTGATTGCGTGAGTCTGACAGTGACGTTTTGGTTGCCAGAGTGGTGTCCGAATCAATGGACACTTCCTCCGATGTAGTCTCCATTGATGTTTGCAATTCGGCTGGCAATACTAGCTCAGGCATAGCCACGCCAGGTATCAAAGCCGGCACACCTCTTGCGATGCCACTGTTTACCATCGAATTTGACACATCTAGAAGTGTGGTGACAGTTGTATTTGTTGGTATCACTGGTGCAGAACAAGGCAGCTGCTTTGATGATATAGTAGTACCAGTCGCACGCAGAGCTGATTGAAATTCCTTTTCGTCCTCCTCATCGAATTCTGACAACGTTTGATCAGCCGTCCCAGAGTCAAATGCTCCAAGTAAATTATTGTTGTACGCCTCTTGTGATGCCGACGAGTGTGGTGCCTCAAAGCCAAGATTATATGTGCGCATATCGACTGGCCCTGGCAGAACAGGCTGTACTATCGAATGCAAAATTGAATGCTGACTGGTGTGATCACTTGCTACTGTTGAGGCTTTTAAACCGACATCTACCAAGTGCTGTGTCCGACCGCTCACTCGTCCAGTACTATTGCAATTTGCTAAGGTGTTTGTTGAGCTTCCAGTCATCGCGCCGGAGCCTCGAACCTTGCAACCATGTGTATACGTCGGACTGACATATTTTTGCCGATTCACACCGGGAGGTTGTTGCAAATGTGACGCTATCGTACCGGTATTACTGCGACAATCAAAAGAGCGTCGTCGATCCCGCAATGACTGCAAATTTTCTACACCAGGAGAAGCGAGATCTTCGTCATAATTAAATTCGTATGGTGTGCCCACCAAATTGTTCACGATGTGAGTATTGCTTCCATATTGCTCAGCTAAAGGTAATGGAATAATAGCATTTAAGTTGTTGCCACCACGTCCGCGGCCCCTGCCACGGCCACGGCCACGGGAGCCGGAGCCAGTACCACGCGGTGCTCGCTGGCGCGGTTTCCCAGCCAGGGTATGGGTCAATGGATCATATTTTTGTGGCTTCGTAGGGAGATTCGTGAACTCGGTCAGAGTGTGTGATTGTTGTGATTGTTGTGTCTGTTGTTGCTGCTGCTGCTGTTGTTGCGGTGGCTGTTGTTGTTGCTGTTGTTGTTGCTGTTGCTGCTGCGGTGGTGGCGGTGGTGGTGGTGATGGTGGTGTTTGATGCTGTTGTTGTTGAAGGTGAATTTGTTTACTCAGTAATTCCATTTGTCTCGGCGATTTGCCCGGAGACTTGTGCTGAATTTGGGGTGATTTGTGCGAATTGCGCAGTTGCTGATTGTACCGCGATGATGCACGCTTAGGCGGTGATTCCTTTGCTGGAGTTGTGTGATGCGTAGAAGTTTGAGTGGTCATTACTGTATCCTGGCAGCTACCCAGTAAATTTGAGAAGGTAGCGTTATGTTCGGCAGGTGAAGAAAGATTATACTGATTTGATTGCTGTCGTTGTTGTGATTGCGGTTGTTGCTGTTGCTGTTGTTGTTGCGGTTGTTGCGGTTGTTGTTGTTGTTGTTGAATACTATGACTGTGCGGTGAGTTCTGATCTAGCAATGATGAATCACCAGTTGTACCAACAATTGATGCCGTAAGGGCTAAATTGTGTGATGAGGACGTAAATGCTGCTCCATACGTTGATTGTGATGCAACACTTTCGACAGTAGATCCTGTTGTTGTGGCAATATCTGCCCCTATACCAAACAAAGCATTTGTATCATTCTGTTGTGATTGTGTAGACACTGCAGGTGTCGAGATTCCAACATTTACAGATAACGGAGTAGTAGGCGGAAACAGTACACCATCACTACTAGACGTTGCCGTTGAATTTGGAACGAATTGAATTTGATCAATGCTTGATATCGAAGTGGGTGGTGTATGAAATAGACCGTTGAATTGATTGGGGGCAGATTGGGGCTGAGATGGCTGAAGAGGTTGTGCAGTCAGACTTTGAGGATTAAAGGTCTGACTATAGGAGGTCATAATGACATCGATGCCGTTAACTAGAGGAGACTGTTGTTGCATTTGTGGAGTCTCCTGAATTTGATGCTGTTGCGATTGAGGCTGTTCTTGCAAGTTACTAAATGTTGATGATAAACCGAAAGCATCTAAATTATTGAAGAAGCTTTTGCAACTTGAGGAATTGGAGCTTTGTACGGCCCTACTGGTATCAAGACCATTGCTGCCCAAATCATTTGCTGACAAATGAGAACGATGTAAATTATGATGATTTTGTTGTTGCTGCTGTTGTTGCTCTTGCTGTTGTTGTTGCTGCTGTTGTTGTTGCTGTTGTTGTTGCTGCTGCTGTATCTGTGTATGATCCTGCATCTGTAGTTGTCTCTGCTGTTGCAATTCCGCTGAAGTTTGATCATTCGATTCCGAAATTGAACTCGGAGAAGTTGATACGGAACGACGTGCCGCAATTAAGTCGTTTTCATTCCAAATACGCGCCGCACGCAACGCATAGGGCGACTGCATGCGCGTATTTTCATCATAATCACAATCAACAACGAGTTTGTTACTGCCAACGGATCCTGCCGATGTAAAATCAATACTGTCTTTAGCTGTTGCGGCGGCATGAAGATCAACAAAGTCTGGAGTTGAAGAAGTAGGACAGATAGTATTGGTAATTTTATTAAAACCATCGTTATTTGCCGATGATTTCTTATTTTGAGTTTTATCAACGAGTTCATTTTGCAAAAACGATGAAATTTCGGAAACATTTGGTGCCTGCAGTTCGGACCCTTGTTGCTGATCGTATTGATTTGGCGTCGTAGTTATATTTGCTACAGCCGCATCCAGCAGTAAACTGTGCGACGATTGTTGAATCGATGATGTAGGCGTTTGACGAGCGTTTTCAATAACGCTTCTACTCAAGTAGTCTAGCGTATTCGTGCTAAAAGACAATCTTCCTCCTGAATGGTTGTTATCACTTAATGAAGTTATTTGAGGGGAGGTCATGCTTTCGGATGATGCATTAGTGCTTGTCACAGCAGAATCCGTAAATTTGTCTTGTGACATAGCTGAAGACTGTGTAACCGCAGGACACATTGGTGGGCTGTGCTCTTTATTTTGTCCATCAAATAGACTAGCTATGCCGACTGCAGACTCTGCCACGCTTGTTGCCACCGATGCTGCTTCTGCCGCGCTTTCCTTCTGAACGTGGAATATATCTTCTGGATCTGCAGCATTGTGAAAGGGGAACACTGAGGGTATTGCCGGTGTAGGAGGCATCATAAAGTCGTGCTCTTTTGCCTCGTCACTACGGTTCCGTTTTGTTTTTCTGAGCTTCTCCAACAAGTTTCGCGTAGCTTGGACATTATCCTCTTCTGATATGTTTTTGGACGCTGTTTGCTCTGCGTGAAAAGCACCCAAATTACTAGGTGGATCGGGTGTTTGGGACGTAACACCACTTGTAGGGTAACTGCTAGCAATTAATCCATCTTTGAAAATATCCCCTTGATGATGCTGTTGCTGTTGTTGTTGTTGTCGTTGTTCATGCTGCCGTCGTTCCGTTTGCTTTTCATTCTCTTCGACCATATCTAGTATAGCATCAACAATTGGATGATGTACCGAATCCAAACTAATAGTTTTTGTTGTGTCGGACGTCTCATTTGTATTCCTTTGAGATGCACTGCTTTCGTAGTTGGCGGAGCATGTTTGGTTTTGGTCAGACGGTGTCTTTGTATTTGAGCACGTACGAGCAGATGAGTTTGGCGATATAATTGGCGGTGGAGGAAGCTCTTGTATAGGAAGCGATGCAGTCGTTTGATGCTGTGACTCAATGGAAGATAATGGTTTTTCTGCTGCAGTGTCGTCTAGATTTAATTGTTCGCTTTGCCCTGAATTCGAGTTTGAATCTAACTCAATAATTTCTGGTGGTTCTGACGCTATAACGGCAACAGCCGGCGAAGAGGATGACGCTGAATATTTACTTGCGCTAGCGCTTAATTCATTTTTGCGTTCTTCTTCTAAAGCTCGCATCAATTCCATTTCATTGAGCAAATGTTGCGTATGATGAGTGTGTTCTTCTTCTGGCGATATCGGCGGGCTTCCGGGCTTTGTATGACGACGTTGCCCACGGGTTCTTTCGTGACTCTGAAACTCGTTTTCATTATCCGTTAGTTCATCGTTTTCGGTAGCTTCACCGTCATCACCATCGTTTTGGGAAAGCACTGGAGATAGAGGTAGAGGAGCAGCTGGTGGACGCTCATCAATATCGATATCGAGATTTTTCAATTTACTAAATGGTAACTTACTCTTCGTGGGCGCAGTTGTTAGTTCTTCATCTATATCCATCGGCTCTTCACCACTTTCTTCTGTTTTGGGATCAATCCTAAATCTGGTTACTTTTGTTGGCTCAATTAACTCAGGGATGTCTACTACTTCTCTGTTAGTCGCAGTAGTGGTGGGAATATTACGCTCGGCATCCAACACTAAAGAAGCTATATTCATATTATTGCTTCGGCTTATTTCAAGCTCTTTCCTATTTAAAAGTTTATCCAATGAGCCCAAATTTTTGTTTTGATTTTTAGATGTGTTGCTTATATTTGTTGAATTTGATCCACCACTGCTGGAAGCTTTTCGTTGGGCAATTTCCTGCTCCAAATTAAGCATTTCAGATTGTTTTTCGAAAGTGTTAGAAGTTTGAATGACTTCTCTCCCTTCTTTAGACGTCGGTTCCTCATCGTCTTCGATTTCTATTGTTTCTTGATTAGACGTCAATGGTTTTCTTTCCAATGTGACTCGCTTCGCTTGTCGCTCTTCCAAATTCTTAGGTTCAACATTATCTTGAGGTAATGTGTGCGATTTGTTATTTTTTAGAGTGCGTTGTTTTGTGTCATCTACACTTTCACTACCTGGAATCACATTTTCCAGCTTATGTGCCACCATTTGAGTATTGGATAATTCCTTAGTAATTGAAACATGTTTCTTTGGATAAGATGTGGACTCAGTGAGAGTTTTCAAGTTTCCATCATTTGTCCCGCCGAACACAGAGCTCTCGCCACTTACCGTGCTGGTATTGCTTATGTTCCGATTTAATAGTTTTTGAGGTGATTGCGATTTTGTAAGAGAAATTTGACGCGATATGTTGTCGGAAATGACCATTTTTTCAGCCGATAAGGACTTGCGTGAATACCGTTTAGACAAAATCTCAAACCCGACGGCTGTGGTCCTTGCAGCGGTAAGCGTACTACAATCATCGTTAATACCACTTTCTGCTCCAGATTCTGACCCACTGGTTGTACTGCTGCCCGTATCCGAAGAAGATGTCGTATTGCTTCCTGAGTCTGAACTGGTTGTCACTGAAGTATTGCGACGCTTAGTAATCGCTTTCTTTGGTGTTTGCTGCTGCTGCTGTTGTTGTTGTTGTTGTTGCATAAGTTCAGTGAGCACATCTTTTGAGCGACGTCTACTAGATGTTGGTGTTTTTACCGTTGCAGAGGCCGTTGGGTCCCGCACGGACATACGACGTGTTGGAGGTGTAACTTTCGTACGATTACTCTCAGGAGTTTTCATTAGTTTTGCATCTTTTTCACTTGTAATTCGCTCTTTTTCTTCCATCAAAGCTGTTTCCATCGTGCTTACAGGCTTTCCACTGCTCTTCAATTGCTCTGCTGCCTTTTTAGCGGCTTGTCTCTGAGGCACATAGGCTACTAAGATATTGTTCTTCAATAAATTCCCAATCGATTTAGATGTACCGGAAGCACTTTTTTGATTCATTGGGTCGGTAGTAAATTGCATGTTGACCGCTTCCAACGGATGTGACATCGTGGTTTTGGCACTTTCTTCTAATGCGGAAGTAGATTGTTGAGGTTTATAATCCTTCCGTCTAGTCGGCGATATCAAATCCTTAGTTGACAATTGCAAATCTTTATCCTTTTGTTGATTGGTGTTCGTGCTGTCTGAAAGATCTTTATTAAACTTTGGTGGTCGACCACGTTTGCCCAAACTTCTATCCTGCTGATTCGGTTGCTGTTGTTGCTGATCGGGCACCTTCGACAACGAGCTAAGTGATAATGATGATTTATCTTTACTGCGTATTCTATCGGGTTTTTCATCGTGTTTGCTCTCCTTGGATTTTGCCTTTTCATTCTCTCTTTCATTATGGTCTCTGGAACGATCCTGATCGATAACCTCTGAACGAACGCGAGTGTGATTTGAAGGCCCAGTTGTCAGTGAGCTGATACCGTATAAACTTTGAACCGAGATGCCAGCACCAGTAATTAATGAGTTATAAGCGTTAGTAGAGCGCATATTTTCGGAAGCCTTTTTGGCAGCTTGACGCTGAGGAACTACTAGAAGATCTGCAGGAAACTTTTGAAACTTTTCATTTGACTTCCTATCAATTTTGTTAACGGTAGTATTGTTTATCGTGGCAAATAAATTATTAGGCAGCGTCGCTTTTTTATTACTGCGTATTTGCGATTCAGACTGTAGTGGCTTATTTATGTTAGGCCTTGCTATTGCGGGTGTTTGTTTATTTGTCTTGATACTGCTTTGTTTTAATGCGACATGAATGTCCTTTGTTTTGGTTTTGGTTGACTGCTGCTGAAGGGTGAACTCCTTCATGGCCGCTTTCGTGCGGATCATTTGCTGATTCTGTGAATCACTTACATTGCTTTCCGCTGTACGTTCTTCCTTTTCTTGGTCGCCCGTTGTTAGAGAACTATCTGAATCAGAATATATTTGTTGAACAGTTGCTTTTCGACTTGCAGCCGAGGGCGCACCATTTTTTTGAACTGTTGCTGCATTAGCGATTCCGGCGTTGCTAATTAAGCTAGTATGCGCTACTTTAAGCGGCAATAGTTCTTCACTATCATCGCTTGAAGATGATGCTGCTGACCCTTTATCCCTTCTGAGTTCTTTTTCCATTTGGGATAAGCCGCGACTTGTTTGAGCGGATGGCGTTTGTGCTAATGTTTTTGACTTAGACTTTTGCTTTGCAGGCACTACTTTCTTATTCTCATGAGTTTCGTCTTCACTGTCACTCGAGCTCAACAGCAGCGTCGTTCCATCGTTGGCCGGTAAAAGATTAGTGGCGGCTGCTTTTGACACGGCTTGAGCAGTTGAGCTTTTTCGGCGTTGCTTCTGCCGCATTTCAACTGATCGCGAGTAGCTTTGTTTTTTACGAGCAGCAACTTTCGAGGGAGATAATTTGTTTTTCGATTGTGTTTCACTTTCGCTCTGCGTTGAAGAGGATGATGATGCTCCGGACTCAGTAGCAGAACCTGATGCCGATCCTGACGAATACGCATCGCCAACACCTGATGAAGTCTCGTCATCAGACGAGGAACTTCTCGATGAATTTGAAGTATTACTGCTATTATCCAAATTGTGCCCCTTTGTCTCTGTTGCTTTCGCTACATTACTTCGACTGATTGAAACGCGTGGCATCCCTCGAGTTCTTGAGCTCGATGTTGATGTTGATGTTGCGGTTGTTGTTGTAAAGGCCATTGAATTAGCTTTTAAAACTTTCTCGGTAGTCGCTACTGAATTCCTGCGGCTGTTATTTTGTGTTACAGGTTTTGGCTTCTCTAAAACTGAAGTGGCTGCAACTGAAGCAGCAATTATTGCACCGTTGTTAACTTTTTTATTCGGAGAGATTTTATTTGCCGCAGATGTATTTGTTGATGAAGAAGCGGTAATCTTCTTCTTCGTTTGTGAAGTTGCAGCGGGTCTACCTACCCCACTCCCAGTGCTTACAATGTTTGAGCCCTTTCTAGGTCCTCCTTTTATGGTGCCAAGCAATTTTTCTAGGATAAAATCTAAGTTCTGATATTGTGGCGGTGTCCCATTACCTCCAGCTCCTGTTGAAGAAGAATAGAACCGATCATACAAAGTGGGTCCATCGTTTGCATATATAACTGCATTTTTGAATGATTCAAGTTCGGAGTTGTTCGATGTATTACTATCTAAGCCACTCGCACTACCGCCCACGCGATTGTTTTCATCAGTAAGCACCGAAATTTGTTTATAGAAGACTTGTTCCCGTAATTTGAATAAAGAGCGCGATAGCTTTTCTCTTCTGCTAACCATGTAACAAAGATTTCTTACGCGCTCCAAATCTTGACGCAAATGTACAACAAGTTTATGATTTTCCAAATCTTGTTGCTCTTGCTTGCGTGCAATCATCTCGACATCCTCCGATCTGGGTGGTATAAGTGCTCGATTGTGACGAGATTTTCTTTTCAATTTCCAATAATTGTATATGGCTTCAATTGCGTCATCATCGACTTCGAAGAGATGACAACTAATATCCTTAATGTTGACATGTTTATCAAACTCAGCTTCAACTTCCTGCAAAAAGTCAATAGAGAGGAAAGTTAATAAATTTTATATAACAATTACCGAGATGGTAGACAAACAATTTCAAAATATTAATACTGCTTGAGATTATGAATTCTACCTGTAGTCTCTGAGCTCTTGCTTGATTACGTTCTTCTGATGTCATGTCTTTACGACTCTTTCGACGTTTGCAGTCTCCATCCTCTTCCGTTGTTCCATGACAATACTTATTCGTATTACAACCTTGAGCATGCCCATATCCATCCTTTTTCCCCTTGCTCACACTATGCTTTTGACAGTAGGAACGTAATTTTACACCATCTTCAGCATTGCCTTCTTCAATAATTGCTCGCATTTCCAAACCATGCTGGAATGCACAGGTAACATGATAAGCCGTTTTACAAGTTTTCACGGAACATTGTATGCATGCCCCCACACGTTCTCGACAGAGTACACAAATCAAAGCCCAACGACTTTGTGGAATGCTCGATATTTTCGTAATTGGTTCCATGCGATCTACACATCCAATACTCACTTCTGGTATCCAAAGCGCACACGATACATGCGCCCAATTCTTACCCGATTTTGTCGATTTCATTGCCCCGCCTTTATTAGGACAAAGAACACACTCCGGTTTAATGCCCATCGAGCATGTGCGACAAAGCCATTGGCCTGTAAAAGAGAATTAAGAATATTATCAAGAAATATCTTTGATTTATTTACTGATGCTCTAGACGTCTCTACCATGACAATACAAACCTGACGGTATAGCTGTTATTCCATAACACGCTTGATGCACGCAAATATTACATTTATCACAGAAAACCATTTCGTTCGCTTCTTCTGAGTCGGGTGATCGACACACATCGCAGATTACATTTTCATCGTACTCAATGCCAAGGCCTTCCTCGTTTTTAAGTATTACCTGAATTTGCTCCCAACAACGAATCTTGAAAACAAAATTTTTAAATTTTACAACTGAAGAGTTACAAGAACAACTCATGACATTTCCATTCAACAATTGCATTACTCCTCCTCCAGAAATCACTTCTGAATGACCTATTCGGGTTCATTTTTTCACTTTTTAATTTCAAATTCTAAAGGATTCAATCTGATTTCTTCAAAGTTATATTTATGAAATCCTTCCGATAAATATAATTTATACATGAAACTACACTTACCTCCAGTTCCTCGATAACACGTTCAAACTGTGGTTCGGTTATTGGAAAAGCACCATAGTACGCACGATCAGTGTTAAGTAACTTCAACCACGCTTCATCAACCTGATCAATGTCGTAGGCACACGTTTTTTCAGCCAGAGACACCACATTTGTTAAACAATGCAAATCCGGTGAATACGAATCATCTTTAGTAATGCGCAGGTAACGATTTTTTGGACTATAAATAAATATATATATACATATATAATAAAAATTCTTCGATGAATATTAATTAATTTCTTATACGTACAGTTTGAAATCGTGAGTGGGGGCAACTAGTGGTTCAGGCAGCACATAAACACAAGGTTCCGGCAATGAATCAGGATTGACAGGCACTTGTACACCTTTCTCCCATTCTTGCTTCCATTGATCGTTTACTACAAGATATTCATAATTGGCCAGAGGTTCGGAGTCCGGAAGTTTCATTGCGCTGATAAGATCTTTACGATAAAGCTCAGCGGGAGCCTCAGTGGAACTTCGATTATAAATACTAGATATCTTAATATCTGCCACAGATCGTGCCTGCCAAGCAGCAGCCGATGATGATGATCCTTGGCAACCTGCTATTTTTGCACTTGTTGCTTTTGCCAAATTTAAACTTACTGCATCATCCATCACTTGATGATTGCCACCATCGACATTCGAACTACTTGTCGAAGATGCAATTGCAGTTGTACCGGTAGTAGAACCGAGATTTGAAGTGGCAACTGTATTGCCAATATTACTGGTAGATATAATTCCGCCATTACTGCCATTAGGCGGTCGACCTTTGCGTCGTTTAGTTGGTGGCGGTTGTGGTTCAACGTCAAGACGTTGGTGGTGTTGGTGATTACCTCGCTTACCCCTTTGCGACATTTTTCATTTGTAATTGAAAAATGTAAGCAAAAGAGATTTGAGATAGAATTCAGTTCAGCACCAAAACTTTCTAAAACAGCATCTATAAAACGGGGATGTTGTTGGGAAGTGAATAGACTGCAATGCTAACAATTCCGGTGATTATCACTTATAACGGGTGTAAAAGGATACTGTTTAAAGTTATTTGGTCAATTTTCTGATGCATGTAATCAACAAACTGATGTTCGACCTGAAATTATACAAAGGTATATATTAGTTCCAAAAGAAAACAATTTATTTTGAGGACATAATGTTTGGGCTAGTACTAAAGCTTATGGTCACCCCAATATGGCACGTTGTTATGAATATTGACAATCGCTTAGTGTTAATCGCTTAGTAATAAATAATTACTATTGATGTATTGGTACATGAAGATAAAGCCTTCATGGCGATACTTTCTTAAACGTTGTAAACAAAGGGCCAATACATCAAATATATACATATATATATTTGCTTTGACCCTTGTTCAAGTTGCCTTTATTTAACTTTTCGTATCCGCTTTCTAACAATATTTGTATTTTTCGCTAGATATTCCCAACCCTTGATTGTGGATATTGTCAATGTTATATCTTAAAAAGAAAATACAGATAACGATATATATTAAGCAAAGTAGGATGCCAAGTAAAACTTTTGTAAACTTCAATCTTTTTCAAACTATTAGTGGGCACCTTTTCACACTAGCATAGTGTCCCATGTGCACATATTCATTTTCGGCACTTACACATACAAACACACGTACTACACTTGACAGCATCTACCTAAGGAATTAAGTGAAAATGCATTTTTTTATTTGCAAGTTTCTCTAGTTCAAATAAAACATTGAGAAAAGGGTAAGTTTGAAGACAGATTTTAATTACCTTATATCAGCTTCAATTTTATAAATAATCGTTAAATATTTACATTTGGGAGTATTGTTTTTTATTTCCGCGATTCTCTTTCTTCCATTCACAGCAAAACTTCAATTGGATTTTTTGCACCGATGTGGCAGCACTTGTCAGCGGCGAATTGATAGAATTTGCGAACACCGTATACAAGAGTTCAGTTCACTGTGTAGCCCCGTGCCAAGCACGTGTGTGAGGAGGACGGCTATATGCACAACAGGATTTCTACACAAATAATCCAAAATCCGTTCAATTTTTTGCATTAAATGTATTTTCTAATTTTTGCTGTCACAAATATAAAATTATCATGGCAAGCACTAGTAAAATAGTTGGTAGTTTATTAAGCTTAGCATTCTATTCATTGCCAACATAGATGACGAATATCTGTACTCTTTTTGAATTAGTATTTCATATATATATATATATATATTGTTGTTTCCATTAGTTGATATTTTCAATTTTATATTTTCCAATATTCGATTGGACTTTGTCAATAGAAATTAATCGAAATTAAAGAAATAACAGATCACACAACGTTCATCGTAGCGTCAACTGGCGTCGTGTTAATCACTTTTCTGTCTTAACTAGGTGATTCCCGACATAGTCGGTTCTTTCACTTTGGACTCGGGTCATTTACAGCAGTTTAATTTGTTCATTTTAGTTAATCCTAATTCCGGAACATTAAAACGCTAACCTTATGGCGGTTAATTATTTTCTGGCTTTTTTTGGCATCTTCCTCAATTGCGCCCGTTCATTATACGTACCATGTACGTGCTCGCAACGCAGCTCATCACTCCGCAATGTCTAGTCAGACGACAGCCCCTCGCGACCCTCAAGAGGATAGACAATTTCTATCAGTTCAAAACTTTGCTCATCATTGAGATCACGGAAATCACAATTTCAATCAGAATTATTAAATTCTGACTTCCACACCGTTTCCCTATCTTGCAATATGTCTTCGGTTTACATCTGATTGCAACAAATATATCTAGATACTGCTTGGGAAAATCAACTTCTGAATCATGGAAAAAACTTGCCGCCGTATTTTTCCACTTTAATAACTATAAATCGTGTTCATTTCATTGGTTGGACTATTGCACTACATACAATAAAACACGAATTTATTTTAGTTCACTGACTTAGACAGAATTTCGCATTTATTTACGCTGCTTTCAGTAAATTTCATTATTTACAAGACGAGATAGACAGTCGTTCATCCTCGTCGCCATTATTAATTTCTTGACTCCATTTTTATTTCGCCTTACAAGTTTACGGTAATAGATTTCGTCTAAGGCAAAATAATTCTCCGGTGTTGCTTTTTAAAAAAATTATTTTAGTCATTTTGCTTGAACTTTTTTAAATAAGATATGTTAAAAAGATATTAACAATGGTGATAGTCAATAGTATGCTTATATAGAATATTTAAACCAAATAATTGCCTCCAGTACTAAAAAAGAGTAATAGTACTTTTAATCGACTCAGAACTCGGATTTGCAACGCATTTAAAAACGTCACAGTCACCTGATCCTGATTATCTATTTGGCAGCCCATGACAATTCGTTTCACTATTTCAGGGAATAATTGTCTGTCGAAAAACTATGCTCAATAATTGTTGCTCTTATTCGCTAATTGGATCTTAAATCCAAATCTCTGACATAGGTCAGTGTAATTATACTATGAGAAGGTGTTCTCGATGGATGGATGTTCGATTATAAACATCCATTCATCATTGTAAAATATCAAAACATTAAACCGGACTCACAAATATATAACGAAATGATTAAAATGTTAGCCTTAGAATAATTGAAATTATCCAATCCTAAATACAATTTTACAACTTAAGTAATCACTGCTAAGCTTTTGAAAAAATAAGTGTATTTTATACTAGAATGTACTATAATATAAGTATATTGTATAGCGCTAAACTATATCTATTATTATCATAGATGTATACTTTAATTGCATATATGATATTATTATTAACGACGGTATTATTAGACGATTTTTACAAATGCTCCCTGTAGCTTGAAAACACCTATGCGGCTGCGCGTTGTTCGTGGATACCATAAAGGCGAACGCCGGCGCTAACAGCAAATCAAGACTAATATTTCAAATGCTTTGCAAAATATAACAAACAACAAAGCAGAATAACAAGCGGAGCAGAAAATTGAAAATTATTTACCGATTGCTCAGCAGCAATCGATTTTTTTCTTATTTTCCACAAAATTAATCTAATTTTGATAGCTGAGAGCTTCAAGGAACATTTTTATTTGAACAATGTACAGAAGTCTTGAAATGAGATGTGTTGTGACCTTAATTACATTCCTATAAATCTACCTATTAAAGCTATAAAGTAAAATTTTTTTTGAAAAGGCATCGAGAACTCACGTCTGCAAAAAAGGCCAGATTGAACAGTGATTTCTGTGAAGTTTTTCGCAAGAAGATTTTATACGAAACGTTTATAACGTGCCCCATATATCAATTAGCAATTAGCAATATTTAATCAATGGAAATTTATCACTAAATTAATGTCGAGCTAAAAAATTTTTGATTATCACCAAATAATAACGAGGCAGAGGTTTAAAAATTGTCTCGCATTTTGCTGCCAAGTGATCTGCTTCGTCGTTGCCGCCCTAAAGTGGAGAGGAATTCCACCCTCACCAACGACGAAACGGAAAATGTCAACACCTTCCTCGAGCTCAGGAAATAATAGCAGTAGTAATATTTGTAACCAGCAACAAAAAACGCAACAATCGGGGGACGGAGACTCATATAGTAGTAGTAGTAGTATCGAAGAAAACATAGAGTCTGAGGAAAGGCGACGCATTATTCTAAAAAATCGTAACAGGTACAAAAATCAAATATCTTGATACTTTGCTTTTATTTAGCATACAAGCTTTTAGGAGCACATCATATATGCAGCGAAACTTAGGTAACCAAGCCCATAAGGCTGTGTCCAGTTCCACTGGTGCAATTCCGAAGCCTGATAGTTCCAAATCCAATGTTGGAGCGAGCGCATCAGGTGCAGGAAGTGGAGGGTTATGTTCAGCTGTAACGGGAGGACGCCCAATTCCAGGTGAACGTATCACACTGCTTGTGGATAATGTGCGTTTTGTTATTGAGCCGGCTTTGGTGACGGCTCATCCTAATACAATGTTGGGAACCATGTTCAGTTCTGGATTTCAATTTGTCCATCCCAATGAACGAGGAGAATATGAAGTAGCCGAAGGTATTTCACACAATGTATTCAGAGCAATATTAGATTACTACAGGAGCGGAGTTATTAAGTGCCCTCCTACCGTTTCGGTACCAGAACTAAAAGAAGCTTGTGATTATCTTCTTATACCATTTGATGCTACCACAGTGCGCTGCCAGAATTTACGTGAGTTTTAAATTTATGACGAATCTCTGCAAATCGTAATCGTTGTGATCAAACTAAGTGAATTTATTTGCAATTTACTTTGAATTTTACAAATTGTGCTTGCTTTCATTAAAAACATTGCTTTCACACAAAGGAGGCCTACTTCATGAACTCAGCAATGAAGGAGCTAGACAACAATTCGAGGTTTTCCTAGAAGACCTAATTTTGCCACTTATGGTTGCTTCTGCTCAACGCGGTGATCGTGAATGTCATGTCGTGGTGTTGCTCGATGACGATGTAGTAGATTGGGATGAGGAATTTCCTCCTCAGATGGGCGAAGAATATTGCCAAAGTAAATTAATATTGCCTAATTACACAAACCTATTCAAGTATTTTACTTATAATTATACAATTAGCCGTACACAGTACTGCTATGCATAGATTTTTTAAGTATATCGAAAATCGCGATGTAGCCAAACAAGTAATGAAAGATCGCGGGCTTAAGAAAATACGTTGTGGAATAGAAGGCTATCCGACCCATAAGGAAAAAGTACGCAAACGACCCGGTGGACGCGCTGAGGTATACTCTATAAACACTATTCGAGTATATGCATTTTGACGAAAGTATTTCAGGTCATTTACAGCTATGTTCAGCGCCCATTCATCCATATGTCTTGGGAAAAGGAGGAAGCAAAAAGCCGTCATGTAGATTTTCAGTGCGTGAAGTCAAAGTCTGTTACTAATTTGGCTGAGGCTAATGCCGATCCGCCATTAGAGTTGGATGCAAGTAAGCAACACGAATTTTGTTTGCAATACGCATTTTATTGAATTGTGAGCTTTCTTCAGGTGGAAATCCAATACCTCGTTCGGATCGCAGTTCAGTTCCAGACGATCGCGCTGTCTTCGTTGACGGCGGAGCCGATGCTGGTCCTGAGAATGGTAGAGGTGCTTTCGAAGTGGAAGAAGTAGCTGGTGGTGTACTTGTCTTAAATTATCTGGAACAAGCTGCCGACGGCGCAGTGGAGGAATCGATTTAATTACAAAGCCTTCCACAAAATATTTAGCTTGAAAGCACGCTAACGCTATGTCTCCACTGAATATTAAATGCCGCGAGTTTATTGACATCTTTAATCTGCTGGCTAAAACATTGCTGTTGTGATTAATTTCATGAACATGAATCGAATTAAACAAATGTTGCAGAAACGCTTGACACTCGTATCAGTTCAAATTCTGGTTACTAGAGCTGCATTTTAATCATATATTCCAATTACAAAAAATTTAGAGTAGTTAAAATGGTATTGTCGGAATTAAAAAACCATTTGTAAAATCATAATGAAATTGATTTTAATATGGATAATCGAAATAAATCTGCCGTTAGTTAAACTCTATAAAGTAGACATTTTTGTCGGAAAGTGGAGGCATAGTATTTTACAGCTCTTATTTCTTATCGAACAAATATGCTTTCATTGAAAGCTTCTATTTCGAAATTATATAATTAACAATTGTTTTTTTATCACGCATCGAAATGCCAATTATGGATACATAACTAAATTTAATTAAACATGACCGTTTGTATTCGCACTTTTATACCAAAAATGAATTCTTTGTCTAGTTTAAAGATACGAATTTTTAGCACAGAAACGCCAATATTTTGTCTCAAGTAACGTTGAATCGATTGTCAATAAATTTCATTATTCAAATAAAACTCGATTTCCATCAGTATGTGTAGAAGTGTCCCAACCTAGGGATCTTTCAACAGCCATTTTCCATTTCTTATAACGAATGTCGCGCTCGTTTTCAGTTATCTGCGGCTTGTACGTATCCAATATATTAGGCATTGAAAGCGGTGTCGCAATATCGCTGATTTCATTCATCGCTTTACAAGCTGCCAAAGCAGCTCCCTTTAAAAATAAAGCGATTTTTTACAATTTTTACAATACAATTTTAATACAACTTCACCTACCAATGCCGTAGTTTCACCCAATTTCGAACGTACTACATTGATGCCAACTAAGTCTGATTGAAGTTGTAGAAATAATGAATTGATTGTCATACCGCCATCCACCATTAACTTTGATAGAGGTATACCACAATCTTTGTTCATAGAATCCAGAATATCACGCACTTGGAAACAAACTGCTTCCAAAGTAGCGCGCACAATATGTTCGCTAGTGGTTTCTTCACTTAGTCCGCATATCACACTGTTGAGAAAAATTAAGACAAATTTAATATTTAGATCATAAGACTGTCAGTAATACATGCCCTCTAGCCTCCTGACTCCAATAGGGCGCATAAAGCCCACTAAACGCTGGTACAAAATAAACGTCCAACGAATTATCTACAGTTCTCGCCATTGTCTCAACTTGTTCGTAACTCTGAATGATTCCCATATTATTTTTTAGCCAGCTAAGGGCTGCTCCGGCTATGGCAACACTTCCTTCTAATGCATATACCGGGTTAGCCGATTTTCCTAACTGATAACCAACTGTAGTCAAGAGTCCATGTGTTGAGTACACTATTGAACTGCCCGTATTGTACAAAAGAAAACAGCCCGTTCCATATGTGGCTTTGGCTTGTCCACGCTGCAAGCACTGCTGCCCCACTAGAGCCGCTTGCTGATCGCCTAAGCAAGAAGCCACGGGAACTCCATTCAGTATGTCTAATTTGATGTTACCATAAACCTCAGCGCTTGACCGTATTTGAGGTAAAATGCTAGCAGGCAATTTGAAGAAATTCAGTAGGTGTGCATCCCATTGCAAAGTCTCGATATTCATTAGCATTGTTCGTGAAGCATTGGTGACATCGGTAATGTGAAGGCCACCACCTTTGGCACCACCTGTTAAATTATATATCAACCATGAGTCCACCGTGCCAAACATACAGTTGCCATTAGCCATAGCCTTTGCCACATGCGGGACATTGTCTTTCAACCAGCGCAATTTCAATGCAGAAAAATATGGTGACAGCGGAAGCCCGCATAACGGCTTCAAGTAAGTTATATTTTTTGAATTATTTGGAATGGAATCCAAGAGTTCCTCGACGGTTGTAGCAGTCCGATTGTCCAACCAAATTATTGCATTGTACAAAGGCTTACCAGTATTGCGATCCCATACCACAACCGATTCTCGTTGATTCGTTATACCCACAGCTATAATATCCTAAAAATATTCATACGGTATCCATTATTTATTTAAGGTATTTCTTAAATCATTTATTTAAGGTATTTTTTATTCTTTATATCGTTTGTTAATTACAATATTTAAAGTATTTAATTTAAAAACGAAACGAAAACAATATTCCCTTTTGCTTATGAACTTCGTTGAATCTTTGTTATTTTGAATTTTGCAAGGAGGAATAGTCGAAAATAATACGAGATAAAAATATAAAGCAAAATGAACATGATGTTTTCGTTTCGTTTCGTGAAATCGCTGAGATTTTCTCCGCCATATTTAGAAAAGATTCAAAGCCAAATGAACGGTAAGAGCTAAAACGTTAATTCAATAATAACCCTAACGTTTGCAAAAGGTAGTAATAGGGAATAAGAGAATAACGAACGAAAGTAATCTCGAATTCTAGTAGTCACATAACCAAACATCAGCTAATTCGAAGTAATGGCAGTTCGTTCGACATTCGATAAATACCCCGATAGAGTTTAAGATAATATAAGAAACTGATCATATAATAACAATCGGTCAAAACAATTAACTGACAAATACGAAGAATTTAAACGCCAAGTTCAAATGGAATTGTTCAAAATGACCTCTTCAAAGAAATTACTAAACTAACGCACGTTCGTTAGCAAACCTAATCCTGCAAAAATCAATGAGTAATGTCAGTATTATTAGTAGTGTCAGTTTGTTTACGGAGAAATCGTGCAATAAAAATTCATACTTTAACAAAAATCGAAAGATCTGATAACACGGTTTGAACATTAACCAGCTGTGCTGGGTTAGAATATATAAGCAGTGGTCTATGTGTGAGTGCATATGCTTAATCTAATATAATAATTAGAATGAAGTGCAATAATACAGAGAAGCCGAATAAAGGCCTGATTAGTCTGACGTGTTGGTAGGTTTTGTTACGTGGAAGTTGTTTGAGCATATTGTCGAAATGCAGTACAAGACGCTGCCAGACTGCTTAAAATTGGGAATTATTAGGGCTGTGTACAATTCTTATTTCCAAAAATTATCTGCATAAATTTTAAAGGCTTTTAATTATATACATATATTAAATTACATTTGTTGTGGAAATAATGCAATTATTTTTTAACATTAATAATATTTAAAAAGGTACAAAATAAATTATTTCCTTCGACTTATTTTTTTTAACAACTAAAACAAGGCTTATAGAATTTATACAGCCTCTTCTTTAACATTGTTGTTGTTACACAAACAGCTGTCTCAACGCAATTCAATTTTATTTGCGATTCTATAAAGGTTTTGGAATTAAAATGGATCGTTTAATGGAAGAAGAAATGGAGGACTTGGAATTTTTATTAATTGTTACTCTCTGCTCTGAGTGGCACAATCGCACAGCAAGAAGGCGATGGCGCTTCCGCCCTATAAATACTGATCGTGTTTGTCCATGGATACTTTAGAAGGGTATTCATGAGAATAATGCTGTCTTTAATCAGACCCTATTTGGAGAAGCCTTCTCAAATGATAAGTTAGAGAAAAAAACAACTTTTTAACACGCAGTAACACAACCTCACCTCAACAAAATCACAAAGCAACTGAAGTCAAAACTTAGCAAATCCCCGGAAATATAAAAAGCCGCACAACCAAGTGGCCATTCCCCGTACTTTTAATAATAAATAATGTCGATATAAGCAACCGTGGGTCTGATTTTTTGGCTTCCAAACGTGGAACTCGTTTGCGAAACGCGAAAATATCAAAATGAATTTGATATTCTTCTTCTTCTTTACTGCGTGCACGTTCGTATAATCAAATACACAGGATCCCATAAGGTAGATAGGCTTTTTGACAGCTTCCACCTAACAAAACCTACCAACACGTCAGACTAATCAGGCCTTAAGTTTTGACGAAAGATACTTTCAATGATACTTTATACACGTATCTGTCAATCTGTTGGCTTCAACAGACAGCTAGCAGCTAAGGGACGAACGCTTCTCGGTAATACAAAATTGTTAAGAAAAATGTCTGCTACGAAAAAAGTAAATACTGCTATGATAGCTATTTCGCAAATGTGCAGCAACAGCGATAAAGAAGCTAATATGAAACAAGTGGAAACTTTGATCAGCAAAGCTAAAGCGGATTCGGCGTCCTTTCTATTTTTACCCGAATGTTGCGATTTTGTTGCAGAGAGTCGCCAACAATTACTAGACATGGCGGAGCCATTAACAGGGTCCACCGTACAGCGATACAAAGAATTGGCAAAAGAAAATTGCATCTGGTTATCGTTGGGAGGTATTCACGAGCTACAACTGGACGAATGTGCGGAAAAGACGGATAAAGTTTTTAATGCACATGTGATCATCAATGATCAAGGCGAAATTGTTGACATTTATCGAAAGTTACATCTTTTTGATGTGAATACACCGGAGTTACGTTTTCGAGAATCAGAAACTGTAGCACCAGGACAGCGTCTCACGCCTCCTGTAGAAACACCGGTGGGAAAGTTGGGTCTGCAGATATGCTACGATATTAGATTCGCTGAAACTAGCTTGCTACTGGCTAAAATGGGGGCAGAGCTTCTAACATATCCATCTGCCTTTTCGTATCCTACGGGGAAAGCTCATTGGGAAGTTCTGCTCCGAGCACGTGCTATTGAGAATCAATGTTTTGTTATTGCTCCTGCACAGGTAGGATACCACAATGCTAAACGACGTAGCTATGGACATGCGATGGTAGTAAATCCTTACGGAAAGATATTGGCGAATTGTGGCAGTGATGAAAAGTTGATGGCAACCACCGTGGAAATTGACTTGAACGAAATAGCAGAAGTTAAAAGGAGTATGCCGTGTTTCAACCACAGGCGTGATGATGTGTACACCATGGTAGGCTATAATATGGGTACATCCGAACCTCTGGAAGATCGTCTCTTTGGCACCAATATTATATGCAAAGATACCATCTTCTACGAAACACAATACTGTTACGCATTCACGAATTTATGTTGTGTGGTTATTGGTCATGTGTTGATTTCTACAAAAAAAGTTGTACCCCGTTTGAACGGTTTAAGCTGTGCAGAAATAGCCGATCTATTTACTACTGCCTGCAGGATTCAGAGAATGTTGGAGGATATTTATGGAACAGAGGCCGCAACCGTTACGGTACAGGATGGTGTTGTTGCCGGTCAGACTGTGCCGCATGTGCATTTTCATGTAATGCCAAGACGACCAGGTGACTTTGGGCACAACAATCAGATTTATGTTAAGCTTGAGGATCGTGTCGAGGAGAAAAAACATCGTACTTTAGAAGAACGTATAGAGGAAGCGCAAAAATATAGAAATTATTTGAAATGTAATTCATAATTACGGCATAGGATGAAAATATAATAAAGCTGCTGGCATACAAGTATATACTATTAATATTACAAATATCTATTATTTCTAATTGTCCTACCCTATGTGATCCGCCCTTTGATTCCAACTTTTTAATGGCTTCCACGATACACTCTTCAACGATAGAAACAATCTTGAGTGGATCCTGTTCAGCCCAACCTTCTTGAGGATATATTTGTGGTACTTCTATTTGATGCTGGCAGATAATATTGTCAGTTCCACAACGAAAAATTATGAATCGAGCCGAGGAAGTTCCTTCATCAATAGCACCAATAAGTTTTCCAAATTTCATTTTCGCTCCGTTTGTTTTTGGATCTCCACACAAGCGCCAATAATTTGTAGTTGAACTCTACGGATATTCCTTTTTTAGTTCTAAAATCAAGGTTACTGTTTTAAACTTTGATCGATTAGCAAGTCCAAGAGAATATATGTGAATATATAAATGTGCAGATAATTATTATATGAGTTATCGACGAAAAATAAACACCTACTTTCTTGTTTACGCTTGTGGAACGTCAATACTGACAACAATAAAGAAACTGATAAGTATATTTACTTATGTCCCGTACGTAGATAATTTAAAAGTATAAAAATATTCTCTGAATCAGTAAACCCTACCCTGAAGGAAATATGAGTACTTATATGCAGTTGTTACTGGAAAATTAGTGGAATCAGGTTACAGTATGAAAGGTTGCTACAGTAAGGCGATGGTTGTTAGTGAGGCTGCCGACACCGATAAGTACAAATATTGGGTTAAATATTTTCGATCATTAAGCATGTTGGAGAGAGCTAAATAACTACCTCACTTTTTTACATACATTTTACCAAGAAAGCATAGATAAGAAATAGTTATATGGAACGTGGCTGTTCTTACATAACGGAGAGAAACCAAATTCCAATTGGTCCGTTTCTCCTGACACGTTTTTAGTAATAGTTTACAAAAGTCTCGGTAAGACTGATTTAAGTCGACACTAACAGTAGCCACTACCCAACAATTAGTTACTAATCCAACCGTTAGTAATTTACGCCATCCGTCTGTTATATGGAAAAAATAAGTAAAAATTTGCAGAGAATTATATATTACAAACAAGCCTTGTGAGATATTTATGTTTTTGTAACGCATTTCATATCACAAGTTTTGTCTCTTTGTTCTGCAGCTGTATATTAGGATTAAGTCAATATATTCTAATTCTATTTTTTCTATAATTCTAATTCTATTTTTTTTGTTTTTACGTGCATAATTAAATACGAATTGGTATCATTTGCCTTTTTATCTCAAATATTAAGGAATTTAGTATTAAATGTTTAAAATTAGTTTCAATTAACCCTGGGTGATTTCAAAATAAAAGAATCAGCTGTTAACTGTCAATGCAATTTTTATTACCTTCGCGAAGCGTCTAATATTGAGTGGAAATTAAGGATGCCAATTGGCCAAAAAGAAAGAGATTGGTTGGAGGATCTTTTTATTAGCGAGGAACAAAATTTTCACATTTTATTCAGATTGGCTAATAATATCACAGGAAACCTGGTGGACATAGCTACCGCTCAAGGTAATACTGTTGGATTTATTATGAATAGCAACTAATGCATGTTCGCAACAGAAGCATTGGATTTTATTTGTACGCATGCGAGAGATCTACCAACGTTATTAAATAAAAGGTGCATCACCAAGGAAGTGCTTTTCAAATACCTTCACAACAAACGAACGCCAGTAGCATCAGAATTTACTAAAGGAACGTTAGTTAGTAAAGTGATAGAATATTGGAAGAACACTGAAACTACAAAATCGTCTGATGACGCGGAAACATTACTCTCTTTAACCTCTCAGCCATGCCCAGAAAATGACCAAAGTAAGGAAAGAATTCCACAAGCAAATCGTTTTGACGAAGTACAGTATCCTATACATCTGCTAGCTCGAAAGTTCTCCGAATGGTTTTTTGAGAATTACAACAAAGACACATTAAAGGAGGAAGATTTTTGGTCGGACGCGCAGCTCGTGTTACGTATTGCAGCCAGTGATCGCATGGACGACCAAGAGTGTTGGGGAGCTTCGGCCACCGTTAATAATTTGCTCAGCTGCAAACGTCAATTTGAATTTTACTTCAACCCCAATCTGACGCATTCAGGCGTGCAGGGCCGTATGGATGTACATGGTTTGGTTCTTGTTTTGGTCTGTGGCACGTTGCATACACAACATAATTGTGTGGGAGTGTTTGAGTGTACGTTTGGTCTAATGCGAGATCCTTTTTCGGAAAATAACTGGAAAATGAAGACATTACAAATGCTGTTACGCAGCCAAGGCGCCCCTGAAATTCCGAATCTCCATGAGAGTCAAACACTTCAAGATATGTTGTCGCTACCAGTTCCAACGGGTGAATTATCCTAGCGAGCTCTTGTAGTCTTATAGTTTATAACTAAATAATGTAATAGGATATATTGTATTTAATTGTTTTATTAAAACTGAAAAAGTAAGTTTATGACCTCACTACAAAATTGTTTGTATTCATAAAGGTTCATCCGTTTTCGTCTCTTCGAGGGAATCAGGAGTTCTATATTGTTATCTATTTTTCGAATGAGAGCTATTTAGTAAATTTTCTAAAAATCCAAACCGTCATTGTGTTCCTGGGCACTTCGATCCGGAAATGACTCAATAACCATGCTTGTCATATCCTTTAAAATATTAATATAAGAAACAATAAGTACGCTTTATAAATTTATTTTAAAAATGCGGAAATTAGTTATACCGTTACGACTTACTATAAATAATATAAATTTAACCAGATAAAGGTTTCAAACACAAAAAAGCACCAAATTCATATTCTGATATCTGCAAAATGTTGAAAAAAATATCATTTAGTTTCTTTGTAATAAATTTTTCTAAAGGTAAGATTAAAAATTAGTTCGATCATACAAGAAAAGCGACAAAGAGAAATAGTCTTCCGAATAGTCGGAGTAACCAATTCTGGTGCACTTCATTGCTATTGGCAAAACAATTTATTTGCCAATGCATTAATTACAAAAAATTAAATTGATGTTTAATGGAAACGTTAAAAGATTGATTATTCCGAGACAAATTATTACCAAAGATAAACATATTTCATTAAAAAAGAGTTGCTTTGACTTGACTTATTTTCCTTCATCACGGACTGATCAAATTAAATGATCCCATTCTGAAGATGCTCTCTGAGCCTGCCTAAGCATTGTCGTTAGCAAACACCGAAGTTCTGAAATGAGAATATTCTTTAAGAGTTTGAACAATTAGTAATTTCAATTTAGTTTATATAAACGTGATGAAAAAATTAATAATTCCTTCTTGTTTATTTTTAAATAAACTATGTTTAATAGTTTAATATTTATCTGGGTTTTCGATAGCTACGCACTTGCAATACATTGCAACACACTACTGCAGCGATAATCTTAGGTAAATGCTAAAATAAGATTTTATATTTGATGCAAATATTTACAAAATCGTTTGAAATTAGTGAGCGTTAACCATTCGATAAATACACAGGATGGATGTATCTTTGTAGTTGTTTTTTTAATGTCTAATTAAATTTTACTTTTTATTATTCCTCTATTTAAAGAGAATTTTAAGGTTTCTGTTTACGTACAGTAGCGGAAACCACCATTTAATATTTGTGATTTATGCTGGCGAAGGATACGAAAATTACATTAAAATCGTGTTAATAATGCAGTAAGTCCTTTATGAGATTTCATTTACTTCTTTCGACAAGTCTACATTTTTTCCTGAATGAAAGGATGTGTAAGGGCTTGATTCAATGATATCCGTTTCGAAGGATCCAATGCAAAAATATTATCCAAAAGTTCTCGTAGTTGTGTAACTTTTCGGTGTTGATCATCGGGTAAATTTTGGTCGGCGATGAGTTCTTGTTGAAGATTTCTGGATGGTTTAATAACGGGCATCACGACAATCTTTTCCTAAAGTAATAAATAACGAAAACAAACAAAAATTACATTGTTAAAGTAAAATATATACTAAGCGGTTTTTTTTTTGATAACTCACCCTTTCAGTGATTTTATCGATTTCGTGATATAAGAAATTACAACTTTGATCAAAATGTTGATCTTTAAATTGTCCCTTACGTATTATACGATTTGGAATCTTTCCTGAAATGTATTATTATTATTATCACTGTTCTTCCTCTTATTACAAACATTCATACCTTTTAAATCCATAAAGAATTTCAACATCTGATTATTGCTTTTTCCACTGAAAAGTATCTTTCCCGTATAAAGTTCATATATTGTGCATCCAGCTGACCACATATCAATGCCATAATCATAACTGATTCCCAAAATAATTTCCGGTGCACGATAGAACCGCGATATTAGGTAGGGTGTAATTTCGTTATCATTAATGGTCGATGCCGAGCCAAAGTCACATAATTTCAATATCAAATTATTCTCATTGACCAATATGTTGTCGGGTTTTATATCGGCATGAAGAATTCCAGTTTTCTTTAAGAGTTTCAAAGCCAAAAATAATTGTTGGGTATAACTGCGCACTGCCTTTATATGTAAGCCAACATTTTTGCCATATTTCTTAAGTACCTCACGTAAATTCATTGAAAGTGGCTCAAAGACCATACAGAGATGCTATTGGATTAATAATAAACATTTTAGAAAAAATGACGAATATGAAGCAACATGAAATCTTCTACCTGTTTATGAAAAAAATGCCTGTAGAGGCGTAAACAGTGAAATCGATCGTCAGGATCAGCATCGTTTAATTTTTTTAATATTTCCAGCTCTCGTAAACCAGTCTTATGCCTGTATACATATATTTAAAAATAATTTAAAATACTGCTATATAAATACGAATATAGGACTTACATTATTTCGTTATTACGTATAATTTTAACGGCAACATTAGCGTTACCACGTGCTTGATCACGTGCCCTAACCACATTACTGAAAACACCTTGGCCAGTGTAACCGCTCACTACATATCGATTGTCAAGCGTTTCACCAATACGCACTCGGTAATATCCCTCGGCATCATCCCAGTTATCTGTCAATGCGGGGTTTTCGATTTGATGTTTATTGTGAACGATAGTGTTGGGTGACTGTTTGGCAACGAAATATTTTCAATCAGTTTAATGTAAACACAGAATAAATGTTATTTTTGTCGACAGTTACAAATATCCAACTCACATCGAAATTCGAATCGACATCCTGATCAGCAAACATATCCCATTCGGCACGCTTAGATATCAATACTGCTGATTCCTTTTGGCTCGGTTCTTTGTCTCTTGCCTTGAGAGAAGCCACAATCTGATCGGCTTTATTTAGCGGTTTGTTATGTGTATTTGTTCTGTTTTTGTCTGGCGTATCTTGGTGTCCATGGCCAGAGTCTGGATCTGTTGAAGTTTCAGTCTTCGCCTTATCTTGTTTGGTGTTTAAAGAATGGGCTAATACGTATTCTTGTTTATTCTCATTGTTTGTTTCCTGTTCGTCCGATTTATGAAATTTCTATTTGAATTATTTGGGATTATAAATTAATTTTCACCATGTAGAAAAATTTATGATATACCTTTAAAATTTCTTCTCTGCGCCTTCTTCTCATTTCAATGATTTTCTCTTCATCATCGTCGTCATCTTCTAAATTGATATCCAAATTTTGTATCTCTTCATCGCTACTTGAATCGTTTGGAGGCGCTTTCTGGCCTTCACTTAATGAACCTCGGTAACGATCACGTTCCCTTTCACGATCACGTTCACGATCACGCTTTCCACTATCCATTCCTCTACTATAACCTTGGCCCATCCGTTCCCTTTCACCACGTCTTCGATCCGATTCTGTTTTACTGCGACTATGTGATCGTTCACGCTCTATTCGATCACGTTCCCGCTTTCGATCTGTGCCCCTCTCTCGCTCACGACTGCTCCACGGAGCGGAATTATCTTGGCCCCGTCGTAGATGCTCTTTTGTGAATTTTCTGCTTCGATCTCGACTATTTTCACGCTCACGTCTCTTATCTCTGTTTATTTCCTGACGTAAGTCTTCCTTATTGCGATTTTCTAAAACCTCACGCCTTAAATAACGTGTACGACTTCCATTTTGCTGACGCCTATTAGAATCAGAGTCACGTCTAGTTGGTGAACGAGCACCACTTCGTCCTGTTTGCCTTGATCGATCTCGATGATGATATTGATTGTGCTCGCTCATTTCCTTCCTGGGGGAAGAAGACATTCTTGCCCGTTTCCGTTCTTGATCATGACCTGAAGTGCGTGATTTGCGACGATTTGTTTCTGGTGTGAGTTGACCACCGCTAGAATCATCCAATAATATAACATCGGATTCATTTGAAACATTATTTTGAGAAAAAATTTTATTAACATTTTTACTGGCTGAAGATGTAGCTGAAGGCACACTCTGTCGTTTGACGATAATAGGTTGCGTTTCAGGGCTTATCGTGACCGCTTTCTTGCCTTCGTATTCGTAACCACGATGCTTGATCTTTGTTACTGAATTTGAAGGACTACCTTCGCCCTCAGTATCCGACATGTAAGCACCGAGTCTAGCCTGAAGCAATGCCTTTTGCTTCATCAGGTCTTCCAAATTAAGGTCATCTTCGATGATAGCCACATCTGGGCTGGCTATGTCGATTGGACTAGGTAATAAAGTATATTAAATTAAAATTCTTTATGCAAATATATATCTAACGTACACTTCACTCTCACTGCCTGACGAGACCACTTCCATGGTTGGTATGACCTTTTTTTGTATTGTCCTTGTGATTTCGTCTACTAAACTACTTGGGTCAGTTTGCATATTAGGCTTTTTGATACAGAATTTGCTACCATTCGAATGGTGCTCAACTTTTAGAATTGTATGTTTATCCTTACTGGCCTTTTGCATTATTTCTGTGACCTTGTTATTCTGTGCGGAATTGCGTTCTTTCGCAGGTATTTCATCAGTTTCCGACACAGTCGATTCGCTGGCCCTTAGGTGTCGTTTCTTTGATTTCTTATGCTTCTTGTGAAATTTTTCTAATTTGTTGGATTTTCGGTGCTTCTTACTTTTTTTTGATTTTTTGCCATGCTTGGTATGCTTCGATTTGAGAGCACCATCGCTAGAATCGTTGCTATGTAGAATAAAGTAAATGTTTTTCGATTTATAACTACGTCTCAGGGCAAAAACTTACCTATTTTCATCACTCATCATGTCTTTCACTTAAATTTTAATACTTAAATGAATATAAAATGTTTGCCAAGAGCAAATTGAGCTCAATTATTTGCGTCAAATTTATCACACTTTTAAGGACAACACGTACAGAAATACTATTACGAAAAATTTTTGACAGCATAATGGAAATTTACGTAGTTGGCAACGTAATCGTGACTTCGTGCAACGAGCAGAACTGAAATAACGAGTAAAAAATAAAAGAACACGATAGATATGTGATTGAGTATTTGTTATTATGACGAGATTTTGTAGCTCGAATTATGTTAAGCTTGTCTCCACGACAGATTAATTGATACTATTTTCCCATATTTTTGATAAACGTGATTTCAGTATCAATATGAATGTATAATCAATTATAAAAATGCACCCCCAGTGTGTTACATTATATAAGGCGAATATTTGCTACAAATTTTCCAATTTCACATTCCCAGGGTTGTGGGCGAATTATTCGGATTCGATTAGGTTAATTCTTAAACCAGAAAGTGAGACGGTTAAATGTGGTATAGCCTAAAAGCGATTTAGCAAATACCGAACGATTGTTCAAATTTGGAGAAGCTCTTGCAACGCTTTGTTTAGTTTTTTAATTATATGACCCTTTTATCTTTAATATCATTTGTGAGGTCTCCTCTAGTGCTGAAATATTTACAACTATTTGAGAAAGGACTAGTCCCTGTGCATCCCTGTGCATAAAACGATTCAATCATATGTGTTTATACTGACAAAACATTATATTTTCTACTTTCTTGTAAGCTTGTACCAGAGATAACGAGATAGGAAACTTCTCTAACTACAACTCTGATTTAAGGTAGTGTTAGTGACTTTCGGACCCAAACAAACAATAGAATTCCAGGAAATCGATGTTACAGACCCAAACAATTCGCGGAATTGCATGTTACAGACCCAAACAATATTTGAGTTTCAGACCCTAATGACATTTCGGTCTAAAATTCCCACCACCTTTGTTTAGATATTCCAACTTAGATATAGATCTATAAAATTAAATTCTATTTCATGTACACTTTTATGCTTTAAGCTGTGTACATGCATTGCGTTCATACTTTGTTTGGTGAAAATAATATATCTAATAATTTATCGGCAAAAACATTGCGCTTTTGTAAGCATGAGGAAATAAATGAAATGAAATTCCGTGCAATAATTTAGTAATTCGCAAAAATGGAATGACTTATTTAATGGGGCAAATAATTCCAAAGAGGGTAAAATAAATTAAACAAATATTTACAGAATAAATAAACAGAATTTACTTAAACAAATTCTGCATGTTGCTTTATCAACATTACCCTAAATCCAAGTGAAGGGCTTTGTTTTGATTTTCATGTTTACTAATCACTCGCTGAAGCAATTAAATTACCGTATATGTGTTTTATTAATCTTCACTTTAATTTAAAATATTGTTAATATTTTATGTGAATATAAACGAAATTAAATGTGGTATAACGTTTTAATAAGCATTTAATAAGCATTCAAGTCAATTTTACAATATAAGTAATATCAAAATTAATTAAACAAATATTTAAGAGAATTTATTTAATAATGTAATAATTAATAATAATGTGAATTAATGTAATTACTTTATATTTTCTATCTCCACTTTGAAATAATATAAATAATTTAACAGTTTATTTTTCTATCCTGAATAGTTTGGTTCAATTCGATATGTTCAGTATTCACATTGAAAATTTATATGAAATGTTTTATTTGCCTTGGCTTGCACACATCTTAGTTTTCCAATATAATTGTGATGAATTCATCCTTAAGAGAAACTCCTAAAAAAGAAAATGCAAATAAATACTGGCGTTGGCATACCTTATTTATTTTTTGACCTCGCAGCTAGATTTGACCATTTTAGTGTTACCTGCTTATGCGGCTCGTAGTGTTTTAAGTACATTTTTTAGCATTCGTATGAAAACAGTGTTGCCTGCATTTTGTAATGTCGTATAAACTAAATTTCATCGTTAATTATTAAAAAAAGAATCATTAAACCAGTATATTAAACCATTAGAGCTTGCTAAATGAGCTTGAAACTACTTTTCAATTTAGAAAATTTCATTATTTTTGGTATTGAAGAAGATTATGTAGGTCACATTTGTTTGTAATATCAAAGAATTCAATAATATATATACGGAATTTTGATAGTCTTCAGTTCAAACATTTACTTACGTGTTGAATTATTGAGATTGTTACGTAAATCATACTCGAATAATTTATGTACACGCTTCGAATTTAATTTGCAGCGCTGGGCCTTTTTCGCTATATATTTTTTCACCACGATTTTTCAATTTGCAAAATTTAAAAAAAATTTTAAACATTCCAAAGATTTATAATTTTGTTAAAAAATGCCAAGTGTGCGAGTATGCAGTAAGGTTGGATGTGCTGGCGGTGGTCACTTTTTCAGGTTTCCGGACGCTGCCACCGATGGATCACGGTAAGATATTGGTCAAGCGGCCGCAAGTGTTTTCCAATTGGAAGCTCCAGTTGTTCCAATTGGAAAACATGCAATGTTAGATTTAGGTGATAATGTACAGCTCTGATATAGAAATTTTTAATTTGAATAACCAACATTCTAATCCAAGTGAGAGTAGAAATATTTGTGATCTGCGTTTGTTTAGAAGTTATAGCTCAATAAAATAAAAGAGCAATTAATAAAAATCAGTATCGAACTGTTGAAAATTTTCTAAATCAGAGTTATACAATGCATGCTGGGTACAGATAGGTATCGGGTTGAAATTAATTTTGCACGAATTGATATAAAAAGTGAATACTTGTATACAGTTATATGTAGCCAACATTTAGATACACCCTTTATACGTTGCTGCTGCACTTCTATCACCTTTTCCCATTTTAATTTCCTTTTTTATTTTGTTTCTATCTTGTATATGCCATAAATAGAAGATTAGAATGGTGTCGGCTTCTCGGTATAGAGGGTGATAGCAAAAGATGGCTATACGCATGTGGGAAACACTTTTCCAAGCAAATGTGTGGCGAAAAGAGCCGTAGATTAAGACGTGTTAACTAAATTTAACTGTGCTTAACTAAATTTATTTAATTACTAACTATGCAACATTATATCATAAATTATCACCATCCATTAACATTCATAAAATGTAACATCGTAACAATCATTTTAAATTTCATATATATTAACGTTTGTGAAATGTTTTACATATCATTGTACAATTTTAATTTCATAACAATTTGTTACGTATATCTAATAAGTGTGCATTGTATATTTGTAAATACATTAAATAAGTGTGCATTGTATATTTTTATATGGGTGTTATAGGCCTACTGGGGAACCGGACATCCAAAAAAAAAAACCGGTAACGCGCCAATGTGCATAACCTCTTGGGTGGCGTGGAAGTGCACACAGCCCTCTGATGGAAATTTTATGTTTTCATTTGTTTACTATAGGAAATCCGTTTCACTACTACTGCTCTCATCAAATAAATTCCTTTCGGCTACTTCCATTTTTGACACTGTTTCCTCCGTTGTCTTTTTTGCGTCTGTTTTCTCATCACTTCTTTGCTCCTTCTTTTCTAGAATGGAAAATATTCAAAATTAATTAGAATTCGATCATTATATTGTTTTTACTTTTTGGATTACTTCGCGCTTTCTATACGTTTTGAATTATTTAGTCTCATTGCCATTCTTGAGGACTTCATGCAGGAGAGGCATTGATTCTTTCCTTCTAGCGCTCTCAAAAATGTTTCTCTGCTTTCGTGGATTTCTTTTTGCAGCCACTTATTTTATAGTATTTGATACTTACGCATAGTATTTGATTTTGCTGTTTTCCATCACCGAAGGACGAGTTATGGCAATATTGAGTTCATCCGGAGTAATGTCAACATCGTACTCAACTCTTTCTTATTGTTCCTTCCTACGGGATTCCACAATATTCATCAGCTCTTTATTCTATTTTGGGATTTATGGTGACATGAAAATAAGACACCAGTGGTGTTGGCCAGCTCAAAGCGGTGTTGGCCAACTCATTCGAATTCTAGCTGAAGCCCATGTTCTGTTGTACTTTTACATATTAATTATTTCTTTCACTTAAGCTTTTTAGATCTTATTGAATTTAAATTCTTTTTCGTCTCATTTTCTTATTATATTCACAAAAAAGAGCACAAAATGTGCTTTCAAATCAAGCTGGGGAACGAACTGTTGTTTACATATTTTCATGAAAAGTCATACGTGACATTTAATTTGGTGAATAACGCATGCATATACATAACCCCTGTACGTGAGTTTCGGTCGTGTAAAATTTTGTCATTTTTTTGAAACATTTTTTTTCGGGAAAAGAGTTTCCTATCTCGTTGTCTCTGGCTTGTACACCAATAATATTAATAACTGGTCCGTTACATCTAATCGTTTCTGTTTCGAGGATATTTTTGCATCTTCAATTAACGAAGGATATCACAAAAATTAAGGTCCGCTACTTGTATTGAACGAATATGACACCCTACCGTTGAAAGCACACAACGGTGTGATTTTTAAGTATTACGGCTAAAATTGCATGAACTGCTATGATATAAAAATTAATATTTTTGTTCAACTTTCGCTGGATTCTAAAAACCCTCGTGTAGACACATGGTTATAGGAGCAGGAATGTGAAGCCTAGGGCCCGTCGTAGTCTATGCGCGCATGGTTTGATTTCTCTAAACTTAATCAAATGCTGGCAAATTATTTATTAAATTTATTTGTAATAGGGATATGCACGAATTAGATAAACGTAATTCACAGAATTTACAATTTTTTGAAACTAGTAGCATCTTCCAGGCCCAAGTTATACAATTGGATATGTTCAAATAAACATAATTAATATCAAGATAAGGAAAAACTAATATTTTTTATCTAAAATGCAATTAATTGATTTAATTTCATTCTTTATGTAAGACAAAAAATATTTAAAATTAAGTGTTAGAATATAAAGTGACTTATTAATAATACACATTTATGTTGAATTATTTAGTTCATTCAGGAATTTCACCTCCTGGTACCAACTGGAAAGGAAATAACATTGAGTTCTTTGAAGTTTTAAATTTGTTGAGCGCTCACCATCGTTATGTTGTTTCCATTCAAAAGGATCTGATCCAGTTTAGTTATGCGGCGGCCTTCAGGCGTGTTTTCATATTCAGTAACATCGTCTAGAAGCATATTAACGAAATCATCAAATCCGAGTAATGTTCCGACCATTTCCTTGTCATTTTTCATTATAATATGGATGCGAGAGCCGATGCATTTATCCACAAGTTCTAAAAGGCAAATATTTGAATTTATTGATTTCTCCCAATATGATTTGACTTCTGTTCACCCAGTGGTAGCAAGGTTGATGCATTGGTGGGAGGAGGAACGGCAGTCATTTTACAAATGTAACAAATTTAACTAAATTTAAATAATATAATGCCCAAAAGCATCAAACGAACCAACGCAGTTTCCTTGTGCTAGCAATATGCAATTTGACAACCGGCTGATTAGACGTCATAATGAATAGTGATGGCAACGTAAACGATAACTTTTGTATAGTTTCGAAAGTAATCAATAATTGGAGAGCACTGATTGAGACTATTTGGTACATTTTCTTATGAAGTTATGAACTTATGAGCTTTATGAGATGCAATTATTTTTAATAGCATTACTTATATAAAATTGTATCCAACTGCTACTTAATAATAATAAAATAATAATAATAAAATTTCTTTCTAAATTTAATAATAATAAAATTGCTCTCTGTTAAAATTCCTCAAGCAGAGATACTCTGTTACTCTCATTCAATTTTTATTAGAGAAAACGCATGCTCAATGAAATAATGTTCTGCATTCTTTGAGAAAGTTATTTGCATCAGGTGTCTCCACTAATCTCCAATGAGACTCCATATTATTCAGGCCATATTTTCCATTTAAACACATAACTGAAAGAGAATTAGTGACAGGCGGAGAAACATAAGCGGAAGCGGAAGACAATTCAGAAACTTCAAAACAGTGGTTGCAATGCAAATTCTCGATATATTGAGAATGAAACAGGTTTAGTTTTTTATTAAACACCGAAGAACGTGGTAGGGTATTTTAGAATGTTATAGATGTAAAAACTGTAATAAAAATCTAAAAACAAAAAAAGAAGGGGAATAGAATAGAATAGTATTTTTAACAATAACTTTCTTTCAATAACTTTATATTGCTATATAAAAATACGAACACGCATAAAATATTCTAGGAAAATAAAAATTGCATGTAGTTTCTTAATTTATATTTATAAATTAAATACAACAATTAAGGGAAATCTTTGCAATCAAAAATATATGTATTCCAAAAGTGTTTGTGTTAAGAAAAAGCAAAGCTATATATCCTGAGTGAAAACATATCCAACTACTTTGAGTTGATTGCATAAAAATCTAAGTTTCATTCGTTGTATTTCCGCACAAAAACAAAACCATAATAAAATTATTTTCTGATTCGATTTTTATTAAGAATCCGTGTAAACGAACGCATTGCGCTTGTTGTGAGGGAGAAATCAATACGATAATTAGTGGCACCGTTTGTTTGGTTGTTGTCGGTTTTGTCGTTTGGGCCATTGCGAAAGCAATACCTGTCTTCCAAATTGTCTCTATGTAAGAAAACGAAATAGCATCGTCTGTAGTGTTGCAAGTATGTAGGAATCGGTGTCGGCTAAGAGGTCTGAGTGGTTTGTCGTACATATAAAAAAATTCGAAAAAAACGAAGGAAAGGAAACGAAAGGATTAAGATTTGGTGGGGAATAATCGGAACTAAAGAGCAATGGCTTCAACAAACCCTATTAGCGCCAGCTGTCAAAGTATCTCATCTTCCGGTCATCCCCCGAGCACATTAAGTGCGGGTACATCAAGCACCGCCTCCGCAGCCCATTATATATACGGTATGGGTAGCCTGGGTCGTATAAAATTCCATTATCACAAACAAAAGGGTTCGGATGGTAGTGATGATGAGTTCGATATATCACAGGTAAGTAAGGGCTCCTACCCAAAACTCTAACCTTTAACATATTTCAAACAATTAATGAGATAAATCGTAATATAATCATAGCTAAACATTTCACGCATGGGAGTATGTTTCACACGTTATTGAATGTATGGATAGAGTATGTATATATCATTCAGATATCCTCTAGGTGTATGGTAAACATGATCGATCTAAAAGCACAATACAAAGCATTCATAAATGCATCTATTGAAACCATAAAAATCAATATCGTCATTGCCATGCTCTTGCGACGTGTGATATCTACGATTTTCATGCCCTCCAACTGAATTTCATCAATTATTTCATCAATTTTTATGTTCAAGTGGGTCAAGGGTTAACTAAAAATTCAACCCTAATCAAAGTAACAATATTTTAGAATGCAATTAAATGTATGTTCAGAATTTTTTTATTATTTTGGTAGTTTACCAAAACTTCCGGTTTGGTTGGCTAGCTGATAATAAATTGCAATTTTCAATGGTAGGTCATGTAAGCCGGCATAAACAGATATTGAACCTGCATTTATATACATTCACCACGACATTCTTTGATATGATATTTATAGTCTGATAGATAATAAATGTATTCTCTTATAAATATAGAATTATTACAGTGGGCACTCGCACATGCTTCTGTTTATCAGCCGGTGAATTTAATGGTCACACGAAGAAGCTAAACTGCTTAAAGCGTAACAGTTAATTAATGATTTTGTTAGACTGGGTTAATGTTCTTCGAATTTTACTTAGCCCTGAAACAACTTTTTTTCGGTAAAAAAAATATAATATGATATGAAGACGATTTATTCTAGTTAGACTGCTTAGACGATTTATTCTAGTATGCACAAGAATATTTTAGCGTGAAAAAAAATTTGTGTTTTAAGTATACTTCAATCAAAAGTTCTGTCGATGACATTAATCAATTAATTATTGTAAAAGAATAACAGTTTTTTCGACTAAAAACTCTAGAGAAAATGAAATTATATTCCGAATAAACAAAATAAAATCAAAAATATTTTTATTTTATTGTATTAATAATTTCAGGTTGTTTCATCATTTTGATTTTGGAGTTCTAACATTTTTATGAAATTATTGCTATTCGAACAATAACTAAATTCGCGTCATGTCAATGACGATTATGATAATGATGCAATTAATTCAATCGATTTTCATTTTTTGTGACTCATTGCAACTGATACTACTAACACTTTTACTACATGTTTACCATTCTTTGATCTCATATTGTAATTTCTATTGTTTGCAATGACAATTTCCGTGACAACCACGTTCATGACAGTGAACTACTCTGCTGGTGATAGTTATGATGGTGTTGGTGGTGCTAGTTCAACAAAACCGCTTACAAACAAAAATAAACAAATACAAGGAAAACTAAGGGGGACAAATTGAAAACAAAGTAGAAGTCTGTTGTTTATTGTAAAGCAGTTACCTACTAATACTTCTCTTTTTTCTTCCTCTTCATCTTCTTAGTTATTGTTTAATGGTGAGAATCATTGTTTGCTAGAGTTGCCATTGTTGCCAAATACCTATCAATTCAAGCGTAAGTGTTGGATGTTGTTGGTGGATCGTCAACAGCATCAAAACTGATAGTGTGTGTCGTATGTTTTCGAATATTTGTTCTAGGCAAAACTTTCTAATATTTCGTAAAATAAATGAAAACGAGTTTGATATTTAAACTATTATTTAGTTTTAACTACCATTAGTGGTTAGAAACAGCCGATGGAGTCGTCGAACTAAGGGTTCCGTAACAGCAGAAACTCCTTAAATGCTGTCTTTAGTATAAATCAAGCGACGTTTGTTGTATACGTATTAGTGTGAATGTGTATGTGTGAGTGTGTACGTGCGAGTGTGTACGTGTGTGTGTGTCAAATAGTATGTGTGCATTTTGTTTGATTTAGCAAACACGTCGAAATGAGTTTTCATATTTAATGGAAATATTCTCAGGGCTCTGGGACAACATCGGGGATAACGTGCGATGAAAATGAGAGTCTGAGAACGATTTAGGAATAGATAAATACATGGGAAAACTTTCACGTTGCAGGATAATGATAATTACAATGATAATAATGATAATGATGAGACGCGTTTCACTTAAAAAACTGTAAATAATAAATAATGAATATATGAAAGCGTGCAAGCATTACAAAAGCATAAAGCACTCCTAGGCCTACGAAATTCATATTTGTATAGATATATGTGTGTGTGTGTCCGCATGTGAGAGAGTGAGTAAGTTAGTGGTAAGTGAGAATCCTCATGGCAATATAGAATGGATTCAGAGTTGAAAGGAATTAAGCTTCGTATATTTTTCGAAAAGATTATCACGTATCACGATATTTCCCTTTTCCCGTAACGGAATTTTGTATTTGTAATAGATAAATACTTAATCGTTACAGTTATCACATTCGACACATCTATTGGAAAGAGTGAAATCGGATCGTTTTTTAGCCTCAAGACCCGATGAAGATCGTCGACGTCGTACAATTATTGTTGAAAAGAAAAATGGCACCTACGGTTTTACTCTTCAAAGTTACGGCATACATTACAAAAAAGAGCAGGAAGTCGAAATGATTACATATGTCGATTATGTGGAATACGATGGACCGGCATACAAGGCAGGGATGCGTGAGGGCGATGTGATACTTTCAATTAATGGCACCGACATGGAAAAAGCCGATCACAAAAGTCTAGTGGATTTTATTAAAGCGTGCGACGGTCGAATGCGAATGGTTGTCTTGTTTGAGAATTGCGTGAGAAAGGTAAAAGTACTTCGTCAATAAAATTAATAATATTTCAATTGTAATTATTTGAAAAATGATTTCAGGTTGATTTGCATATGCGCTACATTCAATTGCAAAATATGTTGCAGAATAAAATGGGTGAGCTCGAACGAATTTCTTTGCGGGAACGCGAACTTTTGGAGGGTAGATGGAAGACGCATAGCTTACCGGCTCGTAAAAAGGTAACTACGTCGCCGACCGAGAACGAAACGGGCCTCTCACCGACCGATTTAGAAATGCAGAACGCAACATTCTACCGTCCCACCTTGTCCACAGAGGATATGACTAATATCGCTCGACATCAATTACAACAGACAATTATACCGCCACCAGCACAATACACGCTCACATATCACTATCTCAATCCAACGTATCGTTACGTGTTGAAACCCTCTTTGTCAAGCAGCAGCGGAGAATACTATATCGCGTTGGGTGATGGCGCTCATGCGGACGGTGAGCAGCATTTCATACTGTCTCATGCGGATTCTTTGAATACTGCAATGACAGTGAATCCTGCTACACAACATTTTGCACAATCGCAACAGCAAAAATTTGGAAAAGTGGCCGGACCACCACCAACCCCGCCTCCACGTACATGCGAGAAACATAAACCGCCAAATTTGAAACAGAAACAACAACAACAACCACTATTGCCGAATCCGACCAAATTGAAAACTGCCAACGTTGTATCACAACAAGAAAAATCTCAAAAGACTGGACGTCACTGCCACGGTCATTCATGTAATCCTTGTATAGGTCATTTCAAATGGAAGTCAGCCGATAAATCGGGCTCGGTTGCTGGCGCGGACAACGTAAGTCTTGACGCATATGATCTTGCTAGCCCATGCTGCGACACACATTGCGTTCCATCTCGTCGACGTAGCAGACATCATAAGGAACATACGCACAAACATAAACATCGCGATCGCGAGAGGGATGCAAAGGAACTCGTGGCTCGGCCCAAATCTGCAGCACATGCATCGCCTGATAATGATCATCATATACAACATCACCATCATCATCATCATGTGATCGGCGGCGACGAAAATCAAACACAACATATCCATCGTTCACACCAACATCGAAATTCAGTAGCTCATCAACAACAACACCAACACCAGCACCAGCAACAACAATTGCAAAATCCATATGAGTCCAAGGGCGGTAGTTTGCGTTCTCGTTATTTTGACTTAACAGCCGGGCTAGCGAGCCACTGCAGTTTACATTCATGCACTTCCAGCGATTTTGGTGGAGCAGATTCCACTTCGTATACCACGTCACTCAGTACCGATACACTCTATTGGGAAGCGCAAAATGAGAACGCGAATTCTCGTCAGCATTCAACAAAATCACATCAATCGTATCTTCAGACAAACCAAAATCATCTACACCAACATCGTCAGAAACTCCAACAACAACAGCAGCAACAACAGCAGCAGCAGCAACAGCAACAACAGCAGCAACAACAACAGCAGCAGCAACAGCACCAACAACAGCAGCAACAACAGCAGCAGCAACAGCACCAACAACAGCAACAACATCAGCAACATCAACATCAGCAACAACATCAGCAACATCATCATCACCATCACCATCAGCAGCATCAACAACACCATAATCAACATACACCATCTCAACAACATATACATGGCATTTACCAGCAGCGTTATCACATTACCGCCACACAAATCCAGCCATCACAAATTTATCCGAATATTGGTAATTACGTGCACAAGCCGAAATCGTGGGATAATCTCACTACAAGATCCATCAGCGGATACGGCTTCGGTTATGGTTACCTCGACACCGTTGCAATGAAGCCACCCATCAAATTACAAATTGCTCAACAACGACATTCGATGCCACGTAAAAATCATTACGGACGCTATTCCACCTATACCGACGTCGAAAATTATGCACCGCCACCTTCGCAATTTGTTGAGGAAATGATCGCAACAACAACAACTACTATGATAGCAACTAAATCGGCTGACGATTTACTTGCGACGCAGCCCGCAACAATATTGTGCGATTGTTCCAGTAAACCGCAAGCGTATGCGCAACCGGCAACTAAACCCGGCCTCACGCCATGTTCAAGTAATCAAAGTTCCAAACTTTATCATCAAAACAATTGCCATGCCGGTTATTATTCGCACCTTCCCCGTCCGACTGTTGATGCGGGCACATCCACGGGCGTCTCCGGTCCTGCCGTAACTGCCAATAAGTCTGCCGATGTGGCTACAGTTTCGGAAGTGACACGATTGTAGGTAACACTGGTTTAGGTCAATAATTGCTATTGGCCTAAATGCTAGAGTGTAATAATGATATACAAGGAACGAAATTGTAAGCCTGGAGTAGCACAAAATCAACTTATGTTTGCGATATGTACGTGGATTTATATAAATATTTATAAATGTGATTAAATAGTAAATACTTTTGATAGAAAATATAATATATAAAGAATCAAAGTTGAGTCAAAACGATCGTTTTGGCGGTCCCGTTTGAGGATCTGCAATGCCGCGAATGCTAAAGTCATTTAGTGTTTTTATAAATAATGATATACGTATTTAATAAAACGATATAATAATTCAATTTATTATTGAAAAATAGTTCTAGAACTCAGGCTTATCAGTCAGTTGCCAAACTAGCCTCATCGGCATAGCAAATTCTTCTCATCGATAACTATTGTATTCAATTGTTAATGAATGTGCGCTTCGATTATTGTGTAGTGATATATGCGTAATATGGTCTTATTATATTATAAATATATATCTATTGAATATAATGTTCGATGGTAGGCTCCGTCTCAACGTTTCGATATCTCATCAGCACTTCTGGATATACACGAAACCGATAATACTCTAATCATTACATCGACATTTTAAATACCTTTCGATGCAGAAACACGTAGCCAAAGTTTAGTATTTAATTTCAAAATTGAAATTTTTTGTGAATTAACAAATAGGAAATTTAAAAAGAAATTGTTTATTTAAGACTGATACATTTAAACTAACTTATGAAAAATAGAAATGCATTTCTGTGTTCTCTAAAAGAAATCTTGTATAACATTTCGATTTATGTGATTATGCGTTAGAATTCTAGGAAATTACGCTAAACGAAATTTTAAATAATATTTTAAGATTAGCTACAATTAGTTTTAATAATATTTGTAGATAATTATATAAAAAATTTCTCGAATAGATTGTTTCAATGGGTTAATATAATCACGCAGTACTAGAACAACACTTTTTAGAAATACTGTATAACAGTTTTTACGATATTAATACACATAAATTGTCAGTAGCAAAGTGTCTAAATACATGAAATTAAGAAAACATTATTCACACTTTTTTCTTTATAGTGTCTCTTTAATGATGGCTGTATTTAAATGATAATCTCGATTAACTTCGGACACCTACTCTGTCACACATACCTATGTGTTAGTGCGAAAGATCGACGTTTGGAGAATGTCAACATACTTCGATAATATTAACATTCACGTAGACGATTGGTGCATGTTCAAAATAAAAAGTTGTTTGTATAAGCGATCTTTACATATGAAGATTTTTACATATGGCGATCTCTAGTCGGGCAAGGATCATAATCCTCAGCCTGCATAATATTTTCATAAATCCAGTTTTTTCGCATAAAAGGTTTTTATATGTGGCAGCCTTCAGCCACGGTAAGGACCACAACCCTCAGTCAGTGAAACCAGTCACGTAAACACAATTAATTTCGTATGAAATGATAGTATATTTAGAAGCCGCTTTAGATCGCAACCTTCAATCAGTACAATGCTCTCGTGAATACGAGAGAAAAATGTATATATATGGCGGCTTTTGGTCGCGGAAAGAATCACAATCTTTAGTCGGTAGAATATTATCGTAATCACAAAGTTTTTTGTATAAAATTTTTTGCATATATGGCGATCTTCGGTCGCAGCAAGGATCACAACCCTCAGCCATCAGAATTCTTTCGTGAGAACAAAGCCCTTTTATGTATGTGTCGACATACTCCGGCCAGGTTTATTGACCCGTCCCAGGCCTTCAACCCATTTTGCATTTTTAGTGATTTTGGCGGAAATTTTTCCACCTTTGGAAGAAGTTAAAGCAAATGGTATAAAAGTGCCACAAATCCAAAACTTACAAATAAAGTTATTGTCAGATTTTATTATTACAATTTTTGCTAAAATTTCGCGATTTGTACTTTATCAATATTTTTAAAAATTAAAATAATTACAAGTTTAACGAACGCATCAAAAGTTTTGCGCCGTTTAACGCCAACGCATTCACGAATGCCAAACTTATTGGAGTTAGTTAGAAAAGAGAGAAAAACCACCCTCGACTTAACATCCACCCACGCACTGTCATCGAATGTCACGCATACAGCGCCATCTGTGCGCATATCTCAAAAGAAGAGAAAAATCAATAAACCACCCTTCTTCGAAACTGACTGCAGAAATTTCATCCTATGAACCACCACCACACGTAAAAGCGTAAAAGACGTCGTCGGCGGCGGCGTCTTTTTCATTCAACCTCATTCCGTTCGGAACAGAATTAAATCGCTTAAAAAAATCGGAGCGCAAAACTATCAAAAGCCTTCTAAAAAAAAGGAAAAATTCATTAACGAATACAGTGAAACAACGAAATGGCATGAATAAAGTTTCAAATGAAAAGAAAAATAAGAATAATATTGAATATATGTTGATAAAATTCTTAAAGAAAGCCGGTAATAAATGCAACGTATGCGCTAACAGTGAAAAAGATTAAAGCGAAGATGAAGAAGAAATAACACAGTCGATAAAAACGACAGAGTGCATTAGAAATCCGACGACTTCCAATTGAGACATTGATTGCTGCCAGAATAGACAACCACATCAACATCAGCAACAACAACAACAACAACAACAACAACTGTAGGTTTTTGTCTTAATTTAACAAAAGCAAAAACAACTAAACGGTTTCATCCTACAAAAGTAGTATCTGTAATAATTGACTGACTGACAAGAACAAGAATAAGAATTTCGTAAACGACTTGAAAGGTAAAAACCTGGTAGAAGCAGCAGCAGCAGCAACGCCAGCAACCATACAACAACAATCAAAATGAGCTTTTGGCTGAAAGAAAGGTACCGAAGATAATCATCTAAGAGTTAGTTAATTTAATGCGTTTGAGTTCACTTCTGATCTGAAAATCTAGCTTATATACGAACATTTAAGGGAGGGAAACGGAGAAAAGGGAGAAGAGTAGACAGAATGAAATCGGCAAAGGAAAATATATTGCGAGCATAATTTATTTTGCGAACATACTTTTCTAACGTACAAGAGAATTTAAGTCTGAGTAAATTATAACTAATTTTAACTTTAAAAAAGTAATCATTTTAGAGCAGGATAACTTAAAGTGTTGACGAACGATTTGAGTCAATATTAGTTATTGAACATATGATTGCATACAAAGTATTTAATCCGACAGACTGAAAATTGCCACCCTCAATAACACAAATAGCAACGACTGGATAAGGGTATTTTTTGTTCGCTTTCTGTCCTTATCATCGTTAATCTTTCGTGAAGCTAACATTTTATTATTACTGTACATAGCATATTACATAGCTGCTGCTGCTGCTGCTCCTGCCTCTGAGATCGTACATTCGATCTTCATAAAAAATATTTATTAATTTTTTTTGACATACACGATGTTAGCGTTGCCGTTCCCGAAGCTATGCTGCTTTCGTGCAGGAAGTACGAAACCGGAAGTTCAATAGCAAGGAGAGCAGCAGCAATAGCAGCAATAACAGTAGCAGTAAAATGCATATTAAACAGTATGGAAAAAGCGCACAACTTCACTTTTCAGTCTTCAGACCATGGTCTTCGTCATTTTCATCTCAAAATCTCTACATCAAATTCAGTTTATCTTCTCTTCTCTTCATACCTCTAGTCACATCGTTCTGCTCCTACAATTGTTGTTGCTAGCATTTGTTATTTCACTGCTCGCCCGAAGCGTTTATTTTACTCGCTGCCATTGTAATCATTCTCAGAGTTCAGTTCAGTACCAAAAATGATTCGACGGAGTCTGTTTATCCGAATAATAGTGGTGTCATTGTCGTTACGGTGATTGGCATAGTAGATGTAGTGAGAATTAAAAAGTTGGTTTGAGGGGGGTAGTGTGATAGTCTACTCATCGATATTTTTTAGGTATTACAATAAGCAGTGCATCAATTGTATGCTACATTTTTATTATTATTGCTTTTTTTATCGTTATTATTATTATTATTATTATTATTATTATTATTATTATTATTATTATTATTATTATTATTATTATTATAATTATTATTATTTTTATTATTGTTTTATTATAATTATTACTGTTATTAATAATAATAACCTCAAAATAATCGATATTGCAATAATTATATATAGAAGTTAAATTTATTCTCATCCATGTGACAAGTTATTTCATTTACACATATAAATTTATCATTGATAACTCAAGATTTCCATCATACAGTGGGCTGAAATAAGTAGTTGAGAGAAGAAACCGAAAGCAAATAAATTATGAATAAATGTTCAGAATATTCGAAATAAATTGCCACCAACTTGGCAAATCTTTCTTCCTCCGCATATATTTTTCTTATACACGCGAATTTTTAGGTTTTAGTGACCTCCAGAAAATTTCTAATTTCGCGAGTTTGATTCTTTTAATTATGATTTGGTTATATATTTAAAATATATATTTATTTATATTTTTATATTTAAATATATTTAAATATGTTTATATTTATATATTTAAATTTATTAAAATCGTATTTTATTTGAAAAATTTCATAAATCTCTCCAATTACTTATTATTTTCATTCATAAATTATTTGCAAAATTGCCTTTAATTCTATTTTTATTTAATATAACGGTTAATGATTATTAAAATGAGTTAAAGTCATTTCTTAAAAAATTCGTTTTGTAGGCTGAACAGTTTCAGCTACGAAGTAATATCATTCCATCGTGTCAAGTTTCATTATTAATTAAAAATAATAAAGTTGATTTATTAACAATAAAAATTACTCAGAATAATTGAAAAGGATTACTGAAAATTTGATTTTTTTGAAAATAATTTAAAGTTAAATAATTAAGGATTTTGAACTGCTGAGACATTTAATAATAATCCGGAATGAGTTCTAATAAATTAATGACATTTTTGTATTTACAAGAAAATTCCGGAGGATTTTATTTTCTTTCTGACGATTCATACAAAATTTTGCAATTATAAATATAGAGAAAATAAAATTAATTATTATTTTATATATATATATGAAATAATTATTTAATGTGATAATTAGTCTTAATTCCGGCTGTAGAAAAACAAGAGAAATTTGTATGAAGATTTTAAAAGACTTGGAAATAGCTTGGAAATCTCTTAAATTAATCAAAACCGGTAAACAGTAATAATCTAAATTATTTGGTTTTATTCGGTTCAACGAGTGAAAGATGATAAAAAGAAACTGGAAAAATTACTTTAATACATTTTTTTGTGGGGAAAAGCCGGCTTTTGACGTTAATAAACTACGGATGTAAGGCTTAATAATGAAGCTGGAAGAGCGTAAGTGTGTATGCACGTACATATAAGTCAGTGTGCGTGTATGTGCATATGTGTGTGTGTGTTCGCTCTTACACATTTTTGAAGAGTTTACGAGTGGCCATAGTTTTGAGGTTGCCCGACGCAAGCATTCTCTCCCACTTACAGTTATTTTTATGAAAATTGAAAATACTTATATTTTACCAAAATGGAATATGAAATGTTTTAGACGTTGCCCTATTTCAACAGCATCTACATTTATATACAAAAAGTTTCTCATAGTCAGCCACAATTGCTTACTGTATCCATCAAACGAGGCGGTAACAATGCAAATAAAAAAACGAGAATAGTAATAACTATATAAGGATTATGATGAATCACAACAATGTGGTCGTATTCCCTGATGCTTACCACCATTCTTAGTAATGGCACAAAATAAGTTCCAAATATTGAAATATTTTACGAATATTCTGTTACGCCCTATTAGTATAAACGTTGTATGAAAGTTCCCACACCCATCCATACTCACACATATATATTGATATAAATGAATTTATCACACACTTTTTTTATTCAGTGTGCATTAATCGTTTACGTGAGGCAATATAACGTTCGAGCAATATCGATTTAAAAATTGTGGCTTCCCAAAAGATTCTGGCCACACGATATTGAAAGTTAAACCAGAAGGCAGTCAGTTAAAGAAATTTATTTGGTGGGTAAGCCTTCCTAACCTTGCCCGTCTGTCTTCTTAGATATATGTAAAACATAAGTGCAAGTATGTCAATAACGTATTAAGTTAAATGAAGGGGAACGACTCAGACAAAACCCGAACTTAAGTAAAAAGGAAGGTTAGGTAAACCTTAATAAATTCTTAAATTATTTGAAATATATAAGAAATTTCATAAAAGAAGAATGGGATTAGGGGAAATATAATAAAGAAACGTTTAAAGGGTTTTCAAAGAACCTTAGAACCTTAGAACCTTAGAAATATTGTAAAGTTGAAATAAAAGGAAAATGAAATGAAATTATTTCAAATTTTTTCAAACTACCCAAAACCATTTGTGCTACCCATTATTTTTCAGTGTTTTTTTCTGTTAATGAGGAAAAACTGTAGATCTTTCAGGCCTAATTTTTTCCTTTTTTTGGTTTTTGAACATCCTGCTTTTATTTGGTTCTCTTTTTTACTGTGAAATGTCCTGTGAAATGGAATAAGTGGGTGAACATGCCAGCCAGCCAGTCGAATCCTATATACACACACACTACGATGCGATTCATCCCGTGTGAGTGCACTTACACAAAACGTGAGGAGAACTTTTGCAAACATTTCACCGTCGCCGGCGGTCGTCACTACAGTTGTTGTCATTGTCGTTGTTTGTCACAGACGAGAAGCACATTTTCGAAGCAATGAAACGAGCAATGAAACAACAATAGCAGTTTATCATACGATACATGAATATATGCATATATTTTGTAATTTTGAATGATGCTTACACTTACGATGCCCATTCTGGCGGAGGTGGTATTCTTTCAATTTTGTCTGCATTATGTGCACTGTGTGCATTTGTGTATTTGTTTGTGTGCGTTGAAGCAAAGGCTCAGGATTATTTGTTTTTCTTTATTTCCGGGTTAAATATGACATATTCCGAGTGCTATGAGTATATATATGTTATATCCATATGTCCATATATTTGTTTCATTTCTCACTATACATCGCGACTTTGCTAAGGATTTGATTTTTGCAGGAGTGTACTCTACAGTAGGTATTTTTTATTATACGTAACTCTTTTTACCTATATCTGGCACCACGTGTGCTTCAAAAGGTTTCCCTGTTAGTTAATAAATCTGATATCTTCCACTAGGGTCACATAAACCACATATACCTAAACTTTTATAAACTTCGGTGTTTTCTAGAATCCATACAATTGATTCCATTCTTTCCACGCATTGTCTGAACTTATGTATCAATTTCGTGTTTATTCAATTGATTTTGCCAATTCTGCTTATGTGTTATCGGTAATTTAATTAGACGTTGGTTAAATTCAGTTGCTCTGATAGAAATCCCAAATCCCAAAGACTTAATCACATAATCCGTTTTAAAATTAACTTAATTATTTATATAATAATTCTGTCTAACCAGAAGGTTTTGCTTTAATTGAATCATAAAAGCACAAAGCAAAAATAACATCTTGTCACTTAAATTTGTTGGGCATCGCCCTGTGAGGTCTGTTCAAAAGGTATCGCGAACCTTGAATTTGTGTGGGCTACGTATTCTCGATTTTCGATTTATTTTTCACTAATGCGTTATTGTTATTCACCTGCGTTAAGCAATTTAACATCAGACAAAAATATTGATGAAGAGATGGAAACACTATTATCAAATAGACGATTCTTAGGGATATTTCCAAATATGAGAACATATCAGTTGGGTGGTGCTATTTGATTTTTATCAATAATTTGATCCTGAGATGGGTTCACCGCGAAATTCATACCAAAATTGCTTAGATTTGATAAAACAGCATCGCATTAAGATTACTTGGGAGCTGTTCGTGACGACCCAAATTTGCTCCAGATATGACATGGAAACCACAGCGCAATCATGCCAATGGAAGCTGCCGAACGAACCAACATTGTAAAAAGGGCGCCAACTTCAGCCGGATGCGAAGGTTTTGCTTACAGTTTTCTCGGATTGCAGTGGCGTAATGAATTATGACTTCTTGTCACGGGGTAAAACAGTTAGTAAGGAATATTAGCTGCAAGTTATGTGCAATGTGCGCTAAGGGATTTGCCAAAAACTGCTGGATTTCTGAAAGAACAAAACCTCAGATACCGTATTCTTCAGATCTATCCACCTGCTTCTTTATTTTGTTCCCGAAACTGAAGAGGCTCACCATTGAGGTGACAAAGGGGCATCGAGGCATCGAGTGAGGACTGATTAATATCACTAAAAATGAAGCGAACCAAGGATTGGAAGAAACCTTGGCAAAAGTGTGTTGTATTTGATGGGGATTACTATGGAGGGGGATAAAACAGATACTCGATAGAATAGAAAAGTAATGTTTGAAGAGCACAAAATTCGCGATACCTTTTGAACAGACATCATATAAGCTATTGTTATTGATTATATATCTCCCTGTTTTATAACTGACGCATTTATTCTTAAGGTTTTTGGGACTGCGTCAGATACCGCCTAAAATTTAATTCACAGCATGATTAATCTACAGCAAAATTACATTATAAATCACTTTAATTCGATCACAATTATATTGTTAATATTACTAACAAATTGTAGTATACACTACTCTATTAAATTTATAATGTCTCCTGTCTGTTTCGTGCCCACCAATTTAAATAATGGTCGCAAGCCAGACTATTAAAGCACTAAATTCTAATGACATTTTGTATTATCATAACAAAGTAATGACTGACTATTAGAATACTTTATAGACTATTTGGTAAGTAAATGGTGACAACCAATATTTTACCTAGCATTGCCACCAGTATTTGTATTAACATCGTGCAATATAAATTTCATATAAATTTAGGAATCTAAATTTAGTAGAGACGCACACACACACAAGAACCGTAATTTTAATTTCGCATCCAACAATCCTTAGCGTGTTTACATGTGCTTATAGAAGTGCTTTTGAAAAAGTTCATGTAAATTCGAAGAAAATTGTTCTTTTAAACAAAAGCGGGTTATTAAAATTAATTGCCAAAAAATTTCTTTCAGTGTTCCGGGCGAGAACTCGAATTTTTCTTCCACCTCCATCTTTTTCATCCTATTAAAAGATAAATTGAGTTAAAAGCAGATTTAGTCATTTCTTTCGAGAGAGAACAAAAGCAAAGATTATCTTAAAGATTGCTTTGAGTAAACTAAATATTTCCTTTATGTTCGTACGAATTGTTTGGTGTGGCGTGAATGTGTGTGTGTACTTATGTTATTTATGTATGCATGGGTTAATGAATGCATATATATATGTAATTTATGTACTTATGCTTCAGGTTGTTGCTATTGTTATTGCTTTTATTCTTGGTTAAAAAACCATGTGTACATGTGTTTTTCTATGAGTTCACGTGTGTGTGTGTTCATCGGAGGGTTTTTGAGTATTTTTAACAATTATGCAAAAACTTGTATTTAAATATATTATATAGGTACGTATATATGTATCTATGTATGCAATTATCGTATACATACACATACGTATGTATATATACTACGAAATTAAAGTATATAAATTCACAGTTTTTTACGAAAGCGTGATTAATTTTCGTTCATATTGTAATACAGAGATATAGGGTATGTGGTGCGTTTGAGTGTGTTCACAGGGATTATGCTTATTCTTCATTGCAATGGTTGTTGGTCACAGAAGAAGAAGAAGAGGGAGGGCAGGAGTAGGGTTAAAGTTCGACCTAGTTTCTATGAATGAAAATCAATTGTGCCAGGCGTGTAGCCGCATACACCAACATTCTCTCTCTTTCACTCTCTCCCATTTTGTGTACACTTAGACTCTGATGAGAAGAACCACAAGCAAATGCGTCTGTGTGTACCTAACCAACACCATCACTCTGTCCCACCAACTCGCGGCAAATCTGTCGATAGTATTCACTCCTAAAATGGCAGTAGAAATAATTATACAACATTAAACTCTAGAGTTGTTCTTGTTTTTGTTATTGCTGTTGTTAATAATTTGAAATGTTTTTGTTATTTGGGTTGTTGAGGGCGTGCTGAAATTAGGAACTTAAGTTCTTGCTAATTTTAATAAAGCTCGAGCAAATCCAAGTTAGCAAAAGGACAAAAGAAAAAGGAAGATTTGGTTGATGCTGTTGCGAGATGTACGTTGATAACTGTAAATGTAAACGCAAAGGAACCAACGTGTTTGTATGTGTGTGTATGTGTGTGTTAGGTACCAAACAAGAGATACGGATTCGGTATAATTTAACAATTTTTGCGCAAATTCCAACGCGGTCCAAAAGAATAAAAAATAAATGATCAAAACAATTTTTCATCCAAAATTTATGTAAAATGAAAGTTGGTCACATGCAGTCAAACACGCACCAGCAAATGCACACACATACATACTCACTTAAATGGGCTATAGGTAACGCATTTACCCAAACGTAATTCTTTTGCAATGCGTTGGTTTCGCATTGAAATTTGACTAACCTATATTTTCCTTTTGTTTTTCTTCCCTTCGCTTTAACTTGGCCATCCAAAAATTTGGTCATCTGTATATATGCGTACGCGTGTATGTATGTATGTATAAGAGGTGTTCGGTCATATTATTATTTTTCGTTTGAAGAAAAATGTGGGGCAACTGCCAGAAGGCGCCAAGGTTTGCCTTAAATTTATTTATTCGCCTGAAGTTATTGAAATATGGAAATTATATTGCCAGATATTTAAAATATAAAAATTTCTTTCCTTAATAGATCCTTTTAAATTACTCTACTAAATCGGGTTTTCAATAATTTTATTCAAAAGTATTGTTTGTTTTGGTAACTTTTAAATGAGTGTTAATTTGATTTCCAGTAATAATTCGGGCGAACAAAATAACCCACACAGTTGATTAAGTTGGTCAGATCTTATAAAGTCGTATTGCTCGAAATGAATTCTATTTTTGATTTCAGCATTCTATATTGGATCAACTATTTCTAATTTTAGAATTGTAAAGTTCGTTTCTTTCTTGAAATGTTTTGAGGTTATTCTGGGGTTATTATGGAGTTTTATTGAGATTGTTTGACCGCAGAAATTCTTCAGTTATTCCCGTTTTTCAAGAGAACGTGGTTTTTGAAATTCAACTAAATTTTATTGGAAGTGAAGTTTATACCTTTAGTTAATTCTTAATAAGTTTTATAGCTTATGCTATTTGTAAGCATGTGTAAGCATTTCTGATTTTACCACTTAGTCGATTAGATATATATTTTCGAATATTAAGGTTATTTGAGTTATTGCATTATTGTATTATATTAAAATATTCCAATCATATTTATTCTATCAAATTAAATTTTATCAAATAAGCCTTCTATGCCTGAATATTATTCAGTATTACGTGGTCTAAGTATTTATAGTTAATTTCTATTGTTCTTGTGATGTGATGTGTGTATATGAAATTATATATGACGGCAATTTGCCAGCTACACAAACACGTCATCGTTTGGCAAATTGCTTCTAAGCGCTTAAATTATTAAATGATTCTTAGACTGGCGGCTGCTATCGGTTGATTGTGATTGGGAAAATATTGTTCAGAAGAGAACTGATAGAATGTGCTTGAAACACTTATGATTGTAGTGCTTTGTTCATAACAGCAGTAGCAGCAGTAGCCGCCGTAGAAGGTGCAGTTGCTGTTTCATAAAGCTGATGCTAAGACGGTATGTAGGTTGATCGATGGCCTCTTCATCTCGGTTGTTTTGTGTTTTGTGCTAAGCGGCAGATTGTATATCGATTGTCAGTTATTAAGCTCTTCGAGGGGAAACATACTGCTTCCAGCGCCAGTATTTGCAAATTCTTTCCAATATTCATTTATTGAGAAAATGATTTCAGTATTTACATTTTTTTCTTATTATTCATAGGTTTCGTTATTGATGCTGTTGTTGTTGTTTTGCTTGAATGCTTTCATAATGAATGATTTTGAGAGATTTATTGAGAGATCTGAAACTCAATGAATGTAAACATTGGCGCCAGAGTGTGGTCACTATTCAGTCATTGAAATATTCATTACTCACACTTCATTATAATCTTATCAATTCTTAATTAATCATTTATTTTTGAATGAATTTGAAATCTTATACAGTAACTTTCTCTCTCTCCCTCTCTCTTTCCCTCTTTTTTCTTTCAGCTATTCAATATATCGTACATAACATTATAAATCGGTAGAACTCTGAACGGCATGGTGAAAATGGAATCGACAGAAGAACAGGATAGAAAGTTAGTCCTTGAATTTTGTCACCTGCTCGAAAAATCCAAACAGTTATTCAATGGTTTGAGGTAAGTTGAAATTGATTCGATCATATAATGAGTCATACTTATATGGATAAATTATAATCATTTCAGAGATTTGCCTCAATATGGCCATCGTCAGTGGCAAGCATATTTTGGACGTACATTCGATGTTTATACGAAGCTGTGGAAATTCCAGCAACAGCATCGTATGGTATTGGATTCAAAGTATGGTTTGAAACGTTGGCAAATCGGCGAAATTGCAAGTAAAATCGGACAGCTTTATTATCATTACTAGTAAATATTATCCCTTATAATAATTCTTTCACAAATTTGAATTATAATTTTATCACAAAATAATTTTTCAAGTTTAAGAACCAGCGAAACGAACTACCTGAACGAAGCGTATCAATTTTATGCGGCCATAAGAGGCCGAGCATATTATTCGAGGGCCATCAAGGAGGATCGGCCCGATTTGATGGTTAAGAAGTTACGCTATTATGCACGTTTTATTGTTGTTTGCTTGCTGTTAAAGAAAATGAAATTGGTCCGTGAATTAGTGACGGAATTAGAGAAACAAATACAGGAATATACGGCGACGTAAGTGATAGTTTCAAGTGATAATTCAATATCATTACAATGGCATATCACTTCAGAATCGATAATCCAATTGATTTTATTTACAGTTACGAACCGGAAGATCATTTAGAATGGTCATTAGTTCTGGAAGAGATTAAAGGTTTTATCAAAGCTGAAGCTGCCGTGGCTGTTCTTCATGCGGATTCCAATCCAATAATACTTTCGCACAGGTGAGAAAAATTAGGTCGACGTACTGACGAAAGGATCTTGCGAATATAGCCCGTGCTTTCTTAGTGAGGAAATAGAATAGTTTTGAACAAATGGGTCATCAGCGTTGAAAAAAAAAGGGGATTGAAAAGGGGATTTATAGAGGAAGTAAGAAAGAAAGGAACCGCGATATAAATTCTCGGGCAAAAGAAAAAAATAAATCTATAATTGAATCTGTATGTGTAGAATGTATTTCGAAACGTGATGGCCTAATTTGTATGATAAGATTTTTAGTTTGGGAGGTACCCTGATTATTAAAAAGTTAATTTGTTTAATTATGATTTTGAGGTTAAGAAAAATTGCAACCACAGAAGACTTACCAAATAAAATCCTATAAAATCCTTCACGCTTTCCATTGCATTCATAATTTCGTCCCAGTTTCATCAATTGTTTGTCCCAATTGTCATTGCCATCAAATTGATCCGATCATTATTGCTTCGTTCATGTTTGAGTTTGAATGAAGTTAACGTTACAATTGCACGTCATCAATATCAAACACCAACACTTGCACTAGCACTTTCACACCCCAATACCTCCATCCAAATCCACAAACGTATCCATCACACTTGCATTCTTGGTTCTTCTGTGAAAGCACGGGCCTATGTCAACTTCCCATTAGAATAGTCCAACTTCCCCAATTGATGATCAGTGGTTCCGGTTCTAGGTTGTCCCCATTGACGACGCCTCCTTGTGAACGGTCTCCGCATATGACACTCAGTCTTCAAGAGATTCTTATAGTTGGCTCTGCGTGCGAGCAAGCGAAGTTTTCAGAATTAACCATGGACATGTTTCGGTGAGTGCATCGTCATCATTATCATTATAATCTAATTACTTAATATTGATAGTAATGTTTTCTTTTTCCTTTAGAATGCTTCAAACTTTAGAGCGTGAGCCAACAGAAACTTCTGCGCATCCGATGAGTATGTCACACGGCGGCATGCACGTCGGTCACGATGCCAGTCCGGCAGCTAGTCGTATACCACCATATGGTGTTCCGGGATCTAAGGGCTATCTTGAAAACGGTCGCCATTACCGAGACAATCCTCATAAGTATTTATTATATAAGCCTTCGATTAGTCAGCTTCTGGTGTTTTTAGCTAGTGGTTTTAAAGAATTGCCTCCAGGTGGAGCTCTGCTCTTATACATGTCAGCTGATGGTTGTTTCTCTACTACCAAACATCCAGAGGATTGTAAGTATTAATGACACAGAGAGAGGGCGGAATTTATTTACTATAATGAATTATTCGATTAGTTGGTTATGAGTTGGGTGGTATTGCCACTAGTGTGAAGCGTGATAGCATTGAGGGTGGTGGCATCGCTTGCCGTGGCAAATCCTACAAAGAAAATCATTGCCTCTATCCCGGTGATCTGTATCCGTTTACGCGGAGACCGATGTTTATTATAATCGATTCGGATAATTCGTTTGTTTTTCAACATATTCCACGATATTTTGGACAACCTTTGGTTATATTAATGTCACCGCAAGATGTACCACCAGCATTTCAAGGTAAATCGACATGTGAAAATTCGTTAAAATCTTCTACTAATCTCAATAAATTTATTATAAAATTATAGATTTATTGAAAACAATTGATTTGCTTCTATGGTTTTTGTTAATTATTCAATTTTGAAAAATTTTTATATAAAATATTTTCTATTTAAAAATATCTCTCGATTTCTTTGGCCTTCTCCAGCAGATGTCCAGCATCATGGTTCCCTCTTTACATTGTTCCTTCACTCCCCCCTCACCGCATTATGTTATATTTGCAATGTTGGCGATGTGCCTATACATCATTGGGAACGTTGCCAATCATATGTGGATCGTTTTATTACAGAGGCTTCAAGACTTGTGACACGTTGTCGAATAGATGAAATCGAGCAAGGTATCGGATATATAGGTAAGAGGATCGCATCAGATTGTAAATGAGTTAATGTTTTCCGAACTTTTGTTATTTCATTGTAAGATTCATCGTATGTGCAATTCTTCGGAGACGATTTCTTACGCACATTGATACTGCGTTTTGTATTCTGTGATGTTGTGCTAAGATTACATCGCGGTTTTCGCGGTCGCCACATGAAACCACGATGTGAGCCACCCTTGCCATCCACGGAACTGCTCGAGCATCCTTCTTTGTCGCATATAGTATTCCAACTGGCATCGGCACTCGATGTGCGTGGCCATTTCTCAGAAGGGCCCGAATGCGACTGATGATTTTTAGGAATAATAAAAATTTTTAGACATATTATAATAAGTATAAAATTGTTACACTCACACTTATACACTAATAATACACGTATTGCTGTTTCGGTAAGTTCTTATTTCGAAATTCTAAAAGAAATTACTTCTCGATTCAGTTTTCATTAATATAAATAACGTATATGTATATACATATATATCTATATACAACATTAATATATAGATAAATATATATACATGTATGTGTAATCGAAATAAATGAATTATTACTGATAGTATTAAGACAACCATTTGTATCTTGTATTACAATTAAATATTTCTTTTGTTCTGATTCCAACGTATTACAATAAATAGAAATATATATATACAAAAACTATAAAATAATTGAACACAATATTGCGTAATGCGATTATATACAAAATAAAGTACATAAATGGAATATATATACACTTATACATATACATAACTAAATTAAAAGCTGAGCTTCGAGAAAGTTATCTTAATAATGCCATAAATCAGCAATTCAATCAGCTACAACAACAACAACAACCATACTAACCAAATGACAGCTACTAAAAATAGTTAAAATAAATTTTGCAAGAAATAAACATTTATAAAGCTACGGAATGTTCAAATTGAAAGTTCACTGCCCAATTTTTGTCGAAATTAATTAATAAAAACGTTTAATGCAAATTTTCATTTTCTCTCGAACAGATATTTTTTAAAAATTATCGAAACATATTTGAATTGAAAATAAAGATTTCTAATTCTCACTCTTTAGAAATGAACGCTCATTAATTGTTTCTAATTTTGAAGAAATGTAATACGATACTATTTTAAGGGAAAAGTTTGTTAAATAATTGATTCTCTAAATCGATTGTTTTAAGAAAAACTAGTACTAATACTCCAAAAATAACTGTACATTAAAAATATCTACAATTTTCTTTATACGTCCTACTATTTCACTGAAGAGAAAAAAATTAAAAAGAAACCAACTAAAATATTATTAAGATTATATTTCTTCTTTTGATATATAATAAATAATATTTAAAGTTAAAAGAATTTAAATAGATTAAACTAATACTTTTTATTATACAAATATGTGTTAAGATTCATCCTGAGACTCGATGATAACTCTAATATACTCATTTTGTAAAATATTTGTGCGTAAAAATTTTTTATACTATAAAACGAGCCGGAAAACGGAATAACGCAATTTCAAAGTTAAAATACTTATATTTATCTGAAAATGCAATACAACAAAAAAGTATCACAATACCAGGCGAAATCACTAATGCATAACAGCAAGAAAATTGTAGGAAATTTATATTATAGGTAACAATATGGAAAATTCGTATAAAATCGTTATCATATTCGATAAAATAATATGAAATAATTTAGCGAAAAATTTGAATGAAACAAATGAGAAGAAATTTAAAGAGATTAAGAAACTAAGATAAAGTAAATATGTATTGGAATAACAGAATATTTTCTTTCATTTCATTTCCATTTCGTTGATCTATTTTAATTTTAATAGAGAAATTAATAAATGCAATACTTACGTATGAGTATTTCTATAATATATATACCGCTTTAATAATGCCATTATTTGTATACAAGGATTTATAAAAAATGAATGAAATATATACAATGCATTACAAATAATAAAAATTAAAATGAATTTTTATTATTTAAAAATTAAGTTTAGAATAGATGAGCGATACAATTTACTTGGCAGCTTTTATGACAATTTAACGAGATTTAAAAGAATTCCAGATATTTCCTATAAATTACAGTTTTCACACAAATACGCTTCAGCAATTTGCTAACCTTGTAATTTTTGTGAATTTTTTATATCAATATCGAAAACATTATTATTAGTCCCTTGTAAAGGGGCTAATAATAAAAAGTGTAAAATTTGTACAATCAATTAATTGATTTTAATTGATTTTGCAAAATTTAAGAATATCTCTAAATTACGTTTACATTGCAGCGAATTCGTTGAGCCGATTGTTTAGTACTCTGGAAGTAAAACAGAATTTTTGCAACCCTGTGTTAAAAAAGAAATGTCAAACAGGCTGCATTTGTTAATGCCTGATTTACTTGTATTGTTTTTGTTTTGCTTGTATTTCTTGTTTGCCTCAGTCTCGCCTTACTTCAATTTGTTGCTTTATGGCCATAAAATCACAGTGAAAGTTTATAAAATGTGTGTTTTGACGTGGCAAGCGAAAGGGCTATCTGCATTATATATAATTTATTTTTTTCCATCCATTATTAATGATGTAATTGGTCAGGAAGTGCATAAGCCATGGTATGAGAATTTGCCTGCCGTGGCGATGGATTACAAGGTTCATATTGATGCCGGCAAAGAGGATTGCTACTATCAGTACGTTCAGCCCGGTGCAACATTTTATGTCTCTTTTAGTGTAAGTGACAAAAGGGATACAATATGTTCTACAGGAGCTTTTATAATTTCTTTAGTGTTGTATGTTTTCAAAATAAAACTAAACTACAGGTGGTTCGTGGCGGTGATGGTATGGCAGCATTTGCTGTACGTAATCCAGCTGGACAACTTGTGAAGCCATACGAGTGGCAGGCATCCACAGAATACTCCGATCAAGTATCACCTGGTGGCTATTATTCGGTGTGTATCGATAACCAGTTTTCCCGATTCGCTTCAAAATTGGTCAGCATTTATATAACGGTAGTGAAATATGATGCCTGGGATAAATATGCTAAAGAAATCGAAGAGCTTCAACTAAATATGCAAAATTTCACAGTAAGTTATTTCACAAAAATCAGAAGTGTGAAATTGGAGTTTCAGTGTTTCAGGATATTTTGATATAGATTTAAATTGTATTAATGGAACCGCAGAACGATATGTCTGCAGAACGATAAAATTAGTTTTGTTGATTTGCATAAGAATTGGGCGTTTTAAATTGTTGAAATACATAAAATGAGATGTAATTCAATTTATAGTAATCTTTGTAAAACTTAAGTAAATTTGCACCATCATAGTTCGCACAGTTTTCTTAAAGTTGTATAAGCTGAAGAGCTAAAGTAAAATGTAAAGAGAAATCGAATTATTAGTATACCACATTTTTCATATATACATTTATAAAATGCATTTAAAACGAAAGCTACTCCCGTTTTTTCCAAAAATGTAAATAATTTTTGTTGAAAACTAAATATGATCTAAAAGTTATATAGATTTATTACTTAAATAATACAAAGATACTATCGTTATCAGTTGCTAATCAAAAACTACAATTTTTATAATACAATATTTTACCTTTTTTAGAACACAATCGGTACCGTGGAGCGTAATATCAATGACATGCTATCGTATCAGTCGTATACTAGAAATCGGGAATCCCGAGATTATGCATTGCTGGTCGATAATAATTCCTACATTCAAACATTCTCTCTTAGTCAAATTGTAGTTATTCTTATTACATGTTCGATACAGGTGAGTCAGACTAAAGCAAAATTTGTAGCTTTCCTAATAATTTCAATTTTTCTAGGTGTTTTTTGTAAGGAAATTGTTCGATGTTAAATCATCATCAAGAAGTCGCATATAATATCAACTGAATTAACTGAAATAATGTCTGCTTAAAATCCCATCCATCCATCATATCATCTTCCAATACTAATTTTTTTATTGAGCAAACTGTTAAACGGAGCAGTCGGATATACATAATAAACATTATCATATAAAATTACCAATTCTGTTCGAATTTACATTGAATATGTTAACATTTTCAATTTAGTTTTCTTTTAAATTATGTTTATAAAGCTAATTTTAAGCAGTGAAATCTTCTTTTTAAATATTGCAGGGAAAATGATCAGAAGAACAAACGTAATGTGCTCAAGTTATATAGAGATTGAAATTTGCAATTATGAAAATTAGTACAAAATTATAAACTATTTAATGGCTATTTACTTAGCTCTCTTTGTAAAATACCATTCCGAAAGATCTATGATCGAATAATAGTAAATAAATCTATATTTTCTTAAAAAATTACAGTAATTAAATCATTCCTTATTACAATGAGGTAAGATGTTTAAAATGAGTTTATGTTGTTATAAAATAAATTTTATAGGTGGCGTGATTGAAGCTAATTTGTTTTGTAACGAGGCGGTGCAGGTTTTCCCACAGCCAACCTAGTTATGAAAAAATTTATATGACGTTACACCAGAAATGTATCTTGGAATGTGCACATACATGTTCCAGCATAAGTAGTTATGTATAAAAAATGGAATATAAATGCAACTTCTGCTTAAGGGTTTTTATTAATTATTTTGAAAACATTGAATTCGGATAGATTTTTGTTGAAGAGAAGCTATCAGTTAATATTGTTTGGTTATTACAAATAACTAGAATATTCTTAAGCTTATTGGACAGGATTTAACAAAATGGGATTGATTTAATTATTTGTTTGAGCATCAATATGCGTCAGTTTATTTCAGTATTAATTTTTTTCAATAGTTTTGGATTAAAAATTATGGAAATCTTTGATTGTTACATTTTCGAGCGCGTCACTACGCGATCTTGGAAAATCACCCTTCAAGCTCTTTGGGATTTTAAGCTACTTTTGTATCTTATGCAAGACACTTTCCATTGAAGAATATCATAATTTATACTGTTACAACCATTTGATTTACATGGAAATGAATAACGAAAATATACCTATTTGTGAACGCACTGATGTAATTAATATTGGTGATACTGGGGATGATATTTAACAGTATCGCGCTTATTAAGAAATTCTCAAAAAATGTTTACTCTAAAGGTTACAAAGTTTGATTTTGTGTTTGTTCGTTTACTGTTTTTTCGTTCCTACGGAACTCTTAAGTGAAAAACGAAGTTATTTTTTACAATTTTGACACCGAATTTTCCATACGGTAGGAAGGGGGGGAACATCGTTCATGTTAATTGTTTCCTTATTCGCTCATTCGATATAAAATAAAAGCATTCCAAACAAATTTTTTGTAAAATTAGTGAAATGTTCTTCAGTATTTGTATCTGCTGCAATATCTTATATCTGCAGGCCATAATTTGTATGAAAATACGTGCGCATATTCCTTGAAATACACAATATTTAATTGTGTAGTTAATTTCTGGGTTAACTTTTGAGGTAAAGTCTAACGGAGTACCTTTTGAAATTGTAAGAAGAAATTCAAACATTCTCAACTATTCACATACGTGCATACAAACACAGTTAAAATTTATTCACAGGATATGAAATAGGAAGAAATTGGGTGGGAACCTCTGTATTGTCTTTTGCTTCTCTTCTTTGCAAGTATTCGTCTTCTTTCTTAGAACATATTTGGTCTGAAGGGGAGGGGTTGGGGGTTCTTTCTTACCTCGAAGAGTGTTCATAATCGACCTTTCGTATCGCAATGTATTTACGGATATACGTGACCGTCTGTAGCAAATGGATGTCGTGTACGACTATATACTGGTGGTGGGTGGATGCGAATTGTATCTTACGTGTAGTGGCCGCCATTGTTGGAATGTCGTTAAGATAGAAATTCTTTCGTGTACGTTTGGTCCTCTGCCTACCCGAATAATTTTGTTCGTGATTTAGCCGTACGCATTACCGAAATCCTTCTGTTTTGATTCCTTTAAGCAGTGTCGCAATCTCGTAATTTATGGAATAAAAAAATATGAGGTGTTAATTTTAGTTTTCAAAACTGATTTGGATTTAAGAGATATATTTCATTATTCAAACTTACCGTAAATGCAAAAGTAAGTTTTCTTTGTAAAGGGTTTTTATTTCTATTGGTTTTGAAAGTGTCACTCAAATTAATGTTTCTGCAGAAAGTAATGCTGAAAAAATTCAAAATTAAGGAGATATATTACTTTCAATATTTTCTATATTTGTATCTGAGAGTATATTGTATGATTCTTGATATTTTTAAAAAAAATTTAAATTTCTAAATGATTAAAATCGGAGCTTTCATTTGATAAGAAAATCGCTTTTTAGGCGAAACATGGTATGGTTTGATAACTCCAGATATTAGGAAATCGAAGTGATTTTAATTCCTATAAGATTCTTCAGATTTGTGAAAGGGGATTCTGATTCTTAATATTTTTATGCAGTATATAAAATATTTATTTCAAAAATACACTTTGAAAAATGTTTTCCATTGTGTTTTAAATAAATAACTTTTTGAGAACACTTTTCAGTATTTTCAAGAATTTTATTTTATTAATTATTCGACCTATTTTGACCACTGTGCAATAGTGAATCAGATAAAGAAAATTTCTACGCAACGCGTAGAAAATCTCTTGCCAGCGGATAATCGAGACAAAAAAAACAACAACAGGAATAAATAATGCATGCTGCAACAGCGATTCGGATATACCGTTAAATACCTAAAATGCGTAGCTCCGCCCAAAAGGTTACAGAAGCAGTTGTTGAAGCAACAGCAGAGGACGCTTAGATGGCGGTGTCAACAATTAATGTAAATAACGTTATCACGGAGCATGCGCTTGAGTTTGCAAACAACAACGTCTGAACATTTCTCGGTTCAGATTCGTTGAGCGTGAGATAGCGATAGCCATCTTACGCATCCTTGTAAGAGACAATAATAATAACAACAACAAATGGTAAACAGCAGTAACAGAAACGCCCGTGGTTTTATTTCGTTGATTATCTATAGTACAGTCTGTTGTTGTTGCAATCGTTAGTTTGTGGGAGGAGAAGCCGTAGAATAGAGAATTTTACAGGGCACCATCAGTGAAGCCATCTTCATTTTTGCCCTCACTGGCGTTTACGGTTTAAAGAAAGAGATGATCTCTGTGTGTATTTCCGTCGAGGAAGAAGGTGAAGAAGAAGAAGAGGGAGCCTCTCCTTGTCAATATGAAACATGACCAAATAATTGCTGATGTCCTTAAAATAAAAATCCCAGAAAAAAATATTAAAAGAGCAAATAGAAAATGGCTCGCTTGCATACTTGTGGGTCGGTAATTTGGCAAAACTGAAAGAGGTGCTCCTTGTGGTTGACTATTTCAGACAACCGCAGAGTTCCTTTGCTGCTTGCATTAAGACAAAAACGAAGATAGATGACAAGATTGTTGTCTCTCAGCTCTCGTCGTTGCCGCCATAGACGCAGCCGTTTTCGTGTTTTCCAACAGAATAAGATAATCATTAAGGCAAGCAACTATTTGGTAGCTTCACGAACCCTTTCACTCCATACCATCTAGTTGTCTATTACAGCGCTTCTTATTCTTTTCGTCTTCTTCTTCTTCGTCCCTTCTTCCATGAAATGAAGAACTCTATTTGTATTACTGCCAGCTAGGCACGGAGGTCTTGTTGCGCGGCTGAGACCAAATCGATCGCGTTACTGAGTTTTAATCAAATTTTCATCGTATCACGGTTTGGACTGTGCAGAGCAATCGCCTGCCTGCAGAGAGCGCGCGCGAAAATTCTAAAAACGAAAGGAAGAACAAAACATGTTGACGGACAAAAGTTGCTACTTCGATGCTTGTTGCTTCAGCGGTCACTACTAGACATGCGACTTCCTCATCGAACCATTACTGACGGAAGTTATTGTGGCGCGTAACACACTGACATATAAGAAATATATATAATTTAAAGGGAAAAAGGAATTACAAAAATATATAAAAAAATCAAAAATCAACAATACACATATGAGATCAATTTCAAAAAAATCAACTTAATAATAATACTGATGATTATTATAATAGGAAAAATGTTTAAGTTGAGGCACGATTTTACGAAGTAGAATCTGTTTTAGACATTAAAGTGTGTGTGTTGCTCATTTCGAGTATTCGCGTTTGTCCATTACAAGATCTCGTGCGTCCTTAAGATTAACTTCCGGTTGAATTTCTTTATTCAAAAACGGATATCACATCATGTTGTGCATTTTGTGCATGTGGTGAATTGTTAATAATTAAATTTTAATTATTCATTATCCCGTCGGTAAATATTAATCAAGTCTGGATATATCAAGGTATTCTTCATTCGGAAAATTGAGGTATGTATAAAAAGAAGAAGAAGAAGATAGTAAAAAGTAGCTAATAATAAGATTGGTTGAATGGTGGAAATTAGAAAAGTGTTACAAAAGGATTAAAAAAACTTAAGAGATTAAAAAGGGCAAATAGAAATGAAAAATTATTAAAATTCACACATGAATTTAAATCGAACATAAATAAATGAGAAACTGCATCGAGAATAAATAAATAAATAAAAACCCAAGTAAACGTACTAACTTCAATCTGATCGATAATTAGTCCGTAGTCCGTAGTATAAATTTATAATTTAATTTCAGTAACTTCTGGAGACGCCTACTCATTTTTGAGACTAATTTGTTTCATTTGAAATTAAACACAAACATATGGTTTGCCTCCCAAGTTCGCAATTAAAGCTAAAAGTTTCGTCATAAACTCATATTAGTTTTAAAAGGCAGGCGTAGCACTGTTTCGATCTCATCTCTCCTTCAATACCAAACAGCTTAGGGAAAACGAGAATATTTATGACAATTTTCATCACAAAATCGCAGTCGTGGTTTTTAAAGACAGATAGAAAGACAAATGGATAGACAGAAAGGCAGACAGATGAACTGAATCCGGTAAGCGCTAACTTTTCGGGTCTGATTCTGAGACGAAATGTATATAATGTCCATTAAGATAATCCTTCATAATTTCTATATCGGTCTTTTATAATTAAAATATAGATGAAGAGAAACATATGAAACATTAAAAAAAACAAAATAAATTGAAGATGTGAAGATAAAATAAATTAAGATACAATAAATAAAGATGTAGCGTGTAATAAGTGTTGGAAGGAACATTTCTGGCAAACTGGAACAAGCCGGTTTCATTGCTATTTCTAGTAAGAATGTCGAAATTACGAAAACATAATTACGAAATTTTGATAAACAAAATAAAGATATAGTATACAGTTCTATTACACGACTGAGTCGATATAAAAATTAATGATTTTGTAATTAATTCGCTTTCGAATTAATGTTGAATAAAAAAATAGAATTGTGTCTAAAATCAGAAGCTTACTCCGAACAGCTATCTAGTTTTTGCGGAACAATTACATAAATTGAACCTTATATAATTTTTACAAGAACTTAGTAGAAAAATGTCCAATTTGCTCAATTGATTATAACCCAAAAGCAAGGATCTCAACTAATAATAATAGTAGTTCTAAATTCAGAAGATAGAAGACCTTCTACACCCAGCAGTTTTTTAGTTATAGGTATAATTATAAAAGACCCTATAAGAAAAATGCTTCCCTTACACAACCGTAGCCAAAGAGGAAGGTACACAATCTCAATTTTTTCAGATTCAGTTCAAAAACTTTTCCTTGGACTTCAGAATAGTCAATTTCTCTCGCACATTCTTGCAATTGGACTACAGAGTTATGGTACGGCTTTCAGTATATTTCCAGCATTTTTCAGAATTTTTAAGTTTAATTTTAGAGCATTTTGATTGGACTTCAGACTTTTACAATGTTCAGCAATCTCAAACACAAAATTTCGACTTTTTACGGGTTTTGGTTTCAGAGTTATGTAAGATATATACGTACGTACATTACGATGAAATAAGTCAAAGTCAAAATAGATTCAGAAATGTTAAAACTTTATTAGATATTACTTTATTAGATATTATTAAATAAATGTTAAAGCTTTATTAGATTCAGAAATGTACTTCCTTTATTTCGCACAAGGAAGTAAAAATAGTAGCCAGTCTATAATTAATGCCAGTATTTTACAGTTAGTACTAATCATATCTACAAATAGTCTTTAATTGAGTTGCTTACACAGGATGTATCTTTTTCTTGGACGCAGGTAAAAGAGTTTTCAAAGGAAATTAATAAATGTATGATTTAGTTTTGGAAGTTGGAAGGATGTTTTTATCTAACTATTCCATTAATATTATGCTCTTGTGTTCTTCATTATCGTCTAATTGTTATATATTCAATATTTGTTTACTTTTTTCTGGAAAATGAAATATATTCGACCCTCTCTGGACATGAAGCTTTAAGGAAAATAAACTATCTATCAATTTCAAAATGAAAGGAAACAAAATATTGTTCATTGCCCGATATTTTTTGATTTGCAGGCAATCCTTTTATTGTATTATATTTTTATGGATACAGTTTAGGCAATATAAAACACTATATCGAAAAAGGAACTATCCGAAGCTCTTTGGAAGATTATACCGCTAAATAAGCGCACCTGTATCTATCGTATCAAAATCGCATTAATCTATCTATTTGTCGTGCTTTTATTATTATTCAGAATTGCAGACTTTTGAAGGCTGAGATAAAAGCAATTAAAATAGATTAATTTTTTCAGTAAACAATAGACATAATTAGCTGTAAACATTCTGGTTCATTGGCGACGGATGCGAGTAATTAAGGGCCTGATTGCCGTTGTTCATGGTAAAAGCATAATTTGCAGTTTTCTTTAGTCTGAAATATCATCTGAAAGCTTATACAACGTCGGTGATTTTAAAGCAAAAAAAAAAAAAAAAAAAAAAACCCAAAAAAAAACAAAACAAATAAAATAGTGACAAATAAAAAAAGAGTACCCAGAATTACGTAAATTAATATACGTTTTATTAAAAATAAAATAATAAAAATAATACTTTTAAATAAATACTTTTAAATAAAGTAAAAGAAATCAAAATAGGATGAAAGTGGAATTAGATTTACGCGTTGATAAAATAAAAAAGTGAAAATTAAATATTAAATTGATAAATTTTACTAAAAGTTACTGAAAAAATCGTTTCCTTGTGCCTCAAGGTACCTTCCGTTCTTCTGTCCTCCCACTCGAAACCCCTCCCTCCCCTTCTTCCTATCCAATACATTAACAACCCTTACTCTTCTTCTATCACCTTTCACCCTCTCTGGCTATCTCGTTTTACGACTATGCAAATCTGATTTCTTACAAGCGATTTACGTTTCATTTTATTATTAATTAAATGAAATATTTCGTCTTTTAGCCATTAAATTTGGCCGAGAAACAGAGTTCTTTGTATTCGTAGCACATTTCATTTCGCTGCACGCGCTAGAACTTCCGTTTCTTCGTCATTTTCGACATTTGGTCGTTTGGCCGATCGTTTGGTCCATTTATTGTTTGTTGCTTTAGTTAATGTTCATAAAGCAGCCTTTAATCAGATATGCATCAGGATCATCAATATCAGCGGCAGTATCGTTTTCGTTTCGTTTCTAAAGCGTTTTTACTTTTAATGCGTTGAATACGGGTTGGGTTACAAGCAACTTCATCCGCCTTAGAGTAATAAAAAGGACGTGTGTCAGCAGATTACTTCTGTTATTTATTATACCGTATATCTGATTGTGTTGTTTGTGTTTTGCTTTGGTTTGTTTTTTTTTAATTCAAGATGTTATGGTTACTCTCGCTATTAACTGTTTTTGTGGGCGTACACATCTTGTTAGATAGGACAACCCTTTCCGCCCATTATTAACAGATGCAATCGTTACACTCAATCTTACTTTTTCACAAATTATTCTAAGGATTACTTTTGTTATAAAAGATGGATTAGCTGCCCGAAATTTCTCCACGTATTTTTGAATGAAATAATGTCTCCCGTTTTCAGTATACAATTAACAAAAACAAATTAAGAGGCCAATAACACATAATTATATATTATAACAATTTGTAGTTTTCGAACACAATTTGTTGACAATAAGCGATTACATTGATTCTGTTGGAAATACAACTTTGTTTATATATACTTGTTCAATATTTATATAGAATATCTAGAATAAGTTTGTTAGAAAATTTTCTGTATAGAAAATTTTTCTCAAAAGTATTATTATTATTTTCCGTAACTTTGCTCTCGATACAATAAGTTCCTCGTTAATAAAATAAAATATAATATATATATTTGGTCGATTTCCAATTCCAAGAAGGCTTTCTATTAGGAACTTTCATCAGGTTATGGGCCCAGGCTTGGCACACCTAGGATCGACACACACAGGGTCAACGCAGGAATTTTTGTAAGGAATTCAATCAGCAATATTTTGTGGATAACAAAATGATGGCTTCGTCTTTGTTCCAAATTGAGAAACTGGACGGACAAAATTACGAATCATGGAGTGTTCTCATGAAAAGTATCCTAATTCAATCAGGTTACTGGAAGCACGTAAACGGGAATATAGTCAAAGCAGAGGATGCAACTTCTGCGCAAATATTAGAATGGGAAACTATCGACGAGAAAGCCCTCGCAACAATTACTCTAAGCCTTAAATCATCCCAACTCAATTATATAAAGAACTGCAAGACTTCATTGGAGGCTTGGGTAGAGCTTAGAAAGATATATAAGCCATGTGGTCCTTTACAAAAGATGCATTTGTACAAGAAATTGCTTAACCTGGACATGAAGCAAAGCAAAAATATGGCGGAGTATTTGAACATCTTTACAGATATAATTAACAAATTAGCTGATGTTAACATCCAGATCCAAGAGGATTTATCGGTAATCATACTCCTATCAAATCTTCCAAAATGCTACGAAAACTTCGTCATCGCTATGGAAACGAGAGACCAATTTCCAACACTAGATATGCTGAAAATTAAACTTTTGGAGGAATGGGATCGGAGAAGTCAGCAAGATGTAGCAGAAAATCAGCAAGCTTTCGGCGCTTCAACAACTGAAAAATCTGATAAAGGAGAAAAGAAGAAATTCCTCAAAGGAAATTGCTTTGTATGTGGCAAGAGGGGTCACTACGCCAATAAATGCAGATCCAAGAAGGTGCATAAAACATGCTCACTGATCGCGATGGCAAAATCTAGTTGCGTGAACAAATCAAGTACTTGGTGTCTCGACAGTGGGGCAACAAGCCATATGTGTTCGAATCGAAAACTCTTCGCAGAATTCGAGAATAACAACGATGTTATAATGTTAGCTGATGAAAAGGAGATCCGTGCCAAAGGAAGGGGCACAGTTCTGGCTCATTTCAACGGTATAATGGTTGAATTTAAAGATGTTCTATATTCTCCAGATCTACATAGTAACTTTATTTCTGTTAATCGCTGTGTTAACAATGGTCATAGTGTAAAGTTTACTCAGAAATCTGCTGTTATTGTTGATGCAACCGGAGATCTGGTCCTTAAAGCAACAAGAAAAAACGGTCTGTTCGTTTGTGAAAGCGATGTGAAAAAAGAAAGGTTATGCTTTGCATTTTCGAGTAAAGAGTTATGGCACTTGAGGTATGGTCACCTTAATTTTCAAAGTTTGGATGAATTGCGTAAAAAGGATATGGTGAACGGTTTCGGTATGAAGACGGACTCCGCACACAAAATCTGCAAATCGTGTATGAGTGGAAAAATTCATGTCGCACCATTTCCGAGCAAGAGTGCAACAAGAGCAGTTGGGCTGTTAGACGTGGTTCACTCCGACTTGTGCGGTCCGATGAATGTAGGTTCTATTGGGGGATCAAAATATTTCTTAACGTTCATCGACGACATGTCTCGAAGGATATTTGTGTATTTCGTGAAACATAAAAGTGAGGTTTTTGAGACCTTTAAACAATTTAAGATCATGGTGGAACGTCAGACGGGTCGTAAAATTAAGTGTCTAAGAAGTGACAATGGTGGAGAGTATGTCAACAAGGATTTCAATACATATCTTGACGAGCATGGTATCCAACGTCAATTAACAGTACCGTATACTCCCCAACAGAACGGTATCGCTGAAAGAGCGAACAGAACGTTAGTGGAAATGGCACGTTGTATGCTAATTCATTCACAATTGGACATAAAATTGTGGGCAGAAGCAATATATACTGCAGTTTACTTACGAAATCGATGTCCTACTAAGGCAATAGCATGTAAAACACCATATGAAGTATGGACTGGTCACAAGCCGAATGTAAGTCACCTTAAAATTTTTGGTTCATACGCTGTTGTCCTCAATAAAAACAAAGAAAAGGGCAAATTTTATTCAAAAGGTTCGAATCTAATTATGGTCGGATACTCAAGAGTATCCAAGGCTTACCGTTTATATGACGAGAAACGGCAAGAAGTTATTGAACGTCGAGATGTATGGTTCGATGAAGGATTCAATAAGCATGAAAAAGATGAAGGCATTTGTACATCAGATTATGATTTCATTACATTCGATCCCGAACTCGATAGGGAAAGAAGTAGCGTTAAGACTGCAACGCAAAAGAGGAACGACTTTGAACAAGTAAAAGAAAAACAAGTAGATGAAGAAAACGTTCAAAAAGTTGCGCTACAAGAAGACTACCTAGACACAGATGAACCTGAGGAAGTAGAAGGTGAAGAACGTAATGTAGATCCACCTGAACGTGAAAATACGCATGAAGGGGAATATTCAAGTACCGATATTTCACTCGAAGGGGAGGATCATATATTTAATAATGGAACAGTAAAGAAGGGTCCTGGGAGACCAAAGATTGTCCGAAGTGGAAAGCCTGGAAGACCAAGAAAAATTCCACATTATCTACATAATGCGACGGGAGAGCAAATACCAAAATCTTATGTAGAGGCATTCTCCAGCAAACATAGTCAAAAGTGGAGACAAGCCATGTCAAGTGAAATTTCGTCCTTGCAAGAGAAGAAAACATGGTCCTTAGTTGATCTTCCACGGGGGTACAAAGCCATCAAGAACAAATGGGTTTTTGCGTTGAAGAGAAATGGGAAAGGTCAAGTGATTCGATACAAGGCAAGACTCGTGGCAAAAGGTTGCAGTCAAAGGTATGGCATAGATTACAAGGAAACATTTTCACCGGTAGTTAGATATTCATCCATAAGATTACTGTTAGCTCTAGCAGTTGAACACAAGATGAAGTTGCATCAGATTGACGTAGCTACGGCATACTTGAATGGCGAGTTACAGGAGGAAATATACATGCAGCAACCAGAAGGTTTAACAGATAAACGACATCCTAATAAAGTTCTACTTTTGCATAAGGCCTTGTACGGATTAAAACAATCCGGAAGGGAATGGAATGCAAAACTGAATGATGTGCTGAATAATTTAGGTTTCAAAGCCTGTATGAATGAACCTTGCTTATATAAAGCTATTCGTAATGGTAACTTAGTTCTCATAGCTGTTTATGTGGATGATTTAATTATTGGATGTCAAGACCATAGTGAGATTTTTAAAGTTAAAAATGAAATCAGTGAAGAATTTGAAATATCAGATAAAGGTTTACTGGAGCATTTCTTAGGCATGGAAGTGCAACGTGATGGGGAATGTGGAGATATTCATGTAGGCCAGGAACTATATATCAAGGAATTGTTGCAGCAGTATGGTATGGATAATTGTAAGCCAAGTTCAGTTCCTCTAAATTCCGGATTTCAAATTAGTTGTAACAAAGATTGCAAGAAAGTTGATACCAAGGTATACCAATCGTTAATTGGTTCCCTTCTATACTTAGCGTTAACGACAAGACCAGAAATACTGCATTCAGTATCAAAGTTGGCTCAAAGGAACACTGACCCTCATATGGAACACTTTGTTGCAGCGAAGCAGATTTTGCGATACTTGAAAGGTACATCGAAATTAAAGCTTAATTTCTCCAGCGGTAGTAGTAAGCTTTTTGGATATGTTGACGCAGATTGGGGTGGTTGTGACATGAATAGAAAATCATATTCCGGATTCGTGTTTTTCCTTGGAAATTGTGCTATTTCATGGGAATCGAAGAAGCAAAAGACAACAGCATTAAGCAGCACTGAGGCTGAATATATTTCTGTTTCTAATGCAGCTAAGGAAGCGGTCTACCTACGAAGATTACTTCAAGAACTAGGATTCTGGAAAGACGATAGTGTTATATTAAATGTTGACAATCAAGGAGCAATGAAACTTGCGACCAATCCTGTTTACCACGGTCGTACGAAGCACATCAGCATAAGAAATCATTACATACGAGAAGTCGTCAAATCTAATGAAATTAAATTGATTTATTGTCCTTCTGAAGATAATATTGGTGATATATTTACGAAGAATCTTCCTAAAATCAAACATGTAAAATTTTCAAATTTATTGAATTTGAGATAGTTTCATTAACGTAAATATCCATGTTTGAGGGGGAGTGTTGGAAATACAACTTTGTTTATATATACTTGTTCAATATTTATATAGAATATCTAGAATAAGTTTGTTAGAAAATTTTCTGTATAGAAAATTTTTCTCAAAAGTATTATTATTATTTTCCGTAACTTTGCTCTCGATACAATAAGTTCCTCGTTAATAAAATAAAATATAATATATATATTTGGTCGATTTCCAATTCCAAGAAGGCTTTCTATTAGGAACTTTCATCAGATTCGACATTAGAAATGCTTAGAAAATTTAAAATTCAAATTCAAGGAAGCTGGTTTGATAAGAGGCGTTCAGTATATTCTCGGTAATAGAATGCCTGTCACGACAATGTCGAAGAAAAGTCGAGCGTTGCGAACTGTTTGAAGAGCTCTGTGATAAAGTTTCATCAAATATTATGACATGTCGTCAATATTTAACGACGCGGGCATGTCGTTATGCCTTTGACAGTGAGCAGATATTCGCGCTGTGACAGGAACGCTCGTGTATGGCTCTAACCACCAACAAATGGTTCATTTTGGATGAGAGCATTTTTCGAGTACCCTTTTGCCGAATTATCTTCCTCGAATCCTTTACCTCGATTAGGTAGCCTTTGCTCATATCAATTTCTTTATTAATCCCGCCACTTTTCGGGGTTCTAAAGACCCCTAAGAATATATTTTAACCTTATTAAACCAATTTAAACGTTTAAATTTAAAAAATCAAGGCATTTCTTTTCTAAAGAATGTAAATTTGAGTCAAGTGTTTATCCAAATAATTTATTCATAGGATTTTCGTACTGGCTGTAGACCCATAGTCTCCAAACGTGAGCTTTCGGCTTAGCTTTCATAGAAACCACCGTGAATCGTTGTACAAATTTCTGCCCACGTCTACGATGAGATGCATTCATTTGCATCTCAGAGGAATGAATAAGGCATAAATTTAGAAGCATAAATCAAAGAGTTTCACTTCCGATGATGATGACGGTTATGACGATGATAATAAATATGAAAAGAAGGAGAAGAAGAGAAGGTTAATTTGAATACCGATATTCGTTAAACAAAGGCTAAACAGACGCACAGACACACAAACAGAAGTACGTTTAAATCTATAGACAATACGTATACAGATACATATATCCATATACATGCATTGAAACGCATAGACGCCGTTCGAAATTATCCAATTTCATTCGAAATACTAGTATGTATTTTTTCGCTATTTTCGACTCGTGTAAGGATTACGCTCGAATAGTCCGTTGAGGAATAGTGAGTAGGAGTTATGGATATTAAAGAGGCAGCAGGTAGTGGTGGGAGAAGGGTTTCGCCAGACGGTAGAATACTTGGAAAAGCTGCAGTGCGTAGCTACGGTTTTTCATTCGTTCATCCGGTTGGTGCAAGATCTATTCCCTTTCTCCCTCTATCCCTCTCTCTTCATAGCCATGCTAAAATAACGCAACGCATAATTTTCATTTCTGATGGTGAAACTTAAATTATATGAACATAAATTATGTCGAATAATAATTATATAGTCAGGGGAAGGTATTGCATTCAACAAAGATAATGAAAATTTTATGGAAAATATCATGAAAAAACGGTGCAATGGAAATGTGCGAATATCAATTCAAAAGGCAGAATTTTTATATTTATGCCTCCTCGTAAAGTATTCGTAATTTAATGACTTACCTGTTATCAAATGATCATTATTGTGAGCATGAGGTGAGGTCATGAGAATCTGATATTACTGAAAAATCCATTTAATAGCTCTTTAAATATTTCCAAATAAATTTATTTATAATTTTGCTATTTTTTGATTATCCTTAATTTTCTCTCAGAGTCAAGTGGACACCTGGCATCCTGCTCGACAGCGGCTCCTCCACCTACAGTGCTTCGGCTCTGCCCGCCGCGCCTGCAGCCAGCTTTAGCAATATGTACGAGAACTCTTGCTCGTATCAGACGGCCCTCGATCTGAAGCGTGTCTCACCGCCAGTGCTGACGCAAGTGAAGACCGAGGACTGTCTAACATTGGGTCAGTGTTCGCCTGATTGGAGCTCGTATCGTTTTCATCAATCCACATTTGAGCAGCTAAAGCAAAGTGTCGAGAAGGCAAAGGCTGCCTTGCAAGATCGCAGCACATTTTTCGGTGCATCGAGCGCATTTAGGTAAATATCTAAATTTAAATCTGACTTGAAGGAACTGAAGGGACGTTTCATATCAATTCATCCACACCCTCTCCTAATTGTTCTATAATCCAAATCTCTTTCTTTATATTTTCTAAATTGCAGTGATATTTACTCAACGCAACGTCTAGGCGATTCGTTAGAGACGACACTGCCCAACGTGCAGCCAACCAGCAACGGAAGTAATTGTATCGGTATTGCGGTCCATAATTCAGTAACATCGCCAGTGGTCAGTTCGCCGAGTCTTGTGTTGAATGGCAATTGCATTACGACCGTGGCATCTGCCACTACGGGGCAGCGTTACCGACTAGATGCTCTACATCCGGCAAACTGCTCACCTTTAGCACATCATGGCGTTATTACTTCAAGTGCGCCACCGCCCCTGACACCAAGTGAACCACTAGACCACTCAGGTGTAGATGCGAAGCCACGTACAGGTCAGTGAAATAAATAAAAATATTCTTACTTTTCTAAATAATTAAGATTTATTTTTATTATATGAAAATGTTTTGTAAAAAATTTAAATTCTTTTTATACATTTTGATTTATCTTTAAAACTATTTCAATAGTCTTGGATGAAGAGGAACGAAAAATACTGAAGAAAACGAAATAAAAAGCAATAACTTTGATAGAGAAAATATTTTTTTGGAGAGAGTTGACAACATTTTGCGGAGGAAGAAATATGGTCACGTATGTTTTTGGCACAAAAAAGATACAGTAATTTTGTTAGGGGTGGGGTAGGTGAGCGGTAGGATTATTGTTTTTACCTTTTATTTTTGTTGATTTTATTTAGTATGGAGGCTAATTTAGTAAGGAAAATTGATACACTGGCATATTGATAAGAAGCATTAGCATATTTAAAAGAGCGGAAAATTGAAAATGTCTAAACGAAAAAAACACTAGAATTAACAAATAAATGAAAAAATGGAATATCAGAGACCAAAACACGAAATGCCCAAATGGCGTTAAGCAGCATGTTTGCGGTTTGTCCTTCGCTCAAAAATCGTCAACCGTCGTCCAAAATCCGAATTTATCAATATTAGCCCGACTGCTCGCGACTACTTCATGTCTACCTCTGCTTTGATTCCACCACGATTATGCCTCAAGTCTAGCCTTCGAATGACCCTTTGGACATTAAACAAGGTCGGACAATTTATTCTACAATATTTGTTACAGAGCAAAGTGGAAAATGTTGCAGTATTTTTTCTGTATTGTTTTGTTGACTTAGTCTTTCTTTGCGTTTTTCTCTCCTTTTTTTCTTGGATTTAGACAACCGAAATATGCTAAGTGATTCTTTCAAACCCTTCTTCTTTTTCTTCCTCTTCTTATTCTTCATGTCCTCTTTGGACAAGTATATTTCTTGTTGCAACGACCTTGTTTCACACGGAAAATTGATATGTCAAATTCTTGGACGGTATATGGGCCGGGCCCCGGTCACTAGCGGTATTCCTATAGTCGTAATCAAAGCTTGCATGTTAACTCCGTATTTGTTATGATGCACAACATTATTTTTGCTGGATTTTAGGCTTCATTATTATTTTTAGTTTGTATAAATTTTCATAAAAAGGTTACGTTGGCCAGTCAGAACGACTCATCCCAATGCCAGCCGTCCAGCCATTTTGCTTCGTGTAATTGAATCATCCGGCAGAAAGATTGAGTACAAAAGTTGTCTGTGATCTTGGAAGTCACTACCATGCAATTGCAATGAAGGGGAGGGGGGAGGAACAAGTAATCGTTTTTTGTTTAAACGTGAACTCTTCATTCAATTTTGATGGAGGCAGGAAGGAGTTAGAGGAGGATAGCCGCAGAATGAGGGAGATACGAGGATATGTTGGGAGGCTTTTCAACTTTTTCAATTTTATCAGTTTAAAATCAATGTGTTTCTCATTAAAATTGCTTATACTTTATTTTTTATTATTTTACACATTTTTAGTTTTAGAATATTTTGAAGTTTATTTAAATACTTTTAGTTTTTCCAAAGAAATTTTCATATATAGTCTCTCCGTATCAAAAGTTTATTTTATGAATGAATGAAGTCTTTCTTTTGTTTTATAGTTTCTTAATTTTTAAAGGAATTTTGAAGACAAGATTTCTTCTTTATGATTGTTTTTGTAAATATTTGAATTGTTTCCTACTTGAATTCGTTTATAAAATTCAGTTCTCAGAATATTTTTCAAATAAATTGGGGATACTGATAAAAGAATATTATTAAAGAATACTGTTAAAATAATAATTATTATAATTATCATTAATAAATTGATTTTATAAAGGGCAAATTATAATGAGTCTTCCATTTTCAAAATTGCAAAACTCATCGTTTGGTATTTTTATTATCATCTTGTATCGCTCTGGATATCTTTTGTTTCCTTAGGAAATTTTGTGTTACCCTTCAAATAAAGACCATTTAGTAAGGCTAATTATTTTGTTAATTATTTAGCGTAAATATTTCTTTAGAAGTATGAATGATGATACCACAATTAAATAATGTTCGTGAAACCATTGTTCTTTCTCGACTTGCCATTAATCCGCCACTCGTCCATCCATACATCCTTCTGAATTCATTAATTTCAAAATTTTCATCATTATTTTAAAAAGTAATTTATATGTAAAATTATGCAGACATTTTGAAAAAGGAAAGAAAGCAAAGAGAATTCAGAATGAATTCAGAATACTCCACCCCGGCCGAGAGGTCTCTGAAGAAAAAATTTATACAAGACGCAAATACATGATGTAGCTCCCTTTTGACATTTATCCTCCCACACAATTTTGATCTCCCCAAATTCTGCTCACTCTCTGTATCTGTTTAATCTCTATACAATTTTACCTTCCAATGCGCCTAACTTCAGATTATACTTTTTTTGGAATCCTACGGACAAAACGTAACGATTTGTGACGCATAATGAATTCCTTGAGCAAAAGTTATCACGAAGACAATAAATAATAAAAGAATCCTTTGAGCGTAAGGTACAATTGGTACGCCTTCATGAGTTTCGGGTTGTTAGCTTGGTTTTTTATGCTGAGCTTAAGAAAAGAATATTTTTTATGAGTATTATTTTTGTATTTCATGCGAAAATAGACAGAACAATGTACGTGAAGAAGGAGAAGAAGAAAGATGGTTCGAGGTTTTATGAGGAGATGATAAATAGAATGGAGACTGTGAAAAGAAATCTGTAGTTGTTAGAGTCAAAAAAAGAACGGCATCAAATAGCCAAAGATGGAAAATTTGCAGAAGGAAGGAAGGAGGACGTTGGTAAATGGTCGAAAAAGGAAAAAGATGGAGGAGCTGAAATATAGACAGCGATTCACAGAGAAGAAGCGTTTTAAGTTGCAAAGAGATGAATGCATTTAAACTTGAAAAGAATCTGCGATGCGTAACTCATTATTGCTGTAAACCTTTTCCTGGTGAAAACCTACATATAAACACATTCACACACATACACACATATACATACATACACACGTATTTATGAAAAACATTCAAAGGAATTATTCCTTGCCTTAACGGATGCGAGCGTTGGCGTGTGCATGTAGTGACCCGAAAGAATTACTCATACCTTTAAATTGTCGCCATTCATTCTTACTTTACATTTGTATACATACATACATGCATACACACTGTATTTGCAGTGTATAGAAACGCAGGTTATTGTGTTCGATGTTGTTTAGAGCATTCCTTCAGGGTTTAATCTCTTTTGAGATTTCAAATTTTAATTGCTTGACATTTTCTTTTGGTTCTGACATGGTTGACAATTTTTGAGTTTTTCTTTTGAAATGAGTAATTAAAAAAATTCCATTTTGCACACGATTATCTAAATGATGAGAATATATTGTTATAGAAAGATATTTTCAAAAAGCCTACGAATATAGTTATTCTTTTTGTAATCTTGGCAACATTTACAGAATGTTATGAATGTAATCTCGCAATTTGCTTGCACAATTGTGCTTTTTTTTGTACCTAGAAAAGTTTTGCGTATTATAAATTATTAAAATTATCTAAGAAAAATTGCGTCCGTTTATTGATAATATATAATTATCTTTCTAAAATAAAATACCATGGTCCAAAATTAAACCGGGTAAGACTCTTAAGACAACATCAGCAAGAAACGATCTTCTGCGGCTTTCTGTCGCGTTATTGATTAAAAATTCATCAGAAAAGCTCTAGTAACTAACTAGAGTAAGTAATTAAAGTAAGTAAGTAAAGTAGTAATTTACGCTAACGTAAATTTGTTTTTGATGCAAAGTCTTTTGAAATGTTCTTCTTTTGATGTCTCTATCGTTAAAAAAGACTTGTATACAGTTTTCTAAAGCAAGGCGGTCTTTAGTCGCGGCACTATTATAAACCTTTTACCAGGGAAACGTCGGTAATGTAAAATCAGTTTTCAAAACCTTTTCGGTGGCAGTGGAGAATTTGTCTTTGGTTATTTCGGGACTCAGCCAATTAAAGCTAATTCTTTGCATTTGTTAAAAAGATTACAACGATTGGTTTTGTTGGAAAATCTGATTTTTGGTTCGATGTTTTTCGTGCTAGTCCTTTTTACAAATAATAACGCAAGCAAGAAAAGTATGCATCGGCGTAGGGATTACTTCCAATAGCATTTTATTAAAAATTTCACTATATTACAAATTAAAAACAAAGTTTCAGCATTTTGCAACGGTTCTCTCCTCCATGCCTTATTGCCCCTAATAATGCCAGACGATAATCCCTAATTTCGAAAGATATAGACGGGTCTTTCCTAAGATAAATAAATACCAACAAATTAAATTTAATGAAATTATCATTATGTATTATTGAGTTATGATAACATTATCTACTGCACACGCTTTCCAATTCGCTACAAGTTACTTAAAATGTTTCCTATCTATAACAAAAGATTTATCCATTATCTCTCTTTCAGTTGCACAAGCTCCGAAGCTATTCACCTTTTTTCATCTACGCCATCCCTTTCGATAAGAATCATAATCCCATGTTTATAATAAACAAAGATTTACGCCAATTAAGCACTTCCAAAAATTCTCAAGAGGCTGGTTTGGGCCGCACCGTCAATAGATTCCACCCCTTCAATTAAGCTACCCGTTTTCGAAGTGCATTGCGGCTGCGGTGATTTACGCAGTTCCGGTCGGTTGCGAGCATCGAATGTGAACGTCGTTTCGTTGAGGTTCAACTGACACACTCATCGTGTTGCCAATCGAACGGAGCTCGTAAATCTCTGGTAGATTTCGGTGATAATAATGATGATGACGACAATGATAGCGATAATCGTGATAATGCTAAAATAAATATTTTTTCTTCTGTTTAATATTTGCGTTTGCAGTGATATGAATATAAAACGATGAATAATGAAAAGAAACATGGGAATCAGTTTTATGAATACTCTGAGGATATTGTTCGGTTGGTTCGATTGTTTTGTCTGCTATAGATTTCTGGTATGACGAATCGCGACGTGCTGCCTTAATTTCATTTAGTTCTTTATTGAATTGTCAATGTTTTATTTAGTTCCAGCTTTCAATTAATTTTCAGTATGGGAATTTTTAGTTTGCGAATCCTGGAATGAGGAGGGTTGGATAATTGTGTATTAGGTGGATATATAGATATATTCAGTTGTCAAATTCCGAACATTATATTCTTAAATCTTTATTCGCATATTCTTTTTCTTATTATTTTAGAGAAATCGGCGACGAATTGTCCGACGAGTACAAGCCACCACCAGATCAGCGATAGTCATCGTGGTACAATTAAATGCGTATCAGGTTGGTAAAACATACCCTTGCTATTGTTTTAGCTAATTATTATTATTACAAATTATTAATTTGTTGAACTGATTAATATATCGTGATAAAATATAAGAGAAATTACTCTGATAAATTAAGGTTAACATAATTATTAATCATAATTCAATTGATAATTATCATTCATTAAAAAGTTTCAATTCAAAATCCTGCCAGAAAACATAAATTCGAAAGCTTATCATGAAATAATGCCAGTAGATAGCTTTCGCTTAAAGTAAATCCAAGACAAACACCTTTATTTGTCGAAAGTTTTCACACTTAGAGGGCGTAGCAGTCGATTTTTTATTAAACTGTTACTTGTGAGGCAAAAATTTGGATTTATCAATTGATATTTTTAATTATGAAAAAAAATTTATGAGATAAAGTTCTACTCGTTGGAAAATATAGAAATGTTTTTATTGTCATGGTCATTCCAATACTTTAATACTCTAACCTTCTAAAAATCATAATGTGTAACAACGTTTGAGTGATAAATACTTGAGTGTAACTAATCGCCAGTAATCCAGGCAATATCACAATTTCACAAAAGAGAGTCATCAAACTCAAGCTTTGCCGCAGAGGGACTTCGTGTCAATGGGAAAGTTGGGTAAACAATGTCAAGAGATATTTCAATAATCACTGTAAGAACAATAACAACAAAAATAATAACAACAAAAAGCAATAGCAGGCAATAGCAATAAAAGTAAGAATGGTGTTGGCAGTGCCAGTAATGATGATATGACGCTGAAGTGCTCTTTAGCGTTAATCCTATTAAAACTTGTATCACACGGACGTACTTGAAGCACGCTTCTTGTTTCCCTCCTCACCATAACATTTCCCATTATCACGATTGTACCCATGAAGAGACCATTGATGTGCAACAGTCTGTAGAAGTCATCGTCATCATCATCATCGTCGTCGTTATTATTATCACAGCGATCATTAGCATTTTTAGTTCCAGGGTTTCGAAATAGATACAAGTTGAATAGGATTTGCTCTGAAGGCACACTTTATATTGTTTGATTTTAGACAATGAAACTAATCGAAGGATCATAAAATGATCAAAAAGTTGGCAACAAAAAAATATGCGTGAGAAAGTTATTCGAACGCGAAGGGCAATTAATAAAATACGTGCAAAGGGACAATAAATTTTCGGTGGAATAGCAGGAAAGAGGGTGATCAAGAGTGAGGGTGATTAGGTCATTCTGAAGAGCGATAGAGAAGGAAAATTCAGGAACGAGTGTTTATCAATTATGTGACAACTTGCTAATGTATATGAAAATGAAAAAAGTTCCGGTAAAGGGATGGGTACCCAAAATTGTTAGGAGTTGGGGGAGGAGTACTCCATAAATTCTGATTACTTACCTAGTTTTGTTTTGCAAATATTTTTTATTTACCTTACCACCGGAAAATAAATTAGATTGTTTGTATTAAATGTGGTTTAAGTCTTCGGCGAAACACGAGGTTAATTACGAGACAATTAATGCTTTTATTTTAAAAATAATTTTGAAAAATTTTCAATTTTCTAATGCCGAAATATCCTCCATTTTAAAAGTATTATTCCATTGCGTGCAAATGCAAATTTTTAAAAATATCTAAATAATAAAAAATTAACTTACGGCACTTTAAAAAAAAGACCCAATAAATGATTGTGAAAATGTTTATAACACTTTCCAGACGTTTTCCCATCAACGGTAATCATTGAGGGTACCGTCTGATGATTAATGATGGCTATCCAACATTTCGTTGTCCGAAAGAAGAATAAAATTTATGTGAAAATCTAAAAGCAGATTTCTGAGATATCCCAGAGGATGATTCTTTCTTAATTTGAGGGGTAAAGTGGAGACATGGCAGGGAAGGAATGAAAACATGACCGAAAACGTGATGAAATGTTAAGAAGAGAGAAACAGGCTGAACATGAAAATATTTATTTATCAAACGGCAAATAGTTTAGTAGAAATCGCATTAACCGAAATTTTATCGTATTTTAATTTAATCATCCTTGAAACATCCTTTACTGTCTCGAAATGTAAAAGGTTAAATTTTTTAATAACAATATTTGTAAATAAGTTCATAAGCATGACGGTAGCATTGATGATAGTGAGCCACACAAAACTTGGGTTTATCTTGTTCTACTAAAATATTTTAAAAATGTATTACAAATTTAGTAAAATTAGATTGTTTGATGATTCTCCTTTTGTCATGAATAAATTCTAAAATCTTTGGTCCGGTTGCGTTGACGGTTTTGAAGTAATACCCAAAATTATGTCTTATGACTTTACGAATGGAGCAAAATTTTTATATATAATTTTAAGCAATTATTGATTCTCGATAAATATTTTTCATTTCTTTAAAAGATTTCTTTCCTTAAATGATTTTTCGGTAGCTTAAGGATTTCCATGTGTTGGTTACGTTCAAAATGCTTTTGGAACTTTTGAGATCCTGACAAAAAGAATTATAAAACATTTCTACGTTAAACCATTCGTATAAACTATTCTTGACAAAGAAAAAAAATAATTTCCACAGAAATTATATCCTCGATGCTTTTAACGTCAGATTGGACAATGCAATGTAAATGCATCTCATTACTTCCCGTACGCGGTTCAGCATATTGTAAATGCCGTGCAGTTCTGTTGTCTAGAGCGCGCGATAGACAATGCATGTAATAATTGAGCAATTGATTCATGGCCAAAAAAGGGTCATGCGATCGATCCACAAGAACAATTACTGCTACAGAACAGTTATCGCAGATAAAATGAGCAATGTCAATATGGTTTTTGTCATTGTCACGTTTCGGTTGTTGCTTTGTTGTTGTTGTTATTATTATTGCTGAGAACTAACGATGATGGTGCCACGCGTTTATCTTCGACAAAAGTATACCGTACTTTTTTTCACACAAACGACTTGGGCGCGGAGTAAAAAAAGCATATTGTCAACCTCAAAGTCAAACCCACCCCGCCACTTAAAACCAGTGACAACAAACAACAAACAGTAAATAAACAATTAACGGTGCGCTAGTGCGTTGATGCGGTACCAAGTCCAACGATTGCTATGCGCACCCAAATGACAGCGAGTTGCGACGAGTGTGTGAAAATCTCAGTGAGCGCTGAAGAGAAACGACCGCTGCAAGGTCGATAACTAGTAGTAGTTGCCGGTCGATAGCTGGTGGGTTCACGTGTCAGGAGCAATAAATAATTGCTGAATGGCCGATCTTTCGACGTGGGTTCGGTTGGTCGGTCGGTCGATGTTCTCTTCATGAATTTTATTTTCTTCGATTGACTTTTTAACTTAGAAGTTTAACCCTCTGTACATAATTTTTCTCTACCCTTCCCACGGGTCGCGCTACTCCGTCGGAAGTGGCGATAGATATATCCCTACCCTTGGTTTTTCTACAATATAGACAATTTCAATATGCTTTCGTGTCCAAGTTTTTCGTAACGATTCGAACAGTTTTGACTAGGAGGACTAGTATATTCGAGGGCATGTGAACTCTCGCTCTTTTAATAATTTGTGGTATTCTATTCGTCGATGCTTTCAGTTGGGCGATCAAAAAACTTGATAGACGATTAGATAAATTCTATTGACAAATAAATTGTGCTAAATTGTTTGTTGGTTACCGCTAAGAACAATTACAAGTCTTTCTGTTTATTTGGTTCCCTATCTGTTCATACATTTATTCACTTTAGTTTTGCAGGTTTTTTTTTGTCAATTTTAGCCATAACGCAATTGTTGTTGGTTCCACAAGCAGACATTGCCAAATCATAAATTCGTAAATAGTCAACATCGATGCAGTATCATTTTATTTTTTCATCATACATGTCAATCTAAAGAGGACGGAAATTTGTTTCGCAATTCGCGTATTGAGTCTGTCTACGCTGTGAGACTAATAACTCTTATAGTTTTAGAGAATAAGTTATATCAGATCAAATTAAAGTACAGAGGAATGCTTAAGTTTGGTTTAAGAATTACAAAATCAACTGAATGATCGTTTCTTTGCAACTGAAATTGATCATTCATTAATTTTCAGTATTTCCCTTTTCCTCGAAACCGCGCCTGTTTCGACTACACTTCTAACATAGTTAGTTCCATTGTCGTCTTCAGTATCGCACAAATTAAATTCTCGTTGTCTGAACCATCTCGATTCATCATAATTATTAAAATAATATGACGATTATAATCATAATTAAAATGGCAATTAGTGTCTTCAAGTGTTGCCGATACCTGGGTCAAAACTACAGTCATAATTATTTTCCATGGGACATAAATTTCGCACATTCTTCATTATTTTAGCGTCATCACAATTTGCATTATCATCGTCACCTCCTTCATAAAAATGCTTAATTTTCAAAACGGTTTTTTTAGACTGTAGATTTTCATCTTCATATTTTTCACAGCTTCTGCACATTGCGTGACGCCCGTTTATGGATGGCACGCGAATTAATTCTCAATGGGTGGTCTCCATGTCTTGTGACGGTGAGGGTGCTGCAGATGGGTCGTCGATGGGCGCTCATCTTCCATAGTACTTTATAATTGTAAAATCACGACGTTATACCTTCTCTGTTCGATGCTTGAAGGGTACACTCTCGACGGCATTCTTCATGGCGCCGTATGTTTCATTTCGTTGAAGTTTTATTCGCTTAAATTGAATTTAAATTGTTTTTATTTCGTTATATTTTTTTCGTAGCCAAAATAAAACGAGGAATCATATCTGCCTGTTTGTTTGTCGTGTTGTTTATACAATATTTTGTTATATAAGTGTTAATTCTAAATATCATCCTGCTTTGTGATTTTGGCACCAGCGCAAATGTTCTTTTTCGCGGCCTGACGCTTTTCGACATTGTTGGGAAATTAATTACAGTTTACGGACCCGCGGGCAGACAGAATGGCGCGAAAAGTTGTGAAAGAACATCGAAGGAAAAAAATATAATACCTGAATGTAGACGCATCCACAAGAATACGCTTCACCCAAAGTCACTTTTGATCAATGTGGTTTAATAGTCGACCTTCAAAGTGCTATAGAATTCCTCTTAAATAAGGTTTTAAGGCAGATATTGTTTGCGGCAAATTCCGATATGTGGGATATATACATGCTAGGGATACATACATAATTTTCTCATAATTTTTTCAGAATGAAACATGTTGCTTTTGATTATCAATATACTTTGATATGCATATCAAAATAGGATTTAGAACTAATACTCCAACAATGATAATGGATAGATTAAAACTGTTACATAACATCATTAGCATTTCCTAAGAATATTATAAAATCCGAAATAGTATGTAGGTGAGAATCACTCCTTCACCTTCAGCAGCTTTGGATCTTGTTGGGTTCTTTTGTATTTCAGCCTTACTTTATACAAAATCAAAATTAGGGAGAGAAAAAAGTACTCGTAATAAACTTTCCTGCTGCTTTTCTTTTATCTGAGAATTAAATATTAGGATTTAATTCTCTGTAAAAGAAAATTAATGTTTCGCGTTTCTTTTGATGGTTTTGTTCTTCTGAATAACATCTTAAAATATTACTTCGGTTTTTCTCTAAGATACTGTAATCAGCCATTCTGGTATTATTCATTAGTCGACCACTGAGTTCCAGAGATAATGGGTGTCAGTTCTGTGTGCTTATATCATCAGCTCTTGGGAACTACATTGACCTATAATTACACTAACAGACCATGACTTAGGTTTTTCTGGGTTTTAGTTTCATTCTGACATGAAAAATGTCCACGCAATTACAAGGGGCGTTCAACTTATTCTCGGCGTCAATAACGTAGAAAAAGTTTTTGTAATTAATACTATTTTTATTGTCTAAAAACACTTTTGTTGTCTCAGTGCATTTTATCTGCATTGATAGAAAATTCTCAAACACCCAATAGAAATGAGCTTTCTTTCTATTCTATAAAATTTTCAATTAATGACACACCACCTCCTAGTGTGATTAATCGATCTCTGTAGCTTTCTAAAATTCTCTAAAATCTATTCTGTTCATAACCATTGAATGGAAAATTAAGAAATTAATGAATGACTGAATAATGATTTGATTCATTTGTTTTCAGCTTCTCTGTTAAAAGATTAACGTTGTAAATTAGTTTAAGGGCTGGTCTTTACAACACTGTTCTTTATCATTTAGCTACCCACCACCCACCCAACTTCATCATTAATCTGATATACTCGTTTGGGCGTTTCTAGAGAGCTTGTAGCGATTAGTTAGTCAAATATAATAAATTGTTTGTCACTTTATCACGTTTTCCTATTTGTGTCTGTTCTAAACTTTTTTGTTTCAGATGGTATTTGTATGGATGGATAGTACGTATATGTGGATGAGAAAGCAATTGATTATTAATATTGTTGCTTGTGTTTCTGTTTTTGTTATTGTTTTTATACGGTGTTGTTTTTATTTGCCTTGAAGGCATATTTTGGTCAACAATCTGTTTTAATATTAGCAATGCATTAATATTAGTTGTCGTTGTTTATGTTTCTGTTCGATGTGTTGGTGTTAACGATATTGCTGTTGTTTTCATTACTGTCCTTATTTTATGTGTTGCTGCATGAACGGCACGTGCTCATTAATGACGTATGAATGATGTAACACGCGAGGGTCACGTGCGAAATCACCGTGTTATTTTTCTTCAGAAATTATTCTTTGTGCATTTTGTTTTTGCTGGTCAGACTGCTCGTTCTGGTTTGAGATTCATGCCTTGAATTTTCATTTCTCTATATTCCATCATTGATTCTGAAGTCATGAAACGTCAGTTCAACAGTTACACAAACTTATAAAACACACTCACACAAAAGCACTCCTGTATGCGCTCATTTATGCCTGTATTGTATTGTATATATTTGAACAAATACAATAATGTGAAATTTGTTCAATGGCGTCCGTTAACTTCCGTTCGAAATGCACAGAAATGCTTCTGGCCATTTTTTTCGTTATTTCGCTTGAGTCAGAAACAAAAGGACATTTTCATTCTGATTCATAATGCGATCATCAAATCTAAAATCAATGGGAAGATTTTTTATTTTGTTTTGCAGAATATTATAAAGGATAAAAAGCATATGTGATTTTATTTTATTATACGAGCCTTCTAATTTTGAAGGTAATTGTTAAATCAGTAATAAACTAATTGTAGTTAACTCATTTCATCTTGAGAAAACGCCTCATATACCTGTGAACATCGATGCTTTGATTATCTTTAGGCAATGCTACGGCTAAACCATTTCTGCTTTCTCGGCATAACTTCGATCTCAACATCCGCCTAATCATATCATTTAAATCGAAATTTTCGAAAGGAAAAATGGTTACGCTCTACAATTATACACCTTGAACCCTAGACCTGAAGGGGACTCACTCTATTTTTCCGTTTGTAACGCACTGACGTGACGTGACTTGGCGTGACAGGTATAGACATGATAAGTATACAAAGGAGACATATATATATATATATATATATATATATATATATATATATATATATATATATATATATATATATATATATATATATATATATATATATATATATATATATATATATATATATATATATATATATATATATATATATATATATATATATATATATATATATATATATATATATATATATATATATATATATATATATATATATATATATATATATATATATATATATATATATATATATATATATATATATATATATATATATATATATATATATATATATATATATATATATATATATATATATATATATATATATATATATATATATATATATATATATATATATATATATATATATATATATATATATATATATATATATATATATATATATATATATATATATATATATATATATATATATATATATATATATATATATATATATATATATATATATATATATATATATATATATATATATATATATATATATATCATCAGAATCAGTATCATCACCCAACTCTATGCATGCCCGTCTGTCTATCTGATCTATCCTCATTGAATTTGACGGATATATTTTTTGTCATTATAAATTGTTTGGGATTGGGAAAACGGGAAATATCGGATAAAAGACAGCCCCAATTTTTGTAGTAAATATGAATTATTTCGTGATAGCGGTTAAAATTTCGTATGTTTGAGAACAGTTTTGGAGTTGCGAATTCGTTTCTGATGATTAAAGAATTCCAATTAAAAACTGGGTCACAATTACATTAGAAAACTGTAACCAAGAGGTCTTTTGAATTGATACTCGATTACTATAGACTGCTTAGAGTTCAAAATGGGTGCTGATTTTTTATCGGTGCTTATCTGCTGACTAACGCATGTAGGGCGTGTAAGCTTCGGCTAGATCGTTAGCGTTGTTAATTGTTTCTCTTCAATTGTATATTTTTATTTTAAAAATATTCATATAAACAATTTTCGATAAAAGAAATTGGAAATACAGAAAGATAGTTTTCTGCTTGTAAGTTTTGCTATAGAAAGTTGATTATGTTGCAGATATTTATATTAGGTTATAAGTACTAAGTTTTTTTTAAGATTCTTTATGTTTATCAGGATTCTGATGGTCGCTGATTCTGATTGCTTGCGATTCAGATTTTCGTTAAATATTTCATTTGAACATTTATGACAGGAAGGAAAAAGTGGCTAAGGAAGAGAAAAATCAAAATAGTATACGTGAAACAGTTTTATTGCAAATTTCCGTCAATTTATTCAAAAATATGTCTGCATCTGCGTACAATGGATAATATAAAGAACAAGAACATATATATATATATAAATAACATTTATAGCCAAAAATCCACTTACTCCGTGCTTAAGATAAATAAAAAAATAACAATTAAAACTGGTTTCTTAACATCCAACCCCTTCCAAATAAAAAATATAGAGGAGTGGAGTAGTAGTGAAATACTTTTGTATTAATTTTTTCCCAGCCCAATGAAATGTTTCTTCCATTTACCTTCGTGAAAGCGTTAGATAAATGTGCCTACACAAAAAGGCACAAGATACGAGTTAATGAAGGTTGTTTGAATAAATCATGCTAAAATCTTCTACCATCCTGAGAGTTTAAAATTGAAACAGAACAACATTTTTTAGCGATCTCGAAAATTAATTAAGACCGAGATAATAAATATATACCATGCTAAACACATACAAAACATACACAGACACACATACACATTCAAATCCAAGGATACATGCTCACAGGAGAGATAATCATCTACTGGTGCCTACCGCCGCCTAAGGTAATGGAATGAATAATAGTGGTAGTTATGGATGAAAGAATGAAACACTATGGTGAATTGAGTGGGTGGGGATGTACTTCGCAGGCGTTACTGTAATATGCAGTTGAATAAACAAGAAGATTCAGAGGGCAGCGTCGGCTGCGTCATGAATATGCGCCACTTAACAGTTCCTTCCTCTATCCGGCCTCGAAAACCCACCTCTGTCCAAGCGAATCGGAGATTTGTTGTTATATGGAGTGGAGTTGCGCTGAGCCGATTGAGCTCGTCTAGAAATTCTCACTTCGGCTCACTGAATTGGTCGCTTTTTCGATTGCGGTCTCTTAACACGTTAAACAAGATACTTGGTTTCCTTCTCGTTTTCTTCCTATCCTCGCCTTTTATCTTCCTATGTGATTTTTCCCAAGCATTAACACCATTTTCACACTCATAGTCCGTTTGCTCAATCGGACGTAGCATATCTTCCGTACTATATATGGAATGAGGCTGAATATCGGGGCAGAAAGCAACACGAAAGGCACGCGTAACGGTAATATCCTTATGTTTGGTGGAAGGAAAAAGGAAGTGGATAATACATCCGTCCTTGTTGCTTCGTGTCAGCCATGGGCAATAAAGTAAACACCCATCCGGCCCTCAGATTATTTTCGAAAGGGAACCAACACAGCCATTCCACCATCAGTTTTCTCCCTACTCCTGTCTTTACTTTCTCTGTTTCTACCGCACTCCCAGCCGCATTCTCCATCATTTCAGAAATTGCCCTCGATGTAAAGCTTCGGAAAAAGCTCAAGCCGTATTTGTTCGTCTGGCTTACGGTGGAGAAAACGCTGCCATTGATTTATGAATCCGCGTGATTTACAGGTTATACACACGTCAAAATAACGCATACTCATTGTTCAAGCTTAGGTCTTATTTAAAAAATTAAAAATTAAAAAAAAATGTGCAAAAGTTAAAAATTTTGGCATAATTAAAAAGATTGAGGTCATTCGAATTTTGGATATAGTTTTTCTACTTCGTTTCTACTTTTTATCTTTAACGGTAGTTTTATTAGAATATTTGTAGAATTTTCATGGACCTAAGCTTTCAAGCTTATCACTTCGTTCTACCTTTCAAACCTCAAACCCCTAACCTACCGGGCTATATCAGGAAAAACAAAACGTTTCTCAAGCAACAATAATTTGGCAAAATTTCCGACAGCTTACTTCTGCTCAGCCGCGGTGGGAAATTTTGCTTCTGTCGTTATTGTTGCTCCTGATGCCGCTGCTGTTGCCGCTGCCACCACTTGCTAGAGTCATTGAGCCATAAAGTCCACAAGCCACACCTTGTCCTGCGCTGATTGGTGCTCCGACGGAAAACGGAGTGTTGGTGGATTACAGTGTTAATGCATACCCGGTTCCGTTGTCGCTGCTGCGCTGCTGCGCCGTAGTTTGTAACAGAAAACAACCCTAAATCTCACTCAACACGTCAACGAGCCAACCAACGTACTAACCAACTCTCAACCCTCTGCCCACCCACCTATCATTCGCCTCTATCTGCTCACCCTTCTACTACTCAATGCGAACACCCAGCCATCCACCCGTTTAATCAGCCACTGACAATCCATGACGACAATCACCCTTAGGGCACCAACAAAAGGATTTGTATGTTGGGCATTGGCAAGGGATGATCGGTTGGTGGTATGCACGGCCGTCGTTGACGTGCTGCGCGCCGGTAACTGGGCAGGATGTGCACGATTTGGCGACGGAATCGAAATCAATTGTAACGTTGCTTTGGCACAGATCGGTCACAACCCGGTGTTAGTCCCGCTTTTAGAAATCGTTTTGATTTATGTACGTCATTCTCCGTGGTTCACGTAGTCATTGTCGTCGTTCTTGCGTCGTCGTCGTTAGTATTGTCGTCATCGTCGTCATCGTCGTCGTCGCCGTTGTTTTTGCCGTCGCCATTTTTGTTGGACTTGAGCCATTTTAAGTCATCTTCAAGTTGTCGGCCTAAACTAATACCTGAACGCGTTTCAACCTTGAATTGTAAAGGACTAAACCACTCGCCAGACGTACTCGGAAGCACGCGTGCATACACACACAGGCATACATACTCATACAGTTATAAACATACTTGTACATTAGTATTCATACGTAGGCAACACGTAGCGCATAAAAGTTGGCCGGAAGCCGAGGTGTCCGGTAACGGTAACCGGTTCCGATCGTCACTTTTTCCGTTCTTTATCCTGTTCCGCTTGCGACAGTGAGCCGTTGCCGCAGCCGCAGCCGATTCAACCTCTCTCTCTCTCTCCGCCTCTCTCTTTTTCTCTCGCTTCAACACAAACAAAACACGCAGTAATAAATAAACATTTTTTCGTGTAATCGTTAGCTGACCGTTGACTTTTTTGATGTGGCAGTGTTGTTGCTAAACGGCGCTATTGAAATTGGTGGTGTTAATATCTTCCGGCAACAATTTGATCACTTGAATATTTCGTAATTTTTTCTGTTATCGTTGATGGAAAAAAAGCATTAAAGTCAAAGAAAATGTCTCCGCTTAATAATTGTGAAGCATATTTAACTTAAATACTTTAAAGAGTTTTCAAAAGAATAACCCGAAGACAGAATTAAAAAGTGAACGACACACCATTGGCGGTTCGTTGAAGAAACTTTCAAATCCGCCATAGCCACTTTGTTATTGAAGTGTCATGATGCTTGATATCAAGAGTTCAGCTGATTATTTGTCTCGATCGACAGGAAGCTTTAGTAATTTCTCAATGTTGTTTGCAGGTGAGTTGAGCAGTTGGTTGACAAGTTGTTGTCACGAGTGAAGAATATTTCAAGTTATGATTAAATTAATAATAGTTGTCTTTGTGGTGAAATATTAAAAAGGGGCTTACTAGAGGATGAGAAAGTGATGTTGTATTTAAGGCAGTTTATTTTAAAATTTAAATCCATGCTTTTATGAAGAATGACGTCATAAAAGCCGAAAGTCACTCTACTTGACTTTTAATTAACGTTAACCGTATAATAGTGCCCACACCAAAATAGGCTTTGAGCAGCCTCAAAGAAAAATTCATAAGTATCACTCCTAGAACCAGGTGATCAAGTTAGCGGTCCATAGAGTGAAATTAAGTTTTAGCAATGTTGGCGTGATTCCACGTGCTGCGTAAGGGTGCCGCCGTATTGCTTGAGCCAAATACCGTCGAGATTGTGGATTTCGGTTTTGGGTAGCAAGTAATCCACCATGGGTGGAGCAAGTGGCAATATAGTTCCGTTGCGTCTTACAGGATTATATTTGAAGCACGAACTGTCGATAAAACGCACGAAATTTATGTTCCAGCTAAATGTAATGGCGAATTTAAACTCATTCTTGAACTCATCAGAAGTGTTTTTAGGACTTTAGATGAACATTTTCCCAGTGAAATTTTCTCAGTAAAATTTTTGTTAACAAAGTAGGTTTGTCTAATTTTCAAGATGTAGCCAATAAAATTACTACTTGTCAGAAAGTCAAGTAATGAAACACCCTAATTAAGAGTGTTTTGAGTAGGTGAATAAGTACCTCACGCTGTGTTGTTGACTATGCATATTCTACACTAATCACACCCTATTTACTGCTGGACAAATATAGAGCGCCTCGTCCTGATACAGTTTTGCAAAATATATTAATATTAAATTCCTGACGCTGGAGTTATCTCGTAGGGCTTTCAAATTTTGTCTAGTGGCGATCAATAATAAAAATGTGTGATGACCATCAATGGGGAAGGCTTCCAGGACTATACCAGTTGCAAAGATGACTGAGTGGTCATTGTTAGACAAAACCGAGCAGGGCAAGAAGTGAGCAGTAGCTTCTAATTCTACAATGGATCACTTTATTGGTATGGATTTTATTCCATTAAAAAATCAGAAGATTATAAGATCAATTAAAGAACGGAATCATTAATTCCGATGATATTCTGCGTAACCCATTACTCAGGTAGCATCTCTGGGTCGTTGCCCGCCGCATGAAGATTTCTTTATTCCTCACAAGAAACTTAAATTTAATTATTTAGCTCTCTGGATACCCAGCATCCTCATAAATGCATAATCTGTATAAATGCATCACCATAAATTACAAAAACTTGATCGCATTTTCAAAAAAATTATTGTTTTATTATGCAAGTGAAGAACTCTAGAAATTGGGGTGTTACCGTATGTATATTACATTACTTCGTAAAATCAATTTATTCAGTCACATGAAGAATCTATATATTCTGAAGAATAACTTGGCTGCCAACAAGACGGAATGCTCTGAGAACGATATATTTTTCGTAGGTAGTAGTACGTACGAAGCCCGAATGGAGATAAAGTAAATGGAAACGGAAGTGGATATAAAGTAAAATGTTTATCAGAAAAATTACTTCAAAGGGCTCTGTCAATTGTGATCAAAGTGGCTCAGTTATCGAGTGATCAATTTCATACTGCCCGTAAAGCATCAGAAAAGTGATAGTACCCGTAAAGCGCAAGTCAAAGTGATGACGATACATGGACAAGTGATATAAGCGCCTCACTACAGTTGAATATAGTTAAGAATTGTGTGTATCTTAAATTCTATGAATAAAATGTTACGATCATTTATAAATGTGGACGAAGTTGCATTTCCGATGTCGTTTTAGCTGTGATGGATGGTTTCGTGAATGGCGGAATTGAACTTTATGTAGATAACGACTTTAATACAGTTGGGTTGATGGGAGCTCTCGTGAGTATGAAATTTGACCGGAAGGGGACCCAATGTTCCTGAAAAAATGCAAATGAAAATATTGGCGAGTTGTGCTGACTTTGTCTAACATTATTAAAAGCGAAATGATTTACGCGAGAAATATAGAGAAATATAGAGATTATAGAGATATTGCTACTAGAGGGGACTAATAGAGAATATTAACACTTCACTTAAAAAGTAATGTCTACGATGTCTCAGAGAATGCTTAGAATACAAACAGAAACCATAAGGGGCTTTGTTATTTTCGTCCCATACGCTCCAATAGCTCATCATTTAGCAATAACTCACTGTAAAACAAAAAGAAAATTTTTTAAATTTTAGTAACACAATAAACATATTAAATTGTTATGTTATAGTCTAATCGTTTCAATTATGCGTAATAAGAAATTCACCACTAATATTAATTCTACACAATAATTTGAGTTAGTTAAGTTGATATTAGTTTTACGCTTTAACAATTTGTCATTAATCCTTTCCCATAAGTCGTAACTCAGTCTACTATTTGTCACAAATCTGGAATTACAGCACACTCTATGATGTTTCAACCTGAGGTATCTATGAGGTCACTAAAAGTACGTACGCCTACTATTTACGAGGTATCGCGTAATTAGCATTAAAGGGGTTAGAGGGCATTTCACAACTCCATGAATTATCAGAAATTAAAGAAGATCCGGACATCTATCTCCACCGCTGTTAGGCCGTACTATCTTTAGAAAATTAATCCCCTATCTCGAGGTAATGCCTCGAAAGGAGTTTAAGGATGGATGATAAGGAAATATTTCGGCCAGTAAATTCTCAATGTTCTCTGGGAATATTTCGCTTAATAGAATTTTCCTGTTATACAATATAGCGCAATATATTTGGAAAGGAATATGTTAGATTTGCTAAAAACATTACTATTTATTTATTATTATTATATTTAATAAACTTTTACTTTAATATTTTTATTTATGGGAGTTGGATTACTTTATAATGTCGAGTGTCTAACTATGATTTTATTATGATAAAGCTCGTAGTAATAATTTGGGAGTATGAAATATAGTTTTGAAAAAAAATTTTTTGCAATATATTAATTTATTAAAAATATTCCATTATTTTTCAGACTCTTCGTACAAATCTTCCTGGGGTTCCCACAGTTCGCCACAATCTCAAGGTAAGACCTATTGTAAATCTAATCCTAGAAGAATTTAAAGTATTTAATGTAATGATTATTTTTAAAAACGGAATTAAATCACTTTTCAAGTTAATTTTGTATAATATACATGAGTAAAGGCTTACGCAGGCTTTATTTTCTAAAATCAATAAATGAATTATTATGCGTTCTTAATGATAATTACACAAAACTGCTTAGGAGCAAATTCGATTAATTCGAATTCTAAAAAAAATTATTTTTCGGATTTTAAAATGATGTTGATCGTATTCAGTCGATCATAATAAAGAGAAGTCACAATATTTATAAAGAGGTCATTTGGGATCGACTGAAATAAAAAAGTTCGAAACATCTGAGTATGATTCATAAATAAGCGTGCGAAATTATGATGAGTGAAATAATTAGAATAATTTAACAGATAAGAAGGATATTCATGCTAAGGTTACCTTAGAGAACGCATGGAAATAATATTTCAAAAGAAGTCTTAAATAAGAATAAAATTTTGTCGCAACTTACTAAAAACTTCAAACTCATTTAAATATTTCGAACTACAAATGCACTAAAAAGCAATGACTATCAATTTGATTTGAAAAGTTTTTATTTTGTTTAAATTAAAATTGAGTTTTATGAAGCGGAAAGAACACTTGATACATCAGAAAAATACTCATACGATCATACAAATTGAAAATTTCTATCAAAAACTTATAAATTGAGGTTTCGTGCTGATGAAACATAAACGAGCATGGCGAATAGATAATGACACACCTTTATTTTGACATTTATCGAGAAATACAGAGTGAGAAAGAGATAGAGAGTGTGTGAAGGATAGAGAGAGATAGAGAGTGTGTGAAGGAAAAGGAAACAAGGTGCCAAAGTTATTATTACCCATAGTGTGAGTTCAAAATCAGTACTGGCACGCACTAAGCGACGCATACATAATTTGTATATGTGTGTGGACTCCCCAACATAAACACATACAAACATACGTATAAAAAGAAACCATATGGTTACCCTCCGTTAAGCAATCAACCAGGCAATTTATTCAATTCAGTTATTGAACGAAAGAACGAACACAATCAAGAAGAAATGAAAAGAAGGCGTCGTATTTACCAACGCATTCACAGCCATCGCTACAATCTACGCGTCAAACGTCATCACTGGCACATGCCAAGTGATAAAAGGTGTGCATTACACGTGTTAAGTTTTTATTTTATTTCTGGTAGTGAATACAAATAAGACTACCCGAACCGTAAAGAACAGTAAAGTAAACTAATCAAATTTACGATTCATTGATCTGTAATCGTAACCGAAAGATACAAAAGGAATGGTCGCCACTGATTGGTTATGTTTGAGATGAACAAGAGATTGTGTTCTCATTGTTGTTTGAGTGACAGAATTTCAGTTCTGATAAAGATATGAAATTTTGTGGGGAAGGTTTTTATTATTAAAATCTTTTGCATTCGATTTTAACATCGTTTGCTTTGAGAAAAGGCAAAAGAGATTGGTATCTATAAGATTTTATGTATCCAGATTTTTCAGAGTGGCAAATATTTTTAATTGAAAAGTATTTTTAATAAAAGTTATTCATGCGAATTTTGAAATGTTGTTTAAACTTTACTCAATTTATATTTTTAGTCCAAAATTCAAATTTATTATAAACTTAACCCTTACACGAGTTTTAATTGGCGCACATGACATGACTCATACATTCATACGCAAAAGTTGGCGACTTGTTTCTTCTGTCGTTTTGAAACATAGAAATGTCAACAATAAAAGTGTAAACAACAACATTGATCTCAGTTCTATATAAGTTCCTTGTGACCAAGGAACCGAACCGCCTTAAGCGTTCTTAAAAAGGATGAAAAAATCTCACACTCATAAATTTCCGAAGAGTGTACGAAAACAAAAAAGTAAGTCCCAACCGATTCGCCCTCAGAATTTTCCTCTCAATTTTAAACTTGCTCACTTTCTGGCTGCCAATTTTGACACTTCAGAATCTGACACTGACTGCTTGATGGTAACTCGCCTATGTGTATAGCCTGCGGTGATGCACGCGGCGGTGCAGGCGAAACAAAAACAAATGAATCTCAGAATCGTTGAACACTTTATTTGAGACTTTTTGAATGGCTTTAATAATCTTCACATTTTCAGTTTTTCACATCTCTTTCCCATCTCTTTCTCTATGTATCTCTCGTTCTCTTTCTGTCTTTTTCCCTTGCTTTGTTTTCCTTTTTTTGTCCTTTCGAATCCTTACGAATCATTGTTTTCATCAGAATTCTATAGCCATTTTCATATGGCTAGCTGTCCATAGAATATTGTATAGACTGATAACAACGAAAACAACAACAAACACAAGAGGATTTGCAACTACAACGATCTACGACGAAAGCACTAACGACACGAAATTGACTACGCTTCAGGGTTCAATTTGTACACAGCAGCGTGCCGCCGCCCCCCGGAGAAGGTGGAAAAGCTTTTTGATGAGAAATGACGAGGGATCGCGCGGACGATGCTTGTTGTAGTTTTGGTTGGCTTGACAATTTAAATTGAATGCTTGAGGCTTTGTTTGGGTTCTTTGTTGTGCTCCGTCGCAATCTATGAAAGCTGCTCATGTCGCAGTTGGTGAAATCGCTCTACTATATCCATTCGTCTCTCTTTTTCATCCTCGTTACCCTTTACCCTCTCTTTGCGTTTTTTGACAATTGCAGCATGCGTTTGAATTGAAAGCGTTTATTGTGTTAACCCATTGATGCGAACGATGTTTTGTTATGCCATTAAATCGGGCTTTGAACATGAAGATTATGTTTACATGAAGAGTTAAATTAAGGAGAAGAAGGGAGAGAGACAGAGAGAGATTTGGATTATTCACGGGTCAAAATTGCCAAAGGTTTATAGGTTTGCGGCGACGGTGTTGGAGGTGCGAGATCACGGGGATGTTTCCATAATATTGGAAAGTTTATATTTATATATATATTTCTTTTAAAGATAAAATATGTTTATTAGTACTCGATCTTTCGATATCACGCGTTTTATTTCAAACAAAAATATTTGGTGGAATCCATTTTTATAATAAATTCAATCACACTCCCATAAATTGATTTTAAATTGTTTTAAATCAAGGGTATTCGAAAAGCCCCGGAAATTCGTCAAGATATTAATCAAGAATTATTGAGAAATATTAATCGATTGAGTAATATCAATTAATTATTAGAAGTGGTTTTTTCTCATTTTCAAATGAGTTAGAAACAATAATATGCGGTATATCCAAATATCTGAAAGGCTGGATCAAGATTAAAGCAACTGATATAGGAATAAGAAGCTTAGCAGTCTAATCGAGAGAAATAGTTGAATTGGCGTCATTGAAATTGATAGGATTCAATTTGGAAAACTTCGAGCAATAATATCGTCCGTTTTGTCGCAACACAAAGTTAGGAAGCCTTTGCTTCATTCGGGGATCTGTAAAGATTTTTGTGCAGGTAGACAAAGAAAACAACTGGATGTACTCCATTTATGTCTGCTGTTAAATTGAAAACTACTTTTGAAGTAAATGAAAGCAATTCAGAAAACATTTGAAACAATCAGTATTGTCAAAAAGAAAGAAATTCGTTTAATGTGTAAATAAATCACATTGTGATTATTATATACCATTGTGTATAAAATAGCAATAATGATGTCTAAATAATTAGGTTAAAGACACTGATTACGATATGCTGAACGTAATTGGTTGTAGCATTAATGGTGGGTTTCAAGGTGGACTGAAATCGAGTGTCATATCAGTTCGATTCAATTCGATTCGATTCCATAAGTATTGCCTAAGAACCTAGACTGCAAACTCGAGTATTTACAAGCGTAGGTACATTCGATTTCTAGTCGTAAGCATAAGAAGGGATACTTAATATCAAATATTATTAAATCATAATATTAAAAAATTATAAAATAAAAAGCTGTATAATGAATTCTCTTTTTAAAGACATCCATTACTTTCTGTCTTAATTTTTCAGGCTATTCCCCGAATGCTTTAACGACCGTCGGCGTAAGCGTAGCCAAAAGCACACTGGACCCGCACACGCATCTGCGACAACCCGGTGAGTGGATAAAAGGTACTTACAAAGAAAAAATAAGAAAAAAACTTACTCGAAGACAATTGATAAAGTAAAATCAATAAATATTTACACAATCGAAGAAAACTAAAGTTTGACCTTTGTAAACATGGATCAGTAGAGGGGCGTCAATAAAATAGGCGGAGTCAATAAATCAGTAAAGGTCAATAAAACAGTAAAGGTCAATAAATTATCAAAACAATCAGCCTGAACAAATAGAGTCCTTTGACAAAGAAACTGAAACCGTTTCTTACATTCCTTCCACTTTTTCTTTTCTTTTTCAATTTTTCGGTTTTATTCTAGTTTGTCTTGAGAACACTTTGGCATCGATGTAGTAGTATATTAACAACTCAATAGCTGCAAAATCCTTGTGCAGTTACTTTTGTGTAGGAGTCTAACCCAATTCAGGGCATTTCAAGCATCCAAATCCGCGCACTTCATTTGGTATACTTCATCGCAACCGCTAAAATGTCCACAATTTTTTCCTTTTTATAATCCGCCCTTCACACCACACTTTTCTGAGGACGAAATGCATGATTTAAATGCATTTTAAAATACATTTTGTTCCCTAAGAGCACTTCGTCGCAATACTTGAGTGCTTGAGAAGTCCTTCCAGCGCATTGTATCCATTTCAGAACGACGAGGCTTTTTATTAAGCTCGTCTACTTGGCGTTGCCGTTCATCGGTGTTGGGCTGGCGGCTCTCGAGTGCTGGTCCTTCAGGAAGGTTACATTTCCCTTATTTGTGAACGCGCTGATTTCTTCAATTCTCTCTGAGGAAGAATCAGAACGCGGGACGATCGGTTGGTTGGTGGATTAGTCGGTTGCTGGATAGGTTGATTGGTCGATGCGAGCGCGCTCGCACAATGTTTCCATTGTGTTTAATAAACAATTCAAGTTGACAAACATGAACGCAAATGTTTTTTATGTTTGATGGCTTCGTATTTTGGACAAAACGAGCGAATGGTATTAGGAATAATGAAAGAGTGGAGAATTTTTTTGTTCGTCTTCGTTGTGGTCCAATGTGTTGGTTGACGCATTTATGCCACGCGTCTGCCACATCTTGAGTAACGCTTGAGCACTTACTCTGCTGAGCCCGTCATTTTTGACAGGCGGCAGCCAGCATACAATCGCACTTTCGGCAACGTAATTGAGAACGTTTTATGATGTTTCAATTGTTACAATTCTGCTAAATCAACTTTTTTGTTTCAAATCCGTTTCGATTGTGTTTTCATTTCACTGCAGTGCATTTTTTCTAATTTTGTTTTTGTTTTTTGCCGCTTGAATGAGCCGCACTAAAAACGGCGACGCGTATATAAGTTTTCAATTCTGTTCAGGTCTGACGACTGACCAATATTCATTTATTCTTCTGTGATTCAGAAGAGAAGAGAAAAAGGAGAACAGAATAAGCCGACTAGGAATTGTTGTAGGACTCGTATTGATATAAAAGGGTCTTTGTATTTTAAAGCATTTTGTTTGTACTCCAAATTTTTTTCAAGGATTTCACAGTGAGACGTAATGTGTGAAGGTAACAAATATCCCATAAAAACTTAATTAATACTTAAGAATTTATTGGGAAAAGAGCGGGAGTATTAGTAATAGTAATAGTAATAAATGATCATTATAGAAATTTTAGTTTTCGTCTGATTTGTGTCCAAGGAATAAAGTGCCACAAAGTAGATAAAATTCGGCATAGTCTACCGGAGATTAAATTAAATTAATTAAATCGGTTAGACTAAATTAAATCGGTCCGTAGTACTCGCAATGTAAATCCATGTTTACGTCAAAAGAAAATGTAATGTTTTCAAAATTGCAGAATGTTTTTAAATGAATTTATTTTCCAACCTTCACAATAGACTTGATTCCATAATACAATATTCATTAAAGGCTAGAACTAAAATTGTTTCTTAATTTTTATTTTAGATCCATATCAAATGTTTGGTCCAACAAGCAGCCGTCTGGCAAGTTCTGGTAAGTAATTTCATAATAATTTCAATTCATGGCAATGAGTCAAGCTATTTCAGCTCACCTCTTTCTCCCCCTCCCTCCTCCTTCACCACGCTAGCGATCCAAATCGGTCTTTTGCCACTTGAAACATAATCAGGTCCTTTTGTATCTTGCATAAAAATTTAAATAATGTCCAAGTTATCCTCTATGTCGCGACGTAGCGTAACGATTCAGGTGCTTAGATTATTTTGACTTCCGTTGGATTATTTAATGACTATAACTTGTGCTGAACACGTGCGCATAGTGTCGAGACAAAATATTGAAAATGCTAAAAATTCTCCAAAACGATAAAGTGTTGTTTTATTCAAGAAAAACTAAGTTTATATCAGTTTGGTGTCATGTCCGCAGGTTTTTGTTAAAAAAATCACCTGCATTTCATTATCATATCAATTTCTACAATGATAATTAGTACAAATAAATATATTCCAAACAGAAAATACTTTAAAAGTTTCCCTTAACGTGTAAACCTCGAATTGGTATTATTGGTGGTGGTGGTTCTGGCACGGTGTTTTTTGCTTGCGTGGGTTCAAAATGCGTGAACACAGATTTTATCACTTTTAAGTCATTATTATGCAGTCATAAAGAATTGACTGACTGAGAGATACAGACGGATACACTCAGAGAAATATCAGAAGGAATGGCTCAATAGGCCTGAACAAACATAGGAGCGTACGTTTAATAAATGCCATTTACCCTTCGTTAGGGCTTACACACCTTTGACCACTTTTATTCCGGGGACTAATGCTGAAATCTAACCCTAGTTAAAAAATATATATTGCTCTGAAAAACATATTAAAATTTGGCGCTTGTTGAAAGAAGTTAATGCCCGTACGCTCGTGTTAACGGGTTGGGTCAAACTACTGTTTTCTGTCTTAGAAAATCGCACGAACCTTCGAGACATGTTGGTAGACGTTATTGCAATTCATGGGAAAAATTTGAAAGTGGTTGCAACAAGGGAAGGGTTAAAAAATGATATATCATTTCATCATATTTTTTTGGTTTTTTTGGCTGTCAGTAAAAATGACAGCGAGTGCCTTTAATCCTTTTTTGATGAGAATATATTTTCACAATTGCATGAGCGCGTGTTTCAAGTCATCAATTAAAAAATTACCTTTTGGATTTTAGTTAATTTTCTATGAATTGTTGTTGCTGTCATTGCTGCTATTTAGCTTATTAAAAATTCACAGCCTTTTGAACGCTTCTATACAAGGCAGCCTCACGCATGTAAGCTTTTTTATAAAAAGGCGTAAACTTGATGTGATAAATCAAACTGTCCGATATTAATATTAATGTAAAATAGAAATCATAAAACTATTAAAGGGTTATGGACACAAGGGTCGGAAGTACCGAATTGACTTAAGACACAAACTCGGAAGCAAGAAATGGCGGCCCAAAATATGATTTTTTATGATTTTAAAAATAGCCATTAGCAATAATTTCGTTTTTAAAACAGTATAATTCACTTAAAAATGAAAAATTATATAATAAATCTGGTAAAAATTAGTTTTTGTTAAATGCTAATGAATTCATAAAATACATTTCCAGTCCAAGGATATTAAAACTAAAATTAATGCTTCACAAATATCAAATAATTATTGCACAAATAGCGCAAAACTTTTCTAAAAATTTCTCAAAAACTATTTCCTAAATAATCTCTCAAAATCTCTCAAAATATGTCTGGTCTGGTCTGGTCTTCTTAAGCCTTCCAAACAAAACTGAAAACTCGTCTTTCTTTAATAATCTCTTTTTCTGTCGCTTCTTCTAGGACTCTAACCTGAAATGTTCGCTAAGTAATGAAAAGTAAACTTTTGTTAGCGAAAAGTTAAGAGAGTTCGTGCTGGAAATGATGGCATTCAAAAGATATAAAAGTTTAGGGTTGGTAAATTTTCTAACATGCCATTGGCCGGGCTTTAATTTAACTAAAAGTTCGACCATTAATTCGACAGTCCAACATGGGCATAAGTAAAGGATATTTCAATCCAAAAGTTAACCCGAGATCATCTATCTTCTCTTTCTTTCACTTCATTCTACCCCATTCAGTCTTATCTTTGCCAATCAGGCAAAAGAAAAAAAAGACAAAATAGCCGAAAACTGAATGAAAATCGTGAAAAATCGCAGCAGGCACTTCTTGGCATTTTCTTTAAGAAATTTATGATAGTATGACACGAAAGACTGACACTGATGGAAAAGTTTTAAATGGGCACTAGCGGCCATTAGTAATGGCTACAATGGCTCGGACTCCACTGACGTCTGCGGCGACGATGACGATTAAGACTGACAATAACAATGAATGGTTAAGTATCCTTAGGTCAGAAAAAGGTTAGACATATTTCTTATATTGTATACTATATATAATATATATACAGAAAATCATAGTTGGGTACGCTGATTTGGAGCTCTAAAAATTCACTTTTGCCGAGCAACCCTTAAATGGTATTGGTTTTTTAGTGGTTGTTGTTTTTGTTGTTGTCGCTTAAATTGACCTTATTTTATAAAATCGTTCAATGCATGAACAACCTTCAAGCCATGAAAATGATTTCTTAACTTTTCAACTACCCCCCCCCTCCCGCCCTCTTGACCTTTTTCTACCTTTCTTGAATTGTTTTCAAACCTCCTCGGGTTGAATTCTTTTGCCGTATTGCTGAATTAACATAAAACTAAAACTCCGTCTTCGTCTCCATTATTCAAACGACGCGACGTCGTGTATAAATTTCGAGATTTCATTTTGTTTTGCCCTATCCTTTGTGTGCCCTTCACCTTTCTTCTCCACATCATTATATTTCTTACCTTCTAAAATGAAAACCACCAAAACGTACTTCGGTTAGATGATTCAAGAAGCTTTTTGCTGCTTTTGGGTGTGTGCGAGCGTATTCGTGTGTGTTTGTAGTGTGTGTATGAATATATATGTTTGTGTAATTGCCTTGAATGGTTTCGGTAAGCGCGTGCGTTTTCCATTCGTTTCTATACTATATTGCATTTTTCACCGAGGTAGTTGGTGCTTGGTTGGTTCTTTTTGTTGCATACGCTGGTACCAATTGAAATAAAATCTTCGTGCGATTTCGAGTAACTTTCCCCAAAAAGCTTCTCCTCGAAAAACCATCCCCACCTATTTTATCATGCAATTCACATCCATACAATGTATGGCCGCCTCCTCGATTGTAGAAGTGTTGGTGAAGCTTTTACTGGTTTGGGGATGGTTTTTGGGTGTCGGTGTTGGTGACGCTGATGGTGGTAAAAATGTTGTTTTGATTAATTATAGCTTCCTCTGAGCACGGAACCGCTTTGTAATTTTAAGTCCGGTACCCGTAAATTGTGTAGAATCCCTAGATTTTCTTGATTCCATTTAAATATTTGTTTAACATGCAAAATTGTAAATATTTAATTTTTATTCTAATAAATATTTGTTTGGTCTTTATAAGATTGCATTTAATTCTATGGCATTAAGTGTTAAGCGTTAAAAGGTTAAGGATTAAAATCTGATCTGAGTTTCTTTATCGACCCCAGCTGTGAAGTTTTGCATAACTGACTACTAGGTGTCATTGCTGACTCACATTTTTCGCTAACTGTTATGGACCGATCAAGAACCTAATCAAGCAAAATTAGTTTTTGAAATAGTTGAATCTATAGAAATCCTAGAATTTTTTAAGAGAGCACTCACCCACACTACTAATGGCTTATGGAAGTGTGAAGAAATATTTCCTTGGAGGTAACTAATGGTTGGTACATGATTTTATGCCTTAGCATTTGATTGTATCCGTCATCACTTAAGCTAATTCTTTGCTTCCTGTCGCGCACACCGTTTATGTATAATGTGAGCCCGTATATTCAACTGTATTCACACACACACACAAACGCACACCTACACAGCCATACATACTTAGCAGTACACACACACAGAATTTTATTTCTTAACAGAAACGAGAAAACCAGAAATCGTTAAGGAGGAAAATAATTTTGCAATACAAATGCATGTCTTGATATTTTAATTACAAGAGAATGTAAATTTGTATGTGGTAGAAAAGGGTGAAACTATATCACAAAATTAGAGTGACTTCATAACCATTTTTATTAACTTTTATTTAATAACCGTCAGAACCAAAAGATTCCAAAACGTATGCGCGACTGTTATTGAGGCGCCATTTTGTTTTGTAAATATTTCCATTTTTGTTTCTCCCGACGTTTCGCTCGCGTTTTACTACATCCATTTCGATTTTGGTGTACTGCCTAATGAAATTCTTCTTTACAACCCTCCTCCCTCCCTCCACCCTCCTCAGACCACTTGGAGTGTTTAGACGAATGAGTTAGTTCGAGGGTCTAAAATGTCAGTCGCCTTATTTTGATTTAATTTCATCATCCGGTAAGCGGTACGGAAAAAATGTTAATTTAATAAAAACTCCGGAAATAATTAGAGTCTTTGATCTCACGAACATAATTGAAATTGTAACGCTTGGCCCCGTCTGTTACAAAACATACGATTTTTATGGGATTACTTTAGTACCGAGAAGGTCTTCTCATGTAAAAAGTAAAAAAGTTATTGTAATGTAAAAGGTAGACTTATTGTATTAAGCAGTCCTGTATTAAGTAGTTCGTAAGGACTACATAGGATTTATAGGAAATTATGGTGGGAGCAATTAATGTACAGTTTTAATTATGGCTAGCAAAACTGTAGACTAATTTGGAAGAAATGATTTAAATAAATGTGCCTTCATAAATTATGATGACGCGAAAAATAAAAGAATGAGTGTAAAATGAGGGGCGCTTTACAAGTTAGAGAACGCTTAGCAAAGAATGTTCCTATGCTATATTTCAAGAGCACAATTCCGACCGAAGCTGAAGCTGAAAAGATTACGTTTTATGTTTCAAATCGTCGCGATCTTCAAAACATATTTGACAGCCGTCAAAAATGAGCGCTCTTACAAAGTTAGTGAAAATGGAAAAAATGGTCATTGTTCAACATTTGTCATTTGAGTCAATATAAATATCAAAATTACTCTAAGGAAATGTAATCTCTTTACAAAAATATTGGGTGGCAGAATTTGAATTAGTTGTAGAAGCTACAAAAGCTAAAAAGATTAAATGATTTCATCGAAATTAAGTCGCAAAATATGATATTGGTCAATCGTCGAGATTGTGCGACCTTAAGGATGCCTATCATGCATTACGAAAGTGTCGTATTGGTTGAAAACTTTAATACGAGATTCAGCGAAATTTAGCATCGAGTATCAATCGAGCTTTTTTAGAAATGAAGGCCATTTTCTACGTCGGTTCAAAATCGTAGTCCAACCAGGTTTAATCGCCATTATATTACATTTAACTTAACATTTAATTTACATTTAATTTAACTTAAGGTAGGAGCCGAGTACAAAAATGAAATAGAAGAAAACAAGGAGCTCAAAATCAATTATTAAACAAAGTAGTAGTTTCACAATTAAAATTTCACCTCTCTATAGCATAGTTGGTACAAATTTATTAGTAGGTACTGTCTATCACATTCGTTATATAATGAAATCGATTGCTTTTTAAGTATGTTCCATGCCCAACACTTCTGGGACTATACTCGCACGTCTCAATACTTAATACATAATACTTTTTAACATTTTACTTAATACATTCATTCATTACAATCGTTTACTCGTCAAAAAAAAATCAATGAGATATTCTTTCCCTCCAATATTCCCCTCATTGTGTTCACACTTCTTCCTTTCACAATTATGACATGATTCGCAATTAACGTAATATTTATGAATACTCTTACACATGAATGGCGCTAAAAAGCGATAAAAGCCTTTTTTTATTGTGATGAAAGGAAAAAAACAAGAAGAGGAAGAGTAAAGAACCCTCATCCTGCAGACGGTCTATTCTTTTGTGTCACTCTTTTCCCCCATTTTTATGACGTATATTCTCATACAATAAAGCCTCGCAGAAGAAGACAACCCAGCGAGCGAGTATGATGAAGTGACGTCGCTGGGCACCGTTTCGTGTTGGGATAGCCGGGCCTAATTGGCCAATGATTAAGCGATTTATGATGTTGCATAAATGAAAAGCGTAAACGTACTGAACAATATAATGAAAACGCCATCACAATATGGAATAGTTTTTATTCTCATCCTTTTCCGAGCTTCCCATGGAAATCGTTTTGTATTCATTCCGCCTGAATCTTTTATGAACTTGACAATCGACTTGCGAGGGTCCTAAAATAGTTGAATCATTTATCATTCAGATTATTGTTTACTGACTTCAAAATATTATATTAAAAAAAAGGAAAATAACATTTTAAAAAATCTTGAAATATATCAGTTTTATTTTCACTTGGGTTCAATACTTCCCGAACAGATAGATTGATAAATGCTTCCACTTTAGTCACAAAACTTACTTGAAATTGCGTTAAAAGTAAAATGATAATATTAATAAGTCTCCCATTAAACCAAATTTTTAATTAACGTTTAGGTTCTTAATGGTTTCTTTATTGAAAATTTTTTTTCATAATTTCAATCGAATTGATAGAAAAGTTATTCCTTATGAATATTGTGATAGAAAATGGAGGCTGTGAAAATTATACTGGTGAAAAGTAGAAATGGTTGATTGCGTGTTTACATGTCAGAACGTAATTAAAATAATTGTTGTGTTTGTTTTAAAAATGCGCAAATATAGAACAATTTAATATAAATAAACCAATCGATCAAGTGTGTAGTCAATTCACAAATTACGCGAAAAATTTTGTGGTTTTGGAAAATGATTATTTATTTTTGATTAAGATTTTTATAATTAGAGTTGTGTTTCTTGGTGTGAGTCTGGATTGTGCAACTAGATTTAATTTTAAGACTTTAATTAAGGTAAGAAAGTGTCTGGTTTCAGAGATACATAGTCCTATTAGCTGTTTCTAATACTAATTGAAGACCATATCTCAATTAAAATGATGACACATCCCCGAAACCGGTTTGCCTCTAAACCAACTTGACAAGGGATGACGGGAATTCGTTCCAATATCTCTTTTAATAAGTTTGCTCTTTTAGTATTGTTTATTAAAACCTTACTAGAATTTATTGTAAAATTAATATGCAGTTTAAATCAGAATTAATTTGTCATCATTCCTTCTTCATTCCTATTTCTTTTCTACAGGTTCGGGCCAAATTCAGCTCTGGCAATTTCTTCTTGAGCTCTTAAGTGATTCCAGCAATGCCAGCTGCATAACTTGGGAAGGTACAAATGGCGAGTTCAAACTGACGGACCCCGATGAAGTTGCTCGCCGTTGGGGTGAACGAAAGTCGAAGCCGAACATGAATTACGATAAATTGAGTCGTGCGTTGAGGTAAGTGAAAACACGTTTAAAAATGCCTAACCCTTCCTTCCACACCCGAACAAAACACGAAAAAATTAATTGAAAAGTACAAACAAAATGAAATGAACAGACAGATATAGAGAAGAGCTCGTTCGCAAAGGGGGAAATACTTTATAAAAATAGATAAAAATTACAACAAACGAGTGTGACTAATCCAATTTATGGCAAACAAAACACAACAAAAACCATTCTTAGCGCCTTGTTTATTGTTGTTTTTCTTATTGTTCGTCGTGATGTTACTGCGGTGGTTTAAGGATTTAATCGGAACACTTGACAGATGAGCGGTTTGATTTGGGCAAGGAAGGGATTGGCAATCTTACTTGGTAAGAAGGAAAAAAAGTATTGAAAGCGTCGACCATCGGAGAATGTGAAATGAATCACGATAGCGCTAATGAAAACGATAATGAGTTGTGATTCCTTGTTTGCCCTCCTTCCCTCAAATATTACCACATTCTGCGGCGAAATCACGATCTGTTTTTGAACGAATCTTCTTTGGCCTAATTGACAACCAGTCTGCGCGTTAGGAATTCTTAAGCGACCGTTAATTTTAATGCTCAATTCGATGCTTAATCGTGCCCTTGCGGCTTTGATCCTCTTTTTGCTTTTCTCTTCCGTTCGGTTTGGTTTTATTCTGATTGATTGGTTCTGAACATGTGCGTAATTTGGTACACTTTGGACCGCGTAATTGCCTCTTGATTAGCCTGTTTCTCCGATTTGTGCAAAGGACTCATCAGTATTTTCGGGAGAATTTATCATAAAAAATCAATCTGTGGACTTATAATTTTTATTGGTATTTATTTTTCTTGCTAAACTTTATTGACTACTGTCCCAAAAGGAAACATTGAAACTGACCATCGTTTTGGTCATTTGATATGAATAAATTTTCCGTTATACCGTAATAAATAAATAAAAGGCATGTGTGTGTGTGCCCCTGTGTGCGTGTGAGGGTGGATAGGCGTTGGTATATTCCATATGTCAATCTTTTCCTTCCACTTATCGATGGTTTTCCATTTGTTTCTGCCGGAGAATATTGTCATTCCTTGCGTCGAGATGAGGGAGACTTTTCTAATGATTGACGACCTGGTTTGAGGGGCGCAAGGGAATGGGAAATCAAATCAAGCATTTAATCTGTTGGGTTTCGATTGAAATGAAATTGAAATCAAATGTAATAAAATATTTTTCGGTATTTTGATTTCGTTTATGAACCGAACTGTGCGAGATAAATAAATTACGAATAAAAATTGTTGACTGTGGAGAGTTTCGATTAGGAGTTCAAATGGAATTTTATGTAATTTTAAAAATTCATTCGATATTAGAGACTAAAATCGTTAATTCTCGAAATGTGGTATCGCAAGAAAAAGCATTGGGGAAATTTTTTTAAGTTTTTAATTCGTTCTTCATTTAGAAAACAATTGAATGCATATTATCGCCTCGTAATGACTTCACGGACCACGAGCCGTTCTGGGATCTCGTTCTGGAGTGTCATGACATTGCATTTGAATTTTAATTTTTTCACACATTTCGATTCGAGTAATATTCGAACAGTTCGATAAGATCCTAAAGACCAAAATTGGTAAAAACCGTGGCTAATTTTTGCCATTTTTACATTTTTATCTTTATTCCTTTTGTTTATAAAAAAACCATAAAGGCGAAGTATCTGCAAAAGCAAAAAGGAAAATTGAATTGAAATTGTAAAGTGTTGGATGCATCAAAGGCATCCTCAGTGTAAGAAGCGTCATTAACCATATAGAGTTTTTCAAACTTCATATCGTTGTGTTTGCTGTTGTTGTTGTTTGGTTATTGCTGTCATCGTAGCTATTTCTACTGATTCCGTTGATGTCGTTGATGATTGTTCAACACTTTGATGTGTAGGAGGATATGTGTGAATATGAAGATCCTTTTATGTTGAAAAGGGCGCTAATGTGCCTTTAGTGTCTTCCTTGATTTTGTTTGACTTCAATTTCTTCTGCTTCTCTTGCTTCTGACACTCTCTGTCTTATTATGGTTGTTAGTGACATTCCCTTTATTTTCACATCACCGCCCTCTCACCCACCAAATCATTATCCTTTTGCCTGCGTTGTTGTTGTTGTTGTTTTAACTTTGAATGCTTAAATGTGTTCAACTCAATTTAACGCCTTCGTTGAGACGGTTTTAGATAGCTATTTACATATGTGTCTCTATATATTTGGGTGTGTGCGAGGGGGGGGGGAGGTGCGGTCATGCTTTTATAAATGTATTTACATATTATTTAGAATACGTTGAATTTATTCTTGAATTCACGTATGATTGCATGCATGTTTGTTTGGGTATGTATGCGTGTATATGTGTATAAGTGAGTATGTGTGTAAGTGTGTGTGGCTTTATTTGCCAAGAAATTGGAGCTTTCAAAAGATGTTCGTCTGAAAAGGGTTTGCATTTTGACCGGTGATTTTCTTTACACGACTATAAATTGAACCACACCCACACATAACACAATAAAAAACGTACACACATGCACACACACACACATGGACTTTCATTCACACGCCAGATCCACTGCATTAGCTGAAGTAAAGTGAACAAAAGTGAAGGGAAGGACTTGTTTGTAATGCTTCATTTGTAATGTTTATTCATCCGTAAATGGATGATTGGTGTTCGTTCATTGCCTTTTAGGACTTGCTAGGTGGTTGGTCATTGGTATTGTTCGTTGTTGTTGTTGTTGTTTTATCACTTAGATGATATATGATAAAGACATTTACGTATGCGATAGATTGTGAAGGAGAGAAGCATTTAATCCTTTTGGTCCGTTGTTTGATTGAGCTCTATTTGTTTTGATTGTTTTGTCAGTTTAAATGGCTTAACATTTATTTTGTCATTGATGAACTATCAATACTTTTTGTTGTATTATTGTTTATTTAATAATCAAAGAGTTGAGAAAGGGTAAACTGCTGCGAAATTTCTGGCTTGAAGATAATTCAAGGAGAATTTTCTGCGTTGAATTGACGTTGATTGAACTTGAAGAAAGCCGTTTGTTCTCGAAATTTTGAAGTTTTGAGACAAAATGGTTTGGCCAATTTCATTGATCTGCTCCCAAATGTTTGTTTAAGAGTAAAACTTTGACACCCCTGATATTTTATTAAAACTAATTAGATGTGTTTTTTCTCTGAATGGGAATTAATATTGTTCCTGTTCGAATGTTTTAATCGTTTTTATTACAAAAAATCAAATCATGTCCTTTGCCTTTTTAACGCCCACGAATAATTTTTTGTGATACTGACTGACCTTCATTGGAGTAGACAGATTCAATTATCGGTAACACAAAATTTTAAAGGACATTAAATTATGAGACCGAACGGCCCCTTGGTTTAGCGTGAGTAAAGTCAACAGACAGGAAAGGCCAATACCGTGGACAGAAAAAACACACACACAAACCTATATATGATAATTATTTACATAAAAGAATACGACACGTTTTTACTTTATTAGTTTTATACGAATTGTAGTTGTTGTTAAAGTAAAGTTTCACCAACTGCGGGAGAATTACCATCTCTATCATCGGTAGCAGCATCAGCAGCAACAACGGCAGTAGTAGTGGCAGCAATAACAACACTAAAACTACATTAAGTAATAAAGGCGAAAATCAATCGTAACGACAAAGCAATTTTGTGTTGCTCGTTCTTTGTTCTTGCTGCTTTGTTTTTCAATTTTCTGCATACACTTTTTTTGTTGTTGTCGTTGACGTTGCCGTCGTTGATTGTTACTAATTTCTTTTTCATTTCATTTCAATTGAATTTCTTGATGCTTTTACTGCTGGTGCTGATGCTGATGCCTTTGATGTTGTTGTTGTGGCTGCTGTTGCTGTTGTTGCTTTCATTTGAACCGGAAGTTCATCAACGAATATCTAGTATTGCGTCGACTGCGCTTGATAGGTCCCATTCATTCATTCGTTCATTAATTCGTTCGTTCATTCATTCATTCGTGACTTCTTCCATTCGTTTCGTAGTTTGTTGTCAATTCTTCTTTGGACATTCATTTTGTTATTCATTCATTTGTTGTGATTCTTTTTGTTTGTTTGTCTGCCTTTATTGCCTTTCGGAATTTTGTTATTGCTGCTTTTATTATTTTTGGTGTTGCTTGCATTGTTTTTATTGCAATTAATTGTTTGTTGTTTTTTTTTTTTTGATTTCTTTCGCTTTTATTTTTGATTTCTTCTTCTTTTGACTCAATATCTGTTTGCCGAAATCAGCCTTTTATCGTTTGGGTTCGAGTTTGGGGCTTGTGTTGGTTTCGGCGGCAAACATTCTTTATTGGATTTTGATCTTTTGTTGATTTAATACAAAAGATCGAAAAAAATTAGCTTTGTAAGTTTTACATCAACGTCAATATAATTGAGTTACGATCCTGTGTAACACACAAATACACAAGTTGCAGCTGTGGCATCGTCCTACCTTAACCACTCCCCCTTACCACCCACTCTTCACCCTATGCCTTCACCCTTCTTTGGTTATCCTTGGTTGGTTATCCTGGCTGTGACGCGAGCGATTTGTGGATGACGATGATGACGATGATGATCTCATACAGTCTGTTCGTCTTGCTTCTCAAGGGACGTTTTAATTACGTTCGAGAAACAAACGTGCACGCGTTAATGTTTCCAAAATTGACTTAATGCCTTTGATGAACGTTTTATTTTGTAATTATTTATCGGTAGACTATTTATTCGTCGGGGTTGGGCGGTAAGCTTGTTTTTCACTTTGTACTTCTCACAATGAATTTCAGATTTTTAGTCTCAGACTCGTTGCCGCTTAGGTGAATTTGTAAGTAAGTAAGTCGTGGTTCTTAAAGAAAATAAAGTTGAGAATAAAGTTTATTTAAGTTGAAGAGATATTGCCCATAAAGGCTATTGATTTCACTCGAAAATGTGATTTACAAAATTTATTGATCTAAAAGTAAATAAATCTGGAAAATCACTTTCCGTGTGACACCCTGTATATTTAGTCATTAATTTGGGATTTTCACATTTTAATATTTTTCCTATTTATTTTCACCATCGCAGGTATTACTACGACAAAAATATCATGACAAAAGTGCATGGAAAGCGTTACGCCTACAAATTCGACTTTCAGGGTCTTGCGGCAGCAACGCAACCGGCCGCCAGTGATCCCACGTACAAATATCAGAGTGATCTCTTCATGACACCATATCATCATAGCGCCAAATTGAGCTCCTTTATGAGTCCGCATCATGGAATGGCATCGTCATCTGGTAAGTGCGGATCCCTAATGAAATCATCACATATGCTCGTCTGCCTCCACTTGATCCACTGAAAGTATTCTTCTTCTTCTTCTTTATTTCCTATCTCTTTCTTACATATTGATTGGAATGGCAGCATCGATATTTCCCTCGGCTGCATCGTGGGGCAATTGGGGAAATCCAGCGACGAATTTATACCAGCCCCATTCAATGAGCCATGTAACGCCCTCGCATGTGGCACCACACTTGAGCTCATACCCACACTATGCATGACCATCATCGTCTGGGGGTGGATTCTAATACGAGAGTAACACCGGCCATGCAGCAGCTGCTGCAGCAGCTGCAGTGGCGGTGCATAACAGTAATACCGCACTCAGCAATATCAATACCACCCTCAATATTAACGGTAGTGGCAACAGCGGCAGCGGTGCTGGTGGCATCGCTGGCGGCAGCGGCGGAGGTGGCGTTTTGTTAAACAGTAATCATGCCGGCAATGGCAGTAGCAGTAGTTCAGCTGGCAGTAGCGGTGGCGGAGGTGGTGGTGGGGGTCTTATCGCCTGCAACAATCATTTCAATATTGCGACGGCTTCGTTTTCCGCCAGCCATAGCGGCGTGGGTGGATCTGGTGGCACTTTCGGTGGCATTGGCGGCATCGGCGTAGGAATGAGTGGTGCCATCGCTGGGAGTAATCTGAACTCTATTGTGGTCGGTAATCGCCTAATGAATCCACCCGGTCTGCCGACGATTTTGAAATGATGCCATTTTGATAAACTTCGTATGAAAACGGGTACGCGCCCCTCACACACTCACCTCCATTCACAGCTGCAGCCGCAACCCCAATTGTATGCACATCATCAGCTGCTCCCACCGGCACACATGGCACACGGCGAGGTTGTAGGGCTCGACCATTTTAACGAAACGACCAACGCAATCAAACAAAAGTCAGAATCCAATCCACACCAGGATGAACTCAAAGTAACCGAACAACTTCATTTTGCTGAACCTGAACCAGGTGCCGAACGTGGCTACGAGCATGTGGAAAGACATGCTATGGGCCGCGACTTTGTATTAGACACACTCTACAAGGAAGCGAGAGTACCGTGGTGTACTCCCGGTTTTAGGGATGTTGAGATGGAAGAATCGGCAGTTATTCACGCACGTCGCCAGACCGACTGACGCCCAATCAACGAAGGTGGACGTGTCTAAATAGAAAGAATGCGAATTGTTTTATAGAATCATAAAAATCACTCTGACGAAGTTCTTACCGGTCGAAAGAGACCAAGAGGCGATGTCGGGAAATTTGTCCGTCTAACAATCGTTCAGCAAAAACAACAACAACAACAACAACAACAACAAATTATCAGATTTGTCCGGGATGATAAACGCTTCGAACGGGCTGGCGGGCAGCTCCATCAGGTCGCCGCGTTGTAAAAGTTTTGTAAATACATTAACAATTCTACATAATCGGTGTGTGTGCGTGTGCGTTTTATAGTAGTGTTTGTCAGCTATTCGAATATGTTTATGGTGTATTGTAGTTAGTTAGTAGATTCTATGGTAAAGGAAAGAACAGAATGGAACTAAGAGAAAGGGAATGAATGGAGGAGAATAAAGGAAGCAAATTCAAGGTTTGCTCTTCGTGTATTTTTAGCAATAAAACACTTCGCCATTGCGTTGATGAAAGTAATCGATATTTAAATTTTGAACTAAGAAACGAATGGGACAAAAACGAAATAAATACAATTCTAATTTAGAGACATAAAAATCAATTGTCATCAAATAATCAATGGAATATTCCGGTTTATTTTGAAGAATTTTTAATTAGAAGGATTTTTTACTCTGTGTTCTTACAAAACTCCGAATTGTCAAATTCACTTTTATGTATTCCAGTATTCGCATTCTGCGCAGCGTAATCTTTTACAAAATCTGTTACAATCCGTAACGGAATATCAGTCGAAATTTTATATCCTTTATGAAGAAATTATTCTAGCTCTGTGATCTTAAACTGGATGGATTAATTGGACGGAAATTATTATGGATTTTGTAATTTTGAATTCGATTTCAAATACCCAAAATCCCCCAAATGAATGATCCCCATTACCCGACTATTTTGCGAAAATGTGCAATATATCGCAAAAATAAGAAATAATTTCTTATCTTTCAAATTATAAATTCATAAATGCTTTCCTTTTCAGACAGCATGTTTTTGTTTTAAATATCCATAATTTCTCGACATTTGTCTATTTAATTTTTCTTTGCTTTTATTTTTACATAAAATATATAAAATATACTTTCAAAAAAAGTTGTTTTGAAATTTCAGTTTTCGAGAATCCATAACAGACACAATAGAAATCCGAAACGCTGAATAATATTTTTAGTAAATCTATTACGGTCATGATCTGTTATGAAGGTTCAGCAAAAAATTTATAACAGAATAACAAGAATACCAGGACAGGTCCTAACATTGCGATTCATAAAAATTTCGTTTGAATCAAATTCAAATTTAATTGCTTTTTAACTCTTTTTCAAAGTGTTTGTCTATTTGTTAGACCTCATGTGGTGATTGAGAAAAAAATTAAATCAACAAAACTTAATCTCAATTCACGGAGAAGTTCAAGGGAATATTTATTTCAAATTAATTGAATCAAAGACTTTTCCCAAGTTATTAATTTCTTAGAGATTTATGGATAAAATTTTGGATTTATGGATAAAATTTTGGATTTCCTCTTTTTAATTTTGCTCCTTTTTCAAGATCATTCCTAAAGATACCATTTTACCAGAGTGCGAATCGATTGAAACGTTTCTAATGGAAATCTAGAATCCTCTCTCAAAACACCCATCGAAACCCGAATTGATCATAACATTATATTGAAACAAAAAGTCTCTACCAATCAACCAAACAACCAATTATTGAGTCATCAAAAAATCACAACCGTAGGAATATAAGTTTCAGTTAAGTCTCTAACTATAGGGCATAAGTTGTAGGAAAATGGGTGACTGTGATAGTTGTACAGTGTATATTTTAAAGAATTTTTAAAGAATTATATATGTTTTCAACAAATATTGTAATAAATAAATTAGAACGAAATCACACCTCCAGCTTCATCCTCGCCTAAAAAGAAAATAATCGCGAATGAGTGAAATAATTGAAAGAAGAACACGATCATCATTGGCGATTTCGTTGATTATAAATGATTTTTTACGTAATCAGAAAAAGGTCGAATGAATTTTTTAATGAAATGAAGCAATTTTAAGCATGATAACTCGTAAACCAAAAGCAAAAGAACAAGATATAGTTGTTTTGAAATAAACTCTTTGAATTCTGAATGTATCGTATATAAAAATGAAAGCTATCTAAACTAAAAATATGATAATTAAAAAATGTTTAATACAGTATAATAATTACTGAATTTAATTAAATATGAGTAAAAATATAGACGTAATAAAAAATGTTAAAAACTTTCTATTCCCAACAGAAAGGAAAATACAATATTTAATACAATAAAAAAATCATTGTATGTACATAAAAATACAATTAATATTTATCTAGGTGTTATTAAGTGTTTCTTTCAAACTTGGTTAAAACACAAAACGCAAGAAAAAAAAAACGAATAAAACAAATAAACTTTCCGAAAAAACCAAACCGAAGAGAAAAATTTTAAAGTAAAAAATAAATTTCAACATCGTTTTTCTTCAATTTCTTTGAAATGAACACACGGTATATTCATAATCGATAAATACGTAAGTAAACAAAACAAACAATAGCACAAACAGAAAACTAATTAAAACCTAATTCAGAATTAACAATCTTGCATTTTTTTACTAATATAGCGTTCCTTACAGATCAGTTGTCCTTATACATATCCATATTTCATTAATTAGTCCTTTCGATACCAAATGAATTCATAGTCCTTAAGTGAATTCTCTTTCGGTAACTGTTCAGACTCTTTCAATTTCCGCCAACTGATATGCGGCTGAAAGCCGAATTCATTGGCAATGTACTCGATCGTACGTTTCACGTTATCCTCGCCGATTGAAAAGTAGCTGCCCTCTTTATTCCCATTACGAGAACCAGTCTCGGTGTGTCCATTGTAATCGAGCAGGTATTTGAAGCGATACAAATCACCGAAATCAGAGGCAGTGCCAGGCGTTGCGACTGCTGATGCACCATTACTACCAAAATTACCCTTACCAATATTTTGCCTCAAAACTTGTTTAATGTCGTCTTCTGGCAATGGTTGTCGTACTGAAACAAAGGATAATAATAATTATTAAAATAGGAAATACATCAAATGTGAGACATAAATTGATACTAATTGATTGATCATAATGCAAGCACTTATCAATAACAACCAAGGACACCATTTATAAAAATTCGTGCGCCCTGTGAAAGTTAAGATATTCATCTAAGAATTCCTCTATGAGTCCATTCAAGACTTGAATGCGTTAACTTGATCCGGTTGAGATGTATTCAAACCTCGTAGATTTGATCAGTTGCTTTTGTTTATTCGTATAGGGTTAAATGAGAAATGAACGCATCTGCAATATCAAGTCCTTTCTTCTTGCCTTTATACTCCAAGTATCGCTGCCTTTCAATCACTGATTGAAATCAGAGTATTAATTAATTATCTCTGGATATTAGCTACTAATTATTAGTTAATTATCCCCAATAATTAGTTACTAATTTTTAGTTAATTATTAGTTAATTTTTTGTTAATTATCCCTGATTGTTAGATACCAAATATTAGTTAATTATTAATTAATTCTCCCCAATTATTCGTTACTAATTATTAGTTAATTATTTCTTAATTATACCTGATTATTAGCTACTAATTTTTAGTTAATTATCTCTGATTATTAGTTACTAATCATTAGATAATTATTAGTGATTTTATCCCTGATTTCGTGCCTTTCTCACAAATAATCAAGTAATGTCTGTTGATCCCTTCTGATTTTAGAGGTGATTCAGGAGTAGATGCGGAGTGCAGGATATTTCTTAATTTCGAATTTCGAAACGACTTTTCGAAAAAGTCACACACACGAAATGTGACTTTTCATCAACTCCTGAAAAACACCCCTCATTTATAAACATTGTATATAATTATTTACCATTTGGCTTTGTTGTTCCAGGCACCGCGGCTGATTGGGTTTCTGTTATTCCGAAGGTTTGTGTATTCGGAACATCATTTTGAATGGGGTTGATAAAATCATTGCCCGCATCACCGCCAGCGCCAACTTGACCTATACGTACGCAACGTCAAAAGAGAGCAGAGAAGAGAACAAAAAACAACTTATTATAGCACTCGACAGTTTATAGCAAAGTATTATAAATAATCAGACAATGAGGGGATGTCTCTTTAAATCGCTTTTCACTTGCCTTCTGTCTCACTGCCTTCAAATGGGTTTGTGTCCAGGGTTGGTGGTGTCAAATTGTTTGAAGTGCTTGAGGGTGTGTAATTTTGTATGAGTTCTGAGGTATGTGGCGTATCTGCCTGCGTGTTAAAAGTAGTGTCTGGGAGATTCACTATACCTGATGACCCGACGAAAGCAGGTTGACGTTCCTCTGGTTCTAACGGTTTTGAGAGTGTTCGTATCGGTACTTTCGGAGATTTACCAGTGTGTGTGAAGGATGGCGAGGATGATGGTAATGGCTGTGATGATGATGATGGCGATGGTGATGATGATGGTGGTATTGTTGGGTCTTTTGGTATAAAACAGCCTGAACAAGCCTTTTTGTTGCTATTAAACTTTGGAAGCACGAAGGGGGTCGCTGTTGTAGATGTCGCGGCCAATTTTGGGGCAAAAGGTTTCACTTTTGGGCGAACTGTCATTTCAATGGTTTCTGTGAAAGGTACAAATGAAGACCACAATTTAATCTATAATTGACCATTCTATAAATGAATAAATTGATAGCTTACTCGGCGGCGATTCGTAAGGATAACTTCTCATGGCCAAAATGCGAAATTTGCCCTCTTCGTCAGTGGCATAAACTGTGACGTGGTAAATGCCGTCGGCGGTAATGAAACCATATTCACCCATAACGATACCGCGTTCATCTAAGATCGAGAGATCACCAATTTAGTCATTGAAAAATTCAAGTTTTTAGAAATATTAAATTTTTAAAAAATAAAATACTAAAAGAAATATTTTTATTTAATTAACTTTTCTTTCATTTGTTTTCCTTGTTTTTAAAATAAATTTTAAAATTAATGTTTGCTTCATTTACAGTTTTCAAAAATGTTATGTATCAATAAAGTTGTTTTTTTGGTAAGGCAACGTGTTTTAAGCCATTTCTTGTCATTAATTTAAGTAATAAGTGCACTTAATGGATGACAGCAAAATAATGGTAACGGTTAAATTATTTGATAATTTCAGAAATTACTAAAATATATTTAAAAAAAATTGCTTCAAAAACATTATTAATCATTAGACGAGTTGTGCGGATTTTATTAATTGCCCATGCCTGAATATAATAAATTATTAATTTTTGATTTTGTGATGCTTCTTTGTTAATTTTTATTTTAATTTTTTATTATTAAAAATTATTCTGAAATCTGGTCTCGAATTCTATTTATAAAAAACATAATCGGCAAGATTATGGAATAACAGTAATAAATTTCAGTAAAAAAATATAAAAATGTTAATCAAATATTGAGCAACTTATATAACACGTATGTCATAAACACGACATTTAATAATTGGAAGTATAAATTAAAACAGAAAATGATACTTATGAATGACTTAACACTTTGTGAAGTTTGATAAAATATGAAAAATTGGGTTTTTTAAAGAAAATCGTCGCTTTTTGTTTTATTATCTCGAAAGTGATCTTTATTAAAAGACTGTCAAAAAACAGATATCAAAACAATAACATGCTGTAGAATTGATTTGCCTTTCACTTTTATGGTTTGTTAGAATTGAACATTTTAATATATATTATCCATGCATAATTAGTCACTAATTTGTTCTTCCGGCCCTTCAGAAATTCTCTGATTTTTATTAATTGTTATTTATATTTTTTTACTAACATTTTTTTGGTTGTGGTCTCGAATAAGGTTTGAGTTCACAACCAGTATTAATAGAAATCATACAAAGTTCATTGAAAGTTTGATTTTTAAATTGAATAAATTAATAAATAAATTTCAATGGATTGATTCAAAATGAATTGAATTGAATTCGAATATAATTTCATTTTATCAAAATTATAATGCACACTTTTGCTACAATATATTATTTTAAAAAAAATGGCAACGATTTTTTGTAATTTATTGCTTTGTATTCATATTTATAAGCGCATTGCTTTACTTTGAAAATTACTTTGACATAATAAAAATTAAGAGGTAGATTACATTGCTAACAAATCTGACAATATATTCAAATTCCATACAATATTTTTATTATTATATTAGGAGCTCCAACTAAGAGAAGCAGCATTCACTAAGCGAGTAATACTAGTAAGATTTTCCAAAAGAATTATTCGTACAGATAATGACCAAAATGACCAAAATAATTGAGAGTATATTCACTCTTTTTCACCTGGAATGACAGGCAGGTATGGAAAAGTTAATGCACTTTTGATTCGAATCATCTTCGCAGTCAATTCTGAATCAATCCAACTGGCTATGTCAAATTGTATTATAGGAGAACAACTAGAACTGTCCTTAGGAAATTGAACATTCATATATTTCGTTGTCTTAATTTCCGTCGACATTTGGTGTTGAAAATGTGAAGAATCGGAATAATCAAATTTGGCCATTTGTAAATTTCGAATTTGCATAAAAAGTAATATTCGTCAAAAAAACGGACAAACAAAGAATGTGTTTGACAAAAATTCGTTCATGTTTTACGACTAGGTGTTAAATCTGTTTTTAATCATCTGAATAAATCTTTTTGGCAAATTTCGTTAAAGTGATTTCTTGTCAATGAATTTTCAATTCTGATTTTTCTGGTAACGATCGAAATGAAGATATATATTTGTGTCTTTATTTGGCTTATTTAAAAATGTTACGTATAGTCCACGGGGATTTTGAGTTTTTTAAGCGTTTTAATATTTATTTCATTAAAGTTTAACATTCTGGTTCTCTTCATTTAGAAATTGTCTCATTTATCCGTTTGAATAAATTTCCCATAAAATCGTTGTTTATCTATTCTTCTTTGTTTTCAAATGATATCATTTAAATGCTAGATAATTTAAACTGAACTGCTATTCAGTGATAATGCGGACCATGCTGAAGAGACAGGGAGTGAGAGAGAGAGGGAAGGAGAGAGATAGTAAGAGGGAGACGGGGAGAAGATACTAGTAGATGATTAATTTTTTTGGTGGTTTTCAAACATTTCAGATTATTTCATTAGAAAATATCATCTTTTAATATTTGTCAATAATTCCCAACAGGTCCGGGTATTGCTTTCTGGATATGTCATAAGTTTAAATAAAAATCATAAAAAGGAAAAGTGAACATCCAGTGCGTTATACACGCTCCTTATAATATTAAATTCCTGTTTTCTCGATCAATTTAGATCTACTAACTCGTCTCCAGCAAAACACTCACTAAAACATTCCGAGTATAGTACAATATACTTGTTACTGCGCCACGTCCATTTCGTCGGGATATGTGATGTCCAACACCACTATCCTGACCATAAAAGTCCTGAAGACTGTAATAAATTTTTAGTACCAATTAGTTTGTGGAACACAAGCTCTATTCGTTCTCCTGTAATCGCAACTCCCAAAGGCACACCTAACGAGTCGAGTATGACTAAATCAACTTAGTAGGTGATTCCGGGCAAGAGTATATGTACTTCTCTGCACCTGTCACACCTCCTTAATGCATTACAAGTGAAAGGACAAAGCTAACATACCCTTAGCGTTTCGGATGTAGGGTGCAAAATTGTATATAATTAATTTTTTATGCTCAGCGCGACAACTCATCCAAAATCTTTTCAATTAAAACCAAATATCCAGCCGACGAAAATTTATGATTGTGATTAAAAAAATTTTTTTTGTAACTCGCTTTTAGTGAGTCTTAAATATATCACATTTACATAAATTCCGACACACACACACATACAATTAGTTTTATGTGTTTTTAATTAAGAAAAGATGAGAAAAAAGTCAGAATTATAGAAACTTGTACCTGTTGTGCCACGATTGTAACCAAAACTGATCAAAGTTTACTAAGGCCAACAATAAATGTCACGAGCTTATAAAGAACTTTTGACCATTTTGACCAAACATGGAAAAAAAACTATTTAATGACAATCGTTTGTCGCGAAAGGCAAAGTGTTCAATTTGGAAATGACAAGTGATAAGAGGTGTTGCGCGTTAATACCACCAAACACACACCGCACACATTCACACACGCGCATGCACACAAGCATTCACATTCGCACACATACACACATGCATATGCTCAGAAACATGCGCATATACATGAACAAACACACACACACATTGGTGTGCGCACACGTGCATAGTCAGACAAGCGCACACGTGAAAACATACGTGAATGCAAACGCATATGCCGTCTTACCCCGTTTCTCATGGCGATGTTGTTGTTCGTCGATCGTAAAACCAAACTCGTAGGGCCGAACTTTTTCATTTTGGACCACAGGCTGCGCGCGAGTAACATCAGAATGCATTGCCACAGCTGCCAACTGGATAAAAAAATTGCCAAAAAAGTAGACGTTTTTTTAATGGATGATTACCAAATTGCATTTTTGTTTTTAACGATTTCAAAACGTATGTCGCCAAACACACTTACAATGAGAAACCATCTAACGACGCACGAGTGAGTAGACATGTTGAAGGGCTTTGAGTGTCTTTATGATCGTTAAGTTTTAAATCTTTTATTTAATTAGAAAATATTTAATAATATTTAAAATTGAATTTCCAGCTGGATAATGTAATTAATTATGAGACCGTAATAGACCGTTTGTTTTATTGTTTTGTATTTTAATATTTATTTCCTGTATTTTATTAATTTAAATCTATTAACAATTTTAATTTTTGCTAATTCATCAAATCAATACTGCTTATTTTTATTGGTTTTATAATAAAAATTTATTTCTAAAAATATTTTTCATTATCATCATTTCATTATTATTCATCATCATTTTTGTTGGTGTAATCATCATAAACTTTGTTGGTGTAATTTCCATAAAATTGAATTCCTTTTTTGTATTTATATTCAGTGTATTTTGTTTTTATTTTATTCAAATTGAATTTTTTGAATTTATGTTTCCTTTAATTTCGCTAATTTTGTGTTTTTGATTGTTATTACTATGAGTTGGTAACTCCGTGCAACACTTTGGTGAAATTGACGAAATTCTTTTATTACAATTCACTGATTTTTTTTAAAAAAAAGAAAAAAAAATACTAACGATTGTCTTTGTTTTGAGTCTGCTTTTGCAAATAATAACTAAAAATTACTAAAACAGCAGTTATAACAGTTAAAAAATATAACTACAACGTTGACGTCCACTGTAATTGCATTGATCAAACTAACAAACAAACAATTGTGTTTGAAAAAAAATGGAAATGTTTGCCAACGACACTTGAACTACGGTCGAATGAAAAGCGCGACCGATAACAACGCTCTACGAAGTACATCCAATGAAGTTCTGCGACTTATTAACGGACTTAGAAAAAAATTTGAACATTTAAAAACAATTAGAATCGGGAGAAGGAGCGTTAAAACATCATCAGCTGACGACGCAGCATCATCGGTGGATACGTGCGGTTTATGTGTTTACGTTTGTATGTGTACGTGTACATGTGTGTGCATATGTAAATACAGATTATGCTGGAGATGATGATGATGATTTTAGATGCCGTAAAAGACAACAGAGAACAAGCAACAACAGCAACACACAACAACAATGGCGACGGCGACAACAACAGTTCAAGAACATAAAGAGATGATAAAGGTTATTGGCAATGAATATCGTATCCGTTTCGCGGCTTATAAACACTCCAATGGTTTTGATAAAGCCAGATGAAAACACACACGCACACAAACATATATTACAGTCATGCAGAACAGCCACACACACACACAAATAAACGTACGCTCGCGCAATTTTTTGAATTTGTTTTAAATTATTGTGAATGAGCCAGCAGAACGTTTGAATTAGAAAATTTGTTTAAAGCGGCGTGACGCCAACACCTGCGTGCGTGCGGGCCAATTGATAGAAAAGTCGTTAAAGAAGAACAGAAGGGTAGAAAGAAACTAAAACGTTACATGATATTATACATAAAATATACAGTTACTTTCAGGTTTTTAGACATTGGAAATTTTGCTAATAACTATCTCCCCGTAGGGTTGTTAAATATTTATGAAATCTTTTTAAGAAAGTAACGAATTCGCCTTTTGTCAGATAAAGACCAATAAAATTCAACCAAACACAAATAGAATAAATCGAACGCAAAGAAAGGAAATAATTGAATTACATGTAAATACTATTTTCAGTAAGGGCCTAGTGATTACAGTTATTTTAACGTTATTTTAACTCTCATCGTATTCTCCTCACCAATGATCTATTAGTTGACTAACAGGCTAACGAAAAATATATCTCGCTTTTAATGAAATATTGAATAATAGTAAAATTTTAATGAAAAGTCAGAAAAGATTTATAGAAAATGTTTCATTCTTTCTAAAATTTCTTTTGTTTCATGAATTGTTTTTAATAATTTGAACTTATATTATTTCATTCAGAGCAATTTATTAACGGACATCAATTGTCTTTGGTTAATAAAGTTAATTAATTATTAAGAATCACTAAAGTACTTTGGAGATGCATGATGGTCACTCTATCCCCAAGCACATTGGCAAAAAAAAAAGAAATAAAAAACTAACAAAGTAAGAAATTTGCTTAATTTTTATCAATTAATCAGCCAGCATCATTGGGTCTATCCACTGACTTGTGAGCAGCAACGCAGAAAAGAAAAAGAAGAGGAAGAGTATACGACCAAATTGGCAATACTTCTCACGACTGACAAATAAATCATATTGCAAGAATAGTCCACCCAATCCCACGCAATGCCATATAAAATTATACACAAATTTTAATCGGTTCTTCCTTAAATTTAAATGACATTAGACAAAATTTTATTTAATATTTTAATTATAATAATTTTAAAAATTACTTTAAAAATGTTTAGTATTCAATTCAAATTTTGAGTATTTTTATGAATCGTTAAAATTCAGTGCTAATGATTTTTTATGCTTTTATTCAGTCGCGAAAAAACGAAACAAAATTTAAAATGCTGTTTATTTGAGAAAAAAAAACAATCAAAAAATTTGTTCTCTAAAAATAAATCAGTTTTCTAAAATATTAATAAATTCAATAAATACATTTTTGTTCGATTTCTTTTTATATTTTTTCTTGAATCTTAATTACTTTTGCAACAACAAAAAAGCCAGCAGCAATATTGTCACCGTGCTGTCTACTTAGCTAATGAGATTCGGGGAAAAAAATTGATAAAAGATTTTAGTATCGTATCGAAAACTAGTTGGATTATTTAATAAACGAAACTGTAGAGGTCTCTCTCTTAGTCGTTACTTTGTAAAGACAGAAACTTATGTTATTTATGCTCTTGACAGTTCTTAGTAGCGGATTAAATAACCGCTCAATAACCAATAAGGGGGAACGATATAGGTTTGAAAATTTATGTTGTAAAAATTAATGTGGTAAATGTGGTCTCGTCTTTACGACGAGATAGATTTTAATAGCATTGAAACCATTTCCATTCTTGTCATAAATTCACAAAATCACCAAAATTTCTATGGAACGCCTACGGAACGCCACTTGCGCTTGCGGTTTTGCATAATTATCAGTTATAGAAAGCGATAAAATATTTGAATTATTTGAAGGAGAAATAAAATTTCGAATGAGGTCTTTAGTATGAAATGAAGCTTAGGTAAAATAATTTCACTGTAACAAACTTAATTGTGCCTCAGTGTTAAAAAATTCCCTTAATTTTATAAAAGTCTGTGAGACCTTAAGATATATTTATTTCACTAGATTTGAGATCTTCCATCTCAGTAACGACCCATGGATTTATGACCACGGATCCACCTCTATTGTTAAAATACAGTTAACATTTGTTGAGAAATAGTTGAGCAAAATGTTCTCCAACGCGTTCTGTAACAGCTATGCCCCCTCAATGACATTATACTCATTAGTAAACCAACGGCAAACAAAAACAAACAACGGAAGGGGTTCAAACAGATTGTGTACGCGAATTCAACGAGTCATTATAACGAATTCTTCATTTACAGCAGCGAATGTCCTATCTTTATATATCTAGGAGCAAGGCATGGATTTCGGTGGCAACGAATTATATCTATATTGGGATGCGTCATGTTAGCAACGAAACTTATTTACAACTAGACAAAAACAGGTTTACAACTAGATGGATTTTAATAAGAAGAAAAATATGGGAAAAATTTTATAATATTCGGTAATATGGGAATATATTGATGTCTGGTGGGTTCAAAATATTCGTTATTATTCTCCTTAAGTGTTAAATTTTATTAATCGTTTACCTTTCTTTCTATCTAAAGAAAAAGAAACGATGAATAGTTGATATTATCAATAGCTTTCATTCATTGATTTTTGAATGTTTTTAATTAATTAATTCATTGATTTTGAATGTTTGTCAAATATTGATGATGGCTAATACCAGGGATGCACGTAGACAGTTTTATTCAAGAAACTTGCGTTATTATTGGTTATTTGGTGAATTTGGGAACCAACTGGTTTGCATGACGATCTTGTTTCGCATTCTCTTCATAATAAAACAATTCGTTCCGAAGGACCGCATCATTATCCCGTCTCTCTTAGTATTATAAATCATTTAATGATAACGAGGCGGATTTTAAAAAAACGAAAAATTATTCGCTTTTACTTTAGGCTTTACAACAAAGAGGTGGTTGCCTCTACGAATGGGATTTTTCTACTCTACATCCAAAGAGAGAGGGTACATTCACGTTCCTCTTCCGCTTGTATCGTATTAAAGGAGGTATAGAAGAGAATATATATTTTTGCACAGAATCATCTCCCAAGAAGATTTGTGCCGCGTGCGTCTGTGTGGCTGCCTGTCTATGTGAATCACGATTACAACCAAATGGAAAGAGATATCGACATAAAATTTAGAGAGCATATTTCTTTGCTTTTGTAGGCTGTTTGGCATTGGAAATGAGAGACATAGAGTAAGATCGAGACACAGAGCCGCTCTTACTTTCTTATGAAAGTCCCGTTTTGTTAAGGTCCATTTTTCAGTCTACTAATATATTTAAACATAAATTTTATAACCGATATGGTTGTTTTGGACATAATAAATACATCGAAAAGTATGTGAACGCCGATATGTGTGAACCTAAATTAATATTGGGAAAATATTGCAAATTGCAGAACGAGTATCGCCCACTGATTGTTAGGATAAAACAAGGAATTTCTATCATAGGTGTAGAGCACATCAACTTCGGCTAGGCCGAATTTTTTATATTTTTACTTGTTTTCTGTTTCTAGCACTAAACCACTAAATCGTCGACATCAGCTAAATGATAAATACTAAAAGTAATTCTAAGTGTCGTAAATAATGTGTTTTACATATCGTTTACATAACGATTCACGCACAGCACCGGTGACAATATCTTGTTATGACAACAACAACAACAACGACAACAACAACAACAATGAGAACGAGTAATATGAAAAGTATCATTATCGATGCTTTGCCATTGTTGATTTCGATAGAGAATCAACAGTTTGAGGAAAACAATTTTAATTCATGATAAGTGAAATTCATCGGACCTAAGGCTATATACGTGCATATAAAACTATTTAAAATAAGATAATGTTAATACAAAAACAAAAATCAATTAGAAAATCAAAACAACAAAATTCTCTGATGGTGTCGCTAATAATGTTAGTTTTTTTTCGATAATATAATTTAAGGAAAAAAATAAATCCATTGTAAAAATTTATTTCCCTTTATAAATAATTATAAACACGGGCTTTTAGTTAATGATTTAACAAAGTCCATGCGAAAGTATTTAATATGTAGAGAATGACTTGTCAATAATCAAGATCACAATCATAATCATGACTAGATTTGACAGTATGTCAAGTCTGTCAGTTTAGCATTTCCTTTTAATTAAATTTTTGTATTGAATTTATTAACAATCGAATCATCGGCATTCCTTTCCCCGCCTCTTGTTTGCGCTCTTTTTGTAAGAATTTTCTTAAACAATTTAAAGAATTCTCATCGAAGTCTTTGATTAATGCAATTGATATTATGCTGATGCTCATGATTATATTACATTACTTTAAACATTTATATTAATGATAAAGCAATGCTCAGACATAGTAAAACAAAGAAATCGTGAAATGAGAAAAATGAATTATGCATTTATTATGATTAGGGTGATGGCGATGATGATGATGATGTTATTTACTAAAATTTATGTATTAGTACTCTCGTTGTAACTAAAAGGTTTATAATCGTATTCTAATTTAATGTGCTTCGTAATAACATTCTAATTTTTTTTCTTATTTTCCACACATTTCTTCTTCTTTCATAACTTTTTTGCAATCATATAATTTATTACCGCATATTGAAATGTTCCTAGATTTAATTAAAATGTCGACTGATTATCCAGCTTGTTTAATCCTAAGTGATGATTTGTGATGGTAAACAAAATAAATAATAAAAAAGTGGGGATTATTTGCATTTTATCGTAAGAGGTTTGACAGTAACTTCTTCGTAGATTTTGCATACATTTTTATAATTTAATTGTAAATAATTAACATGACGAAATACGATACGAGATAAAGTTCAAACATGTCTATCAATAATGAGGAAATAATTAACATTTTTACAAAACATACAAACTGAGAATTGTAAAAAACACAAACTTAATTTTATTAAAATTTTAATTAGAGACAAAACATGTTATGCATTTTTAGAAAAGACAATTTTTAAAAAGGATATATTTCCCCAGTTATTAAAAATACGTTTTGTCTTTGCAAGTATGAATCCTTAATATTTTGAAATATTGTGTTTAATGAGAAATCCTGAATTATAAATTAATTATTTCGCTTAAAAAGCCAAATTATCATAAAGCAAAATACAAATTTCTTAAAAGCCTCGGAATGTCTTCAAGCAGTTAATTAAGCTCACAAAAGTGACCTCGCATGTTAAGCATATTCAGCGACGCCTGAAAGTATGCTTCATTCAACGATATTAAAGACAGCTCTAATAAATGTCCATTGAAACCACCGCTGTGTATTTAGAACTAACGGGGTTTTATTGCATGACCATCAGTGAAAATTTTTATTGCTTCTTATATAAAAACAATTGCTCCTTATTGCTGAATTACTACATTGTCAGATCGAATTTGTGAAATATTTTAAACGCTGTCTTTCGCCTCAAATAAATAAAAATGGAGGCAATATATTTTGTATAGATGTTTTTCGGTTTTATAGTTATGTTGCATAATTTTTAATGCATAGCTTCTCTTAGTTCCAAATCATAAATTAGAAGCAGCCTGAGAGTATACTCCAATAAAACCTTGTAGTGTAGCACTCGGTGCTTTATCATTTTTGTTACTATGTTCATCAGTTTTTAAGGTTATAACAACTCAGTGCATCTTAAATGTTTTTCTTCTCATATTTCTAAGAATATTTCTATACGGCATCGGAAAACATGCCTGACTAGAATGTACAATTGTGTTGTTTAATATAAAATAAGTAAAGTATAGCGGAAAATTCATAACAAATAATTTGAGTTGTCGGTTTTTTGATTTGAAATTAAATGAACGATTATTGATTTTCAGCAATCAAAATGATGGAATTGTATTTTAGAGCCAAACACAGTACGATTTTTATCAATATTTTCTTGAATGAAATTTAATTATTACGCAATTTTTCTGAAGAATCAACGGTGAGATAATAGGCTACGGTTACGTCAATTGAATACTGAAGGATTAAAAACTGTGATCTTTACATCAGCGATAACGAATTAGAACACTCTATACTTGCTATAGAGTATATAGAGTTATACTAGGGACAATTATTTCATAGCTCGGATTGTCTCGTCTCGCCATTGTCGTGGCTTCACGATTGTCGTTTAAATGTTTGTTAAATACAGATAAGTCATAAGTTGAAAAACTGCTGGAATGGCGCGATGCCTCGTTAAGCGAAATACTTCATAACCGTACCCGTGACATTACTGAGGGTACCTCTCGTAAGAATATCTCTCGTAAGAATATCTCTCGTAAGATGTTGTGGAATGCTATTAGTTTTATCTTCATAAAATATTGTAAAAAATACACTAATTTTTAATTAAAAAAATTTTATTTAAGGAAGTTAAATAATATTTACATTTTAAAACTTTCCCATCACAAACGTTTTTGTATAAAATTCGAACGATTAGCGAATCTATATTTCGAAACTTTTGGATTTAAAATTATAAAAGTTCTTCAAAATATTTTATTAAATTACTGATTTGGTTTGCACAAGATTTTAAAGAGAATGAATTCGTTATAATTACTTATTACTTATGCTTTTTATTCTGATAAATCTATTAGAGAAATAGTCGAATTTGTCGAAAAAATTTGGCTTGAATGAAAATATATTTTCATGCTATTTCATCAATAATATTATCAAGCTTAAATCACAAGCCACGAATAGTTTGAACTCAAACATTTACAATACTATTCACAGCAATGAAAGACTAGGATACACGAAGATAAAACAGTTCAGGATCGATGATCCTAAACTGTGAAGGAAGGAATAGTGAAGGGACAATTGTGTTCTGGATGCAGGATACGGTTTGGGGACAACGTTGAGGAGTATTAAAATCGGATGTTACGAACTACATTACACTCTATTATTCGGTTTACGTTTTATAACGATTTTCCTAGGCTACCGGAGCAACGGGTAAGTGAGCACCTTCGGGCTGGAAACCATTTTCGTCGGCGACATAGTTTACGGTGTATTTGACACCATCGTCGGCAACGAACGAGTAGCTACCCCTAACTACCATAGCCGATTCCTCTTGGCTACCAACGGTATAGGTCTTCAATTGACCTTCTTCATGACGAGACGTACCATCGCTAGTTTCGACACTGTAAATAAAGAAATAGCCATTGTCGATATAGTTCGTTATACGTTATACAAAATCCAATGAACTTACCTATATTTGTACGATTCAGGACCAACATCGGAATCGTAGTGCAGGACTTCGACTTGGCTTGGTTGCGGAGGAGCAGCTAACGTCAAGGCAAAAATGGCGACAAAAACAATGAAGAATTTCATTTTGAGGATCTTTGTTTGAAGAATTTGAGAAGATTCGTAGCTCTAGATGGAGTGACGGATTGTAAGTGATGCTTCCGAAAACGCGTCAACCACAATTTATACTATTTCGATATATGATTCAATAACACAATGGACCAGAAATAGAGTCGGAAAGAAAAAGCCTACAAATCAATACAAAAAAAAAGATCAATTTTGTAATTTGTGTGCGTCGAAAATTTAAATAAATAAAGCTGGTTTCAACCGAAACTAATACATTTTCTAAAAAAATAGAATAACAATTTTTAGGAAATAAATGGAAATAAATTTTGTTTCTTCTTTATATTCTCGCTTTCAATATCAAGATTTTTATCAAGCAAGCCTTGTCTTCGATATTCCGCCCTTGCTTCTGTTTGTCATTGTTATTGTTATTGTTGTTGTCGGTAGCGATATATACCGTTGATAATTTTATATATTTTCGTAGTTTTATTTACAAAAATAGCACCCTAAGAAATGATAGAATAAAATAATCTCATGGTTCAAACGAATTTTTAAATCTCTGCGACTAAAATTAATCAACTTTAAAAATGAAAAACAAAAAATTAATTAGCGTATCAAGATATTTTTATTTGATATATGCGTGTGTAAGTATTTGTATCTGTTAGCTGAAAACGTATGCTAATCCGTTGATTGGGTTGACCTTCAAAATGCTTCTTCTAGCTCATCTCAATTTAAAATTTGTTTTGGAATATTTTGTTGTTGTTATTGGTTTGTGTTATCTTAAAGTAGTTTGGTTGGTCTATAATAGCCATACATAAGTGTGTCTGCATGCGATTGATGGAATGAATGCATGAACGAATGAATATTGATTAATAATTCACTAAATGAATAGATTTGTTTTGGTGCGACTGCTCAAGCTGAAGATATTATTTTAATGTCGTTAATGTTATTGCCGTTGATGGCGTTGTTGTTGTTGTTGTTGTCGTTGTTGATTTTGGTAAGGTTATCGTTATTGGTGCTAAAGTGACGCTTAATTTGCCAACAACACTTTAAAAAATGTAAACTTATTGTTTAGTCAAAGACTCCACACACACAAATTTCAGAGATTTCAAGGTTTCTGTTATTTCATCAAATTTTCACTTTTCATATTCGAATGATATCACATTTGACACACATCACTGATAGCGATATGAGGTCAGAGAACCTCAGTGGTCAATTTTCAAAAAATCATAAGTTTTAAACGTTAGCCCGCTCTTCAAAAAATTAAAAATGAACGCTAATTTCTGACGTGGCACCAGTTTCATTAAAATTTCAGGGAATGCATGTAGAAGTTTTCATGGCGATATTTTTATTTATTTTTATATCATTCTGATCAAAGTTAACAGAACGGGAAAGTTAACAGAACGGGAAGTGAGAAACTAAGCTATAAGCAGAAGCTTGAGTATATCTAAATTCATATTAGCTTTCAGGTGTAGGCGTGCTCGATCAGAGTTCTAACAATTCCAATATGCAGAAAATATTTACGCCTAATTTCATTGAAATAACTTTATAATAACTTTATAATAATTTCTGTAGACCAAAAGTCAAGCAGATAGACTGGTAGACAAATCGACAGGCAGGCAAATAAACGGATGGACAGGATGATTTAATAAATTAAATCAGGTTTGATTCTGAGTCCGTTTACATCTCTTTACGTCTACGTTTACGTCTTTTCCTCTTTACGTTTACGTCTCTTATTTGCACTTTAATCGAAGTAAAAATGTTTCACGACGAAAAGCTGGTAATTTTTTAATATATAAATACTTAAATCTGGAATTTTTGCTTAGTGGTTAAAGAATTAAGTTTTTGCATAATTTTTTAATTATTTTATTTTAACAATTTAAATCTTCTCTTGGAATTGTCTGTAATGTCGATTATTATTTAAGCGTTATTAAATTTTTATGCTATTTGCATAATTTTATGTATATTTTTTTATTAGCGGTATAATTTTATCTCAGCTTAAAGTCTCGTTTTTCTCGTTAACGAATTCTTTCTAATAAATTTTTAATTAAATCAATTTTATAATTCATTCATTGTTTTAAAAAATATTGATTTTAAAAAAAAATCACAAGAAATTTTCAAAATTAAAATAAATACAAAATAATATTCCAGTTAGGCGGAAATAGAGGAAATATAATTAACTTGAATATTCTCAAATTAAATTAGTTTTAGTTTCCATAAAATAAACCAATTTTTTAAAGAATGACTTAAAGAAATATTAATTTGCTAACATTTAGAATGTTTAGAACATTTTGAATTAATTAGCTTTGGACTAAAATCTGGTTGGAAACTTTGCTAATTGATTATTGGAGCGTCTTGTATTTAACCACAAATTTCAGATTTTTAGAGAAACCTAGACGTTAATTGAGGAATTAAAGGCTTCTTTTTGTTAGACAAAAGGATACCTTTTTATGACGATTCAAAACTTGAATATTTCTGTGATAATAAAAGGCAATTCTTTCCAAAGGAATTAATAATTTTTATTTAACAACAAAAAACCTTTACAAAAATAAGGATTATAATAAAATAAAATAAAATGAAAAAATATCCACAGTTAATACACGTTTTATAACGTACACGTAATTCGTTATTATCTCAGATGTCGGTGAAATTGATTTCGGAATTTTGTCTTAGAGTAATTTGAATGAAGGATGATAGCCGGTTTCGTCCGCATGGAAGACCATTTCATACTTTTTGCCATCGGGAGCTGTCCAACTGGTGCTACCGTGAACAATAATTGCCGCACCATCTTCAATAGTCTTCAATTCACCCTCCTCATTGCGTGAGATGCCGTTGCTGGTGTCGTACCTAACATTTTTGTTTGGAATATTTCGGTTTTGAATAACAATAATTCTACTCAAGGATCTCTTCTACAAAGGATTTGACACTTACGAAAAGGAATATTTGTCAATTCCATTGTTCTCGCTTTCCAAACGCAATGTTTCAGCATTCTCCTCACCGGTGGTTGCTTGTGGTGCCGGTGCCGGTGCTGCCAAACAAACTGCGATGACACAGGCAGCAATGAATACAATTGGATATTTCATTTTATTGATAGAGAGTAACACTTTTTATTAAAGAGTCGTATGAAACGATTTTATAGTCCTTTTCGATGAATTTCAAGTAACCAACGCTGGATCTGACTGTCTACAAAATTTACAATTGCGGCACTTTATATACTCTGATGTCGGGGTTATCGCAATGAGATGAGGTTGATGTGCTTGACTTCGATTGCTTTCGTAGAAATTTATGAAGATGTCATCATTTTTCAGGGGCTAATGAGAGATCCTCTGCATTGATGTCCAATGGTAATGA